>CM018698.1:25002976-25510894 GCA_009363875.1 Mikania micrantha
TTGTAGAGCCCGCCAAACGATGAAGACTGACAAAGTCAACCCGGAAGAGTCAAAGCTCAAGTTTTTGGTCGTGTACAGCTTTTCGAGTACACGAAGTTATCGTGTACTCGAACCTTTTGTATCTAGATTTCGTGTACACCTAGGCCTAGTATAAATAGACGTATTTTGTACAGGTTTAGGTTGGAATCCCGAGGCATACGCTCTCTAGACGTATTGAGGCGCTTGTACTCGAAGTTTTGCAATATTTATAAAGTTTGCATTTTTCTACTTGCTTTCGTGTTTCTAACTTGGATTCCGCACTTGTTAGAGATCATTGATGATGTTTACAGAGATAAAGTTTGGATCTTGATCAGTTTGAGGACCTACAAGTGGTATCAGAGCTTGAGTGCTCTTTTCATCATCACAGGTAACAACTTTCTGAAGCAAGTTTTATACTTTATCATTCTTCTCTACTTCATCTAGCTACTGTGTAAATTTGGGACTCCAAATCTTAAGAAATATTTTTATAAAATTTTTCTTAAGTATTTTCGAGTTCAGAATTTTCAAGTTCAGCTATTTCGAGTATAGTTAGAGTGTTCGAAGTATAAATACTTTTCGAGTACAAGAGGAGTTCGACTACAGAATTTCGAATACAGTGTCAGATTCGAATACACACGGGATTTCGAGTACAAGAATATTTTCGAGTACAAGAATATTTCGAGTACAGGGATATTTTCGATTACAAGGAGTTTCGAGTACAGATTTGTCTGTTTAACTTTGAGCAGTATCTACAGGGAGCTACAGGGAATTCGTGTACTGAACTTAGAAAATTTTCTGATTCTTCATGGCTTCAAAGAATCTGACAAATTTGTCCAACTTACTCAATCTGGACAATGAGATCGGCACCGGAACAAAGCCACCAAGGCTCGTGTCAGGAGATAACTTCCAAGATTGGAAGTTCAGATTTCAGTCATTCATCAAGTATACCGATCCAAAGCTTTGGAGATCGATTGAGAAGAGGGTCCCTATGTACCCTCATACCAGAGTGAGATCAATGGTCCTCTTGTTCCCAAGGATCCGGAATTGTACACCGACAATGACATACTCATGATGGAAAAGGATGAAAAGGCATATGCTTCGATTACAATGGCCTTATCGACTGATGTTGCTCACGGATTTAAGGAGCACAAGACTGCTAAGGAACTCTGGAATGCCTTGGTTGAAAGATTTGAAGGAAATGAGGACATGCGAGAGAGTCGGAAGGATATGCTCAGACAAAGGTTCAACATGTTTAATCATATCAAGGGAGAGTCTCTAGAAGCACAACTCAACAGATTCACACATCTAATGACTGAGATGACCAGTTCTGGGATTGAAATGACTAAGGGCGAGGTGAACAAGAAGCTGCTGAATTCACTACCTTACACTTGGAACTCTAACTGTACAACTATCAAAAGGACCAAGGACATGTACAAGACTTCTTTAAGTGAGCTGATCTCAATTATCAATTCATATGACATGGATGATAAGCAGAGAGCACTGAATCATGCCAGCTCAATGGGCATTGCACCTACTTCTGAAAACTCGGCTCTTCTGTCAGCAATCAATCTTCAGTCTCAAGGAATGCAGCATTATCAGCCTTCTTCATCTCATGGAGTTCCTTTTGAGACTGCCTTCCTGTCATCTGGACAAGCTGGATCTGTGCCTAAAGTCAATCCAGAAAGTGAAGAGAATCTGCTGTTATTTAAGGGATTCATGAATAGCTACAATGCTTTTATTGCTGGAGAATTGGCACCCTCAAATCTCACTCAAGACAATCTAGAGCAGATTAACCCAGCTGATGTTGAAGAAATGGATATCTCTTGGCAAATGGCAATGGCGTGTGTTTAGAGCAAAGAAGTTTATCAAGAAATATGGAAGAAACAGCTTTGGAAACGCTCCGGGAAAGAAGCTTGGTTTGATAAGTCAAAATTGAGATGTTACAACTGTGACCAACCGGGTCACTTTGCCAGGGAATGTAAGCAGCCAAAGGTAGCTAAGGAAGGAGGAGAAAAGAAGCCTGAAGAGAAGTCAGGGAATGCAGCTGCAGGAGGGAACGCTAGCACGTCCAAAGCATTGGTAACTCAGGAGACTGACTCCTATGATTGGAGTGATCAGGTACAGGAACTGGAGCTGACTCTGAGTCATGCATTCATGGCCGAGGTGGACGACAAACAGAAGGAGGTAACCGAAAATCTTTGCTCTACCTCATGCATAAATAAAGTATTTAAGTACAGGTCACACAATGAATCTTTAATCAAAGAATTATTAAACAAACTTAAATACTTTAACTCAGAATTTCTTAAAAATGAAGGAATTTTAAAAGGAAACTTGAAGCCGAGGGTCGGGATGTGGCAAGGCTAAAGGAACTCTTAAGTGACAAAGAGTCCAACTATCGAGACGCTCGACGCAAAATCGATGAACTCACTTTAGAGTTGGACCAAGTCAAAACTCAGCTTTCTAAAACTTCAGTAAAATGTGAAAAATTTGATTATTCAAGCAAAGTTTTAGAAAACATGGTAAGCATACAATTCAAGAGGGATAATAAAGGTCTTGTTTAAAGAGTGTGCACCACCCTTTAACCATAATTACTCATGCATGCCAAGGATCACACATCTGTTGATGACTTGGAATTGGATTCTAGTCGTGCATGTGATTTTCCCACCAAACCAGTTATGCTCACAGCTGACCCTGTTATGACTAATGATTCTAAGGTTTGTGCAGAAAAACTAAGTGTTGCAGGTTTAGAGGAGAAGAAGGTAGAAAGAAGTGCTGGGAGGAGCACAGATTGTTCAACATCTACAAGACAATCATCTTTGTTCCAAAAACTGATTTTGTTGGAAAATTCGATGAAATTGACATTAATCTTAATGATATGTTGAAACATTTTCAAAAAACATTTGCTATAAAATCAACCTTCTCTCCTTTGACAGCACAAAATGCACCGGCTCATTCCACAGTTACTAAAGAGGAATGTTCACAGTTGAACCCTAACTGTGAACCTTATATTCCAACTGGGTCATTGGAACAAATTTCTTCAAACTCATCCTCTAGTCAAAGTAACTGTGATGTAAAGCCCTTTGATCCAATTGAATTTCACCAAAAGGTCTGCTGTTATGCATGTGGGAAACCAGGCCACATTGCTAGACACTGTCTGCACCGACCTACTGAATTCTTCTATGGGAAGAATCAGAAGGTCATACCTAAGGCTAAACCAGTTAACAAAACATGTGAGGACTGTACCATCCTCCAAGCCTAAGGCAACCTCTCAAAAGGGGACTCAGACTCAGACTCCTTCCACTGCAAAAAGACATAAGAAATCAAACAAAACACAATCTGGTTTTCATAAGCAAACTCCAAGGATTTTCAAAACTAAGATAAAACCAGTTGACCACAGGGCAGTGGAAGCATGACAAAACATATTAAGCTCAATTCAGAAAGACCCAAACCCAAACCCAAGGATAGAGTTTCTTCTATTACCAAAGCACCTAAATCTGTTATGATTTGGGTACCTGTTTCTCATTATTGAATGTGTACTATGCAGGGAAAGCCAAGCAAGCTTAAACATGTTTGGTATGTAGATAGTGGCTGTTCCCGGCATATGACTGGGGATTTCTCTCAGTTGCATGAAGTTACACCATTCAATGGAGGCTATGTGTCATTTGCTGGAGACAAGAGGAGGAAGGATAAGCATGAAGGGCACGGTCACAAATGGAACTCTTAGTTTTGAAGATGTGTACTATGTTGAAGAGCTCAATCACAGTCTTCTGAGTGTTTCTCAAATCTGTGATAAGAGTTTTTCCACACACTTCACAAACAAAGAATGTCTTATTCTGAAGCCTGGCTTTGTAGTGCCTGAGAAGTGGATTCTGATGAGAACTCCAAGGATAAACAATGCATATATTATTAATATGAACTCAGATTCATTTACAGAGAACACTTGTTTGTTCTCAAAGGCATCGGAGCATGATTGTCTGTTATGGCATCGGCGACTGGGTCATGTAAACCTAAAGAATCTGAACAGACTCGCCAAGGGGGATCACGTCATTGGTCTACCTTCTAAAGATTTCTCCACTATTGAGAAATGTATCGCTTGTGCCAAAGGGAAACAACACAAGAGACCTCACAAGCCTAAATTGTTCACTTCTATCTCTTCAGTTCTTCAGCTTCTTCATATGGATCTCTTCGGACCGGTTAACGTAATGAGTATTGGGAAAAAGTCATATTGTCTCGTTGTGACAGATGATTATTCCAGATTCACTTGGGTGTTCTTTCTGGCCAAGAAAGATGAAACTCCAGAGATTTTGAAGAAGTTCATTACCTTGATTGAAAATCAGAAGAATCTAAAGGTCAAGGTGATTAGAACTGATAATGGAACTGAATTTAGAAATCAGACTCTTATAGATTTCTGTGATGAGAAAGGGATAGCTAGGCAATACAGTGCAGCTAGAACACCTCAGCAAAATGGAGTTGCTGAAAGGAGAAACAGAACGCTTATAGAAGCTGCACGAACAATGTTGTCAGAATCAAAGCTACCTATCTTTTTCTGGGCTGAAGCAGTTAACACTGCGTGCTATGTTCAAAATAGAGCACTTCTGAACAAGCGTCATCAGAAGACTCCCTACGAGATTCTATTCAATCAGAAGCCCAAAGTTGGACACTTCAAGTCATTCGGATGTCCTTGCACTCTTCTTCATACAGAGCCTAACCATAAGTTTGATGATAAGGCAGATGAGTGTTACTTCGTGGGCTACTCGTCTGAAAGGGCAGCATACAGAGTTTATAACAAGAAAACTCGGATGATTGTGGAATCATACTACATAGATTGGCAAGAAATGAACTCTACTGATGCTGGATCTGGTCCAAACTGGCTGTTTGAGTATGACTCCACTTTTAAGCCCTTCAGCACTCCATCTGAGAATGCAGGAACATCTGAGCAGGCCGATGATTTCTACAAAGGAGATGATGTGGACTATAGAGTTGACTATGTTCCATGTGATCCTAATCTTTTGACAGTTGATCCTCCTGGCATGTACAATCGTGACCCTCCAGCTCAGCCGACCCCAGTACAAGAAGTTCTCCCATCAGAACCAGACACTTCTCAGTCTGTTCAACCACTTCCAGAAGCTGATCAAATCTCATCTTCCTCTCACCAGACCTTTGATAATCCATTGTTCTCAGATAACATTCCTGAGGAACATTGTGTGGATCAAGTAACTGAGTCAAGTGAAAATGCTCATACCAACAACATTTCTTCCTCAAGTATAGACCAAGTGAATAGTCTCAGCAACTTGCTAGACAATCTAGCTGTGGAAGAAGTGCCAACACTCAGTATAAACAAGAATCATCCAGTTGAAAATATTATTGGACCTCTCTCGGAAGGTGTTCTCACTCGAAGCAGAACCATTACAGCTCAGAACCTCTTGCCTGAAGAGACGACTACCAGAAGTCAATCAGGTCCAATTAATTCATGTTTATATTCTTGTTTTATCTCGCAGGTTGAGCCCAAGAATGTTAAAATGGCTCTCAAAGAGTCCAGCTGGGTTGAAGCAATGCAGAAGAAGAACTGATGCAGTTTCAGAAACTTAAAGTATGGAATCTGGTTCCCCTGCCCAAAGGAAAACTGCCTATAGGAACCAGATGGGTTTTCAGAAATAAAAGAGATGACTCTGGAGTCATTATTCGAAACAAAGCAAGGTTGGTGGTTCAAGGTTTTATCAACAAGAGAGGGAATAGATTATGAGGAAGTCTTTGCGCCAGTTGCACGACTTGAAGCCATTCGAATTTTCTTGGCCTACGCATCTTTCATGAACTTCACGGTATATCAGATGGATGTGAAGACAGCTTTCTTGTACGGAAAAGTAAAGGAAGAAATCTATGTGTGTGTCAACCCCCGGGTTTGAAGACCCTCAGAATCCGGAGCATGTCTACAAGTTAGACAAAGCTCTTTATGGTCTTCATCAAGCACCGCGAGCTTGGTATGCTACACTCACTGATCACCTACTCGCAAATGGATATACCCGTGGAGCAATCGATCAAACTTTGTTTGTTCGCAAGGATAAAGATGACTTAATTCTCGTCCAAATCTATGTGGATGACATTATCTTTGGCTCCACAAGCTCAGCGTTGTGCAAGGAATTTGAAGGAGTGATGAAAGAAAAAGTTTGAGATGAGCGCAATGGGTGAAATGACTTTCTTTCTAGGTTTGCAGGTGAAGCAAGATTCAAAAGGTGTGCTGATTCACCAAGGAAAATATGTCACAGATATTTGACCAAGTTCAAAATGATGGAATCAAAGCCGGCTTCCACTCCTATGGCTGCTCGTCCTATCTTAACTTCGGATTTGGATGGTGAAGATGTTGATCAACACCTCTATCGATCAATGATTGGTTCCCTGATGTATCTGACTGCTAGTCGTCCAGATATCATGTTCTCAGTCTGTCAGTGTGCCAGATATCAGGCGAATCCGAAGGCATCTCACCTTATAGCTGTCAAGAGAATCTTTCGGTACCTGGTCGGGAAACCTAAACTCGGTCTTTGGTACCCAAAGAACTCTGAGTTTCGATTATTTGCGTACTCAGACAGTGACTTTGGTGGATGTAACCTGGACAGGAAGTCAACCACTGGTGGGTGTCAGTATCTGGGAGATCGCCTTGTCTCGTGGCAATGCAAAGAAAGAAACAAACAACCGTATCCACATCCACTGCAGAAGCCGAATATGTTGCTGCTTCCAGTTGCTGCTCTCAGGTTATCTGGATGCAACAACAACTTCTCGATTACGGTTTGAACTTTCTTGACTCTCCTATTTATTGTGACAATGAAGCAGCCTTACAGATCGTCAAGAATCCGGTACAACACTCCAAAACTAAACATATTGATATCCGGATTCACTTCATCCGTGACTGTTTCGAACGAAAGCTGATTCATCTTGAAAAGGTCCATACTGATGACAATCTAGCGGACCTTTTCACAAAACCGTTCGATACAGCACGCTTCCATCACTTGCTTGCCTCTCTCAAATTAATAAGCTTTAATAAAAGCACTTTTGTAAATACATTAAAATTTGTGTCTTACTCAGTTCACAAATTTAGGGGGAGAAAATTTACAAAACAACAAAAAGATTTTTCGGTCTTTGAGTCAAATTTACAAAACAACAAAAATTTTCGGTCTTTAGTCAAAATTTACAAAACAACAAAAATTTTCAGTTTTTGAGTCAGCCTAAGATAATCTATAAGTTTAGGGGGAGTTAGGTTTTTTAAATCTTAAGAAAAGGAGATTCTGCTTCGTGTTTTCAAAGAAAATTACAAAAACATTTTTAAATTTAACTTTACAAAAACTTAAGAAAATACAAAAAGATTTCATTTGGACAAGCAAAGTGAATCGATCAAAATGGGAAGTGAAATAATCTCTAAGGATCAGAATTTCACTATCTTATTATGATTTCAAAAGGAATCACAACCTTAAATATCTATTCTATGCTAAGAAGTTGAAATAAGTTTTTCAAAACTTAAATAATCAGACTTGATCAAACTTAAAATACATATAAATAGATAAATAAGTGTGAAATCATGATCATTAGATAACTAGAAATATGTGACAACTATTTGACTTCTAGTTTAAATCCTTTAATCAAAACGAGATTGTGTTTCTATAAACTTGAAATTGTGTTTGAAAAACTCGGGTATTTCCTATGTTTTGTGCAAACAAAGAGCGGGAAATACCTACTGAAGCATTCTATGTTTTGCGAAAGCAAAGACCTGAATGTGCGACGTTAAGACCAATGTGTCTGCAGATCAATAAATAAAAGATGCCAATGAGCACAAGATGATAGAACCCCTTCTTGTTCTTGATTCCAATCTAATGGATCTGTTTCTTTTCTCTCTCATCTTAAAACTCTGTCAAAATGATTTTAAGTTCGTTGAAACACAATCAAAGTTTAAAACAAAGGATATAACAAGACTGATAGGTTGCATATTAATCTAGTCTCACAATCTAATTGATCACAAATTTCACATAAGATATTTTCAGAAAAACTTGATCATATAACTGATTTTTAAGAGATGGATTAACGAGTGGAAATCATTGGTAGGGAATAGCTATTTAAAGTTGTGCTTCCTGAGAAATTAACTAATATAGTTAAAATTTTGATAACAGATTTGATCCCACAAATTTGAACCGACTAAACTTTAAAACTTGTTCAAAGTTATTATTTTATTTTATTTTATTTTATTTTATTTTTTATTTTATTTTATTTATTTTATTTTATTTTAGAAAAGTTAGAATTTTTAGAATTTTAAATCGAAATCAGAAAATAAACGTGTATTCGAAATCGTGTACACGAAACATGCGTACTCGAAATAACCCTATAAATAGTCCAACCACATAATTTCGAGTACCATTCATTCGTGTACACAGTTTTCATTTCGAGTACAAAAACTTCCTTTTAGTGGCGATCTCGATTTCTAGACTTAATCTCAAAATTCCACTCCGGCTATCTTGTAGATCCTCTATAGGCGACCCTAGGTATCAATTTTTATCAAGATTTAACCGTGAAATCGAAAGTTATGGTCAAAATAAGATTTCGAGTACGCGATTTTCGTGCACAGAAGGTTTTTGGTCAAATTGGTCTCGAAATACTTAAAATTGAAAGGCAATTCGTGGATATGTTGGTCGCCTTTCAATTCCGAGTATATTGAACCTGATTAGAAATTCTAAGGAGCAAAATTGTTGAACTTTTCAAGGATTTTTCAGTACACGAAATATGAACTTTCGAGTACACACTTACTTCGTGTACTGCTTCAACTTCGTGTACAGGTTATACTTCGTGTACAAATCACATTTCGTGTACATCAAGTATTTCGTGTACATCTTGATCTTCGTGTACACAAGACTTAGAATTTTTTTTAAAATCCAGTCTTTCGTGAACACTCTGGTCTTCGTGTACACTCAGACTTAGTCTTTCTTGAACCTAAACTAACTTGATCTGTTTGTACTTTTCAGATGGCAGATTTACGGTTTGTGCATGATCACAACATGACAGCATTTCTTGGGGAACCTCCAGCCAAACACTCAGAGTTCAAGAGTATGGTGGATGGACTGATTTTGTCGCCCATCAACTATGCTTATGGAGTATCTGCCCATTATGACCGACTTTGTTAGGAGCTTCTGGAGCACCGTGGAAGAAAGTGTCGATGCAGATGGAAACATCACTATCGTTGGAAAGATCCAGGGTCACCCCATCATCATTTCGGAGCAGATTATCAGAGAATGTCTGCAGTTCGGAGACAAAGATTCTGACCCAGTAGAGCTTGATCAAGAGTTGGTGAACCGAACTGTCTTTCAAATGGGACATGAAGGCAAATATCCACCCACTGAGAAGAAGTTACTGCATCCATATTGGAGATATCTGGCTCACGTAGTGACACAGTGTCTCTCTGGACGGAAGGGTGGATACGATGTGCTGAACCAGACTCTTAGTTCCTGTCTGGTGGCCTTAGCACTTGGAATGGATTTCAACTACTCCAAGATGATCTTCATCGACATGTACGCAAATATCAAAGGACGAAGAAAGGAACGTTTCTTGGCATTCCCTCGATTTGTGCAGATCATCATCAACAAAAAGTATCCATCTTTGACTCCCACTCTTGGCACTTTGGAGATCAAGAGAATGCGGGATGACATTTTCGGATACATGAAGATGAATAAACGTGGGAAGAAGCAATATGTCGGTCAAAGGCCTCTGATAAAGTTTGGACGTTTTGTAGGGGATGAGAACGTTGTGGAGGATCAAGGCACTCCAGTTGCCTTTGTGGCTGAGGAGCATGACATTCAGGCTACAAGTTCTAAAGCTGAAGCGAGTAAAGCTACAAAAGTTGCATCTGATGTTTCCTCTTCTTCATCAAGTGAAGATTTCATCCCAGAGGGGCCACCTCTCACAAGGCAAGAAAGGGAAGACGTTCAAGATGTTGATTATACTCCCACTCCCGAGTCTTCGCCAAAGAAGAAAAGGCAAAAGACGATGGCCCGAAAGGCAAAAGACCCAAGACTTCAGTCTATTCTCTCAAGCTTATCCTTCTCCTCTGCTACTGCTGTCATGACCCAGGCATCTGTTAAACCCACTCTTGTCACCAAACCACCCTCACCACCTCACATCACCAAACCACCATCACCACCTCATGTCACACTACCACCATCACCACCACAAGTCACACTACCACCCTCACCACCACCTGTCACAAAACCACCATCGCCCTCACCTGTCACTCAACCACCTCCACCATCTCAACCTTCTCAACCCATTAAGCCACAACAACACAAACCTACACCCAAACCTTCGAAAACCAAACTCATCATCCGAGTTCCCTCCACACGCCCATCCGTCACCATTCCGCCTCAAACCAAAACCAAGACCAAATCACCTCCACCTCAGTCCGGAAGCAGCAAAGGAAAATCTCCTTTGCATTCCGACTCACCATACGAGCCTGTGCAGGTGCCTGTGGATCTCATTGGACTTCAAAGACAAAATGCAAAGGAAAGGTCAAGGCTCAGTTAGAGAAAGATGCGGAGATAAAAGACAAAATGATCATGAACCTGCGTGAAGGGAAGATCAAGATATGTTCTCATCTGAACAAGTGCAGAGGAAAGGTCAAGGCTCATGAAAAATTCATCAGAATTCTATTATTAGAGAACCACAAGATGCAGAGGGATATCAAACGACTCAAAGGAGAAGAAGTCTCCAAGTCTGAAGATGAAGTCATGGATGTCAGTGATGACAGTGACGACAGTGATGATGATGATAATGATGGAAATGATGAACAAGATCAAAAGAAAGATAAAGATGAAAAGAAGGACAAGGATGATAAAGACGACCAAGGCGACAAAGGTGATAAAGATGGAGATGACAAAGATAAAGACCAAGGTCCTCCTGATGACAAAGATCAAGGTGGAGACTCTGGGAATCCATCATCTTCCGAAAAGCCTTCTGGTCTGTATGATGATCTATTTGGAGACATTCCAGATGACATCCTTTTTGGTGATTGTGTACAGCCAGATGAGACTACTGGAGCCGGACTTGACAGTATATTTGATGATCTTCCGGATGATTTTGATTTTGGGTCACCAAGCCATCTGAAGAATGATCAAGCCAAGTCTTCTGCAGGGGCATCTGTAGAAGAAGAACCAGAAAACATAATTCTTGGCAATGTGTCATCAGATCCTTATATCGATTATTTGTATGCCCACAAATACATTGATGCATTGGGAAATGAGATCACTTCTCTGAATGAAGTGATAGATAGCTGGTTTGATCGAAAGAAAGACTGGACGCCTGCTCCTCCTGTAGATAAAGCAGCTTGGTTCAAAGAAATGGGCGATCAGCATCCAGAGCATACCTTCATTTCCGATGACAGAAATCTATTTGCAGTTCGCAATGATAGATCAAATGTATGCTGCTGGATGTACGACAAACAAAGAGATATCTACTTGGTGAAACGGATGAGTGGAAAGGTCGAGTTCTACAAGAAGCCAAGAGATTTTTGTTCATTGCCCAAGGTAGACATCAGAAGCATTGACAAGACTATGTTCTTCAACCCGTCTAAGGACTCACAGGCTGATTTGTTCGCAAAGTTTATCAAAGATCAGTGTGAGAAGAATTTCCCTGTGATGCGCACGGCAAAGGGACGACGTTTTGTCTCTTCGTGCATCATAGATCCAAAGACAAAGAAGCCTTGGGTGTACTATAAGTACCCTCCTCCTCATGTAGAGCAAGCAGCCCCCGTCTCGCCAAGAGTTCCTGATAACTCTTTGGCTAAATTTCTATCTTGGTATTTTGATGATCTGAACCTTGCTGCAGTTATTCTTAGGAATATGGATGATATTGATGACATCGACATGATTCTTGACCCTATGGATCTTCTGAAGTATGGTAAGGATGACATGATGAAGCTGCACAACTCTCCTATACGAGTATATTCCGGAAATGATGAGCTGGCTAAGCCATTTACACGAGTTGTTGCTTATGCCATGAAGCTGAAGCTGTATGCTGGAGCAGGGCCACACAGTGTTACTCTTCCTATCGAATGACTTCGCCAGTCTAGGGGGAGTTTGTAGAGCCCGCCAAACGATGAAGACTGACAAAGTCAACCCGGAAGAGTCAAAGCTCAAGTTTTTGGATAATTTCGTGTACAGCTTTTCGAGTACACGAAGTTATCGTGTACTCAAACCTTTTGTATCTAGATTTCTTGTACACCTAGGCCTAGTATAAATAGACGTATTTTGTACAGGTTTAGGTTGGAATCCCGAGGCATACGCTCTCTAGACGTATTGAGGCGCTTGTACTCGAAGTTTTGCAATATTTATAAAGTTTGCATTTTTCTACTTGCTTTCGTGTTTCTAACTTGGATTCCGCACTTGTTAGAGATCATTGATGATGTTTACAGAGATAAAGTTTGGATCTTGATCAGTTTGAGGACCTACATTACCTCTATCATCAAGTGTAACCATAGACCTCATCAAAACGGTTACTAGTGTTATGACTTGAGAGAATAAATTCCTTAGTCTACTAGTCAACAGGTAACGATGGATTAGTTACAATTATAACTGTAGATTTATATCACCATGTGTCACTTACCAGACCCTGACTTGAGTCGCCCTGTCACCGGTCATACGTTACCTGCCAATGATTGAGTACGATCAACTTATTAGCCCTACAAGCTAGAGGTTTGTCAAACCTATGGTACCACTATGCTATCGTCGGTTTAGTCACGTCAAACTAACTGGTCAGCGATTTATGAAGGGACTTACAATGATCAACTTGAGTACATGGCACATGATTGAAATGATATAATGCAGACAGTTCAATAGTAATCAATTGTATTATGTTCATCAATGTTGTTTGTTCTCAATGTTGTATGTTCACGTTGTTGTTAACAAAGTTAAATAAGAACTTGTCTTATTACATTATGTTAATTGTTGTGTGTATGATGTTGTTATCATGAAGTTACATTATCATGATTATCACTCTTTGTTGTTCCATATAGTCACCATGTTGTCACTAAGATATGGTAAGACTAGTCTTACTACACTTAGTCGACTCAGGTGGTGGATGATTCTTGTTCCATGTTATCCTGTAATATGTGCTGAGTTGTGAGCTAAGCGTTATAAGCACTTGTCTTATTACACTTAGTTAACTCTAGTATTAAATGATATTATAAAGATGTGTTATCTTCATATCATTCATGTGTTTTGTTCTTGTAATCATGTTCACCAGTGATTACTTCAATGTTCGTTCTTGTAAGAATAAATAAGTGTTGGAAGATATAATTTTACAACTATGTTATTCTAATGTGTTGATGAATTATGAAATCATCCTAGTTATTCCTGTCATATCATGATCATACAAGCATGCATACAATGATAAATGATAATAAAGCAAGCAATATTATCTAATCATAGTATAAGCAATATGTTAAACATAAAACTTTTAAATAATTAAAAGTTAAGCATGTTTCTCAGCCCCCGAGAGTTTAAAATCAGTTAATGATTTAAATAGGGGCATATGAACTCACCTTGTAGTTGTCGTGGTTGACTTAGTCTAAACAAGAATGTACGCGCTCTTTGTTGTGTCTGTTGTTGTATTCACGATCCTGTATATGATTTCACGTTGTTTATAACTTGTAAGTATGAGCTGTATATACTTGTGTGTGTATGTGTTAGCTCTAGTGTTAGCTAACACGAGTAAATCTTGGTCATCATTCGGCCTCATTTACTTGTTATGGACTCTAATAACACTTAGCCCAATTCGGTTAAGGTTAGTACCCTTTGTTATTGATTTTTATGTTCAACTTGATTTTATGTCATAACAAGAGTGGTGCTAAATATAAACTTAGACTTTAGGTTAAAGATTATAAGGCCGTAGCATTTTATAACTTAACTTGAAAGGTGTTTGTTAAATTCATCTTATCCTTCTTGAATTCACTTATTAATACTTGTAAAAGATAAAGCTTTTATGATCTAGAATCTTATTAATCCATAATTCACCACTCTTGTAGTATTTCAGAAATTTCCAAATATGTTTATCCTTAACCACTTATTTCCTTGTGTTTACTGCTACAAAACCTTGTGGGTCTCATGTTGGGCCTAACCAAGAATTCATTGGGCCGCTGGAGCCATGGTGGGCCAAACCAGTGGCCATGGGCCGAACAAATGCTATTGGGCCGAGTAGGTTTCCTGGGCCAACAAAGCCCTCTAGGCCAGGTCAGTTTAGTTGGGCCTGAACAGTAGCACATGAGCGACTAACTGATGTTGGTTTAATGATTTGGGCCAACTGTTGGGCTAAGCCATACAAGGTGCTGCTGGGCTTAAATGTGGTTATATGGGCCAGAGTAGTTTGTTGGGCCAGGGTATGTTACTGGCTGGTTCTTTGGCCGCATGAAATCTGTTAGGGGCGAATGGAGTGTTGTCCGAATGGCATGAATTCACGAATGAAGAGTCGACTAGTATGGTCTGCGAAGGACATTGGGCAAATGAGATGGGTATAGGCCGAAAGAATAGGGCGAATGGGTGTGTCGATCGAATGAATGTGCTGGTCGAATAGGGCCATTCGACCTTGTTGTCTTGGCCATTCCGCCTAGTTGGGGTTCCTCCTTTCGGCCAACCACTTAGATGTGTTTCCAAGGTCATGAGATGATAGGAGATGATATTATATGATGGTGTCATGCCAGAGCGGTTTTCAAGAGGTTGAGGTTTGATTGCAAGAGCTCTAAACTGGTTAAGGCTAGAGGTTAACTAAAGAAAAATGAAAACCCTAATTTTCGGACTATTCAAGCTTAGATACCTCAATTTTCAGTGGATTTGGCTCTAGATCGGTTGTAGTTTCATGAAGAGGGGATTAAGATCGTCGTTTAGGCTCAAGAATCACTCGATTTCGTTAAGAAATGAGTGAGATATGATGATTTCAAGTTTGAAATCTAGTGAGAGGATGAAAACCGGGATTAGGGTTTTTAGAGAGAGAAGGAGATGAGAAAAATGAGGAAAATGGCCTCATTTAGTGTATTTATACTCCGGGCGTGTTCGGGTTCGTTTTTGTTGCTCGATTTGCGTTTTCGTTGCGTTTCCGGAACGCGACGCGTAATTTTAAGTGTTTTAATAAAAGAATAGATTTTAATTACTTTTTGATGAGTTTCAAAATTGTAAAACTTAAAATATTAAATTTCTTAATTTATTCTCATTCGTGTCGTATTTCGTTTTCGTTTCGTCAGATCACGCCACCATTGCGCGTATTCATTCGAATCGTCACCCGAACGAACACGACAATGGTTTTGCTTTCTGATATTTGTTTTCTACTTTCCAGTCATCATTTCAGAACGTTAAACTCACAGATATGTTTGTGTGAATCGTCACCCACGCAAACACACTGTCAGTTCGTTATTCTGAAACGACACTGCAGTTATGCCTTTAGTTGTATTTCCTCACTAACGGACTTAACTAAACATCCTGTTTTCACATTGTTTTTGTACAGATTTGTCAGCCATCTGATTCCTGTCATCTATGGATATCAGATCTCAACCAACTTGTTCTTGTTATTTACTTGAACATCGTTGTTTCTCTTGATTCGTTGTATTAACTGTACTTAGGTTTTCACCTAAATACAACAACTATTGTTTATCGTGATCGTTGTACTTACAGTATTTAAGTTTACACATAAATACGTACAACTGTTTTTTGTATTTTGAATTCTGTTAATACAGACACTGTTCATGTACATGTATTTACACATAGTAATTAGTGAAAGTACACATACCGTACGGACTTGCCGGACGATCTGGTACTGGATGTCACATCGCTGGTCAAGTGCAGGGCCGAACCATCAACTAATTCGGCCTTAGGTTCGCTGGAAGTCGATCCATGTTTCCTATTTTGATTGGGTCTAGATCCATTAGCACAACCATGAGGATAACCTGATCCATACATTTAGCCCACATCTGTTGCAGGCCCAATCCCATTTTGATGAGGCTCATATCCATGACACTTGGGCTACACACATCTATACGACCCAACTCAAATGCTTTTAGCCCAACAACATGTGATTCGGCCCACATATCACCAATTTGGCTCATTGGTTGATTTGGCCCAAATTCATTCGGCCCATAAACAAACATTTGACCCATGGCCGCTAGTTCGGCCCACATGGAACAATTTGAGACAAACACTTGAAAACAATTTGATAAATAACATGCACGGGATTTCTTAAATATTACAAAGGTGACAAAACATTGGGTTTAATGTCATAAAAATCTACAATCTAGTCTCTTAGAAGGGATCAAGTGATTGAGTTAAAGGGAATAATGATGATACAAAACTATGTTACAAGATGCTAGGAGTCATTGACCTTTAACTTTAAAACGAAGTTTTATACTTAGAACTTCTTGGTTATGAAACCAAAGCAAATAAATAAGAATGTTAACATTAACCTAATTGGGCTATGTGTCACTAAATCTCTAATAAGTATATAGGGCCGAATGATGACCAAGACTCGTGAGTGTTAGCCAACGTAGGGCTAACACATCTACACACACACGAATCACTACAACTCATACTTATAAGTTGCAAACAACATGAAATCAATACAGGATCGTGAATACTACCACAAACACAACAACGAGCGCGCGCATTCTTGTTTTTACTTAGTCAACCACTTCAACAACAAGGTGAGTTCCTTTGTCCCTTTTCAAACATATTTGTTTTACCTCGGGACTAAGAAGCATGTTATACATTTTAAACAAGTATTGAACTGTTTTATAAATGTTCTTACAATTATTCATAATTCAACTACTAATGCTTATGATTGTTACACTTGTTGTGAAAACTAGAAGCTAAGACTTGGACATAAATGCTAATGCTACATGCTACATGCTCAAACTATGTGCTCATGCTATGAAATTTATGCTCAAACTACATGCTATTGCCAATGCTATAAGCTACATGTTAAACTAAAAGCTAATACTACATGCTAATGCTGCAAGCTATATGTTGAACTATATGCTAATGTGAAGGTGATGAACTGTATGCTCAAACTATATGCTAATACTAGATGCTAAATGCTAAAAGCTATGATTATATGCTGAATGCTAAGCTTGTATCTATGCATGAGATACGTAAATGCCAAACTATGCTATTGCAAGCTGGTATCTATGCATGGGATACGTGTGAGCTAAACTATACGAATGCAAAGCTTTTATCTATATATGAGATACGTAAATGCCAAACGATGCTAGAGCAAGGCTTGTATCTGCATATATGAGATATGTGAATGCTAAACTATGTGTGTGCACAGCTTGTGTCTATATATGAGATACGTAAATGCCAAACTATGCTAGAGCAAGGCTTGTATCTACATATATGAGATACGTAAACGCTAAACTATTCTGATGCTAAGCTAAAATCAATTCATGAGATACGTAATGGCTAAACTATGCTAGAGCAAAGCTTGTATCTGGTCGTGGGCTACGTAAATGCTAAACTATGCTAGAGCAAAGCTTGTACCCATGCATGAGATTGGTGAAAGCTAGACTATGATTTGTGAAACCATTATCCTTGTACAACATACTTAAAAGCTAATCTACGTGAATGCTATAAACTTGTAAACTTTTAAACAGTATGAAAAAGCTACGATGAAGACGGAATTGGGTTGTAGGTAAAACGCTTAATTACCATTAACAACAGTGTCATATGTGGATTAGTATGTGGTGGGATGGCATCTAGGCGGGTTGTAGGCGCGACCCTTTCGTATGCCCTATATATAAGCATACAGATTTGGATATTACATGTGATGTTAATGAGGTTAAGGTTGTTACCGAAAGAGGTTTGCTAAAGCTATTTTTCAACAATTAAACTATATGAACTCACCAACCATTGTGTTGGCTTTGTTTTCTTACAAGTTTTCTTAGGTGATGTATAGGAGTAAGCTAAGGCTCAGGATTGCATGCTAGGATGCCCAGTTAGAGGACCTAGTAGACTTTTGGAAAGCACATATTTTGTTATTAATGCGAGTCACTTTTGATATCTTGTACAGATGCAAGATAGAAACATTTGATTTGTTTGATAGGTTTACGTAGTTAAATTATCAAACATTGACAGTTGTAATTTAACTCTGTAATCCTAGTTTAATGCTTTATTGTACTTTAGTTATTCTCAATGTTGATACTATGTAAACAATCTGATCATCACGATTATCACTCACGATATCGCGCCCTGAGAACCTTCCGCCCGGCGGGGAAGTCGATCCGTCCCGCCGACTCGGGGTGTGACACGAATGAGCTTGGACCAGCAAATGAGTCATGCGGGTGACTCATTCGATTGCCTTGGTCATTCTGTAAGCGTTCATTCGGCCAAATGACTTCATTCTTAGAGTCATTCGCCCGAATGGGTCTATAAACATGTATAATCAAAGTTAAACATAATCAAACACATATAAACTTGAATAAACATTAAGAACAAGATAGAAATACTGATTTCATTAATGATACAAACTTTATACATCAAAAGATCATACAAAACTAAACTAAGGACATTTCGTGCACCAACAACAGTCATAATTT
This sequence comes from Mikania micrantha, assembly GCA_009363875.1. Taxonomy (NCBI): domain Eukaryota; kingdom Viridiplantae; phylum Streptophyta; class Magnoliopsida; order Asterales; family Asteraceae; genus Mikania; species Mikania micrantha. The sequence continues at coordinate 25,021,590 of CM018698.1, forward strand.
AAAGATTATATGTAAGGGTTATAATGCTATACATTTGAAATTAGAGGCCATATATTTAAATACTGATACATTTCACCGGTATATTTTCATGATTATACATTTAAATAATTTTAAGTTATACTATTAAAATATTTTAACTTTATAATTAGAACAGTTATATTAACAATCATAGTTGTTTTTTATAATCTTTTTAATTAAAAACACTTAGTTAAAAACACATAATGGTTACCATACACATGTGCAATTGTAATCGTTTTATGGTAATCAAACTCTTCTAGACCTCTCCATATAGGAAAGCAAGTTACACAACCTTGAATACTCAAATAATGGACGACCACACCAAACCTCTTGGCAATTAAGATACCAGCCTTGGGCATAACCAACCAATGTTCTTGTGGTGCGGGTGAAACTGAGAACGCCAACGAAGTATGTATTTCATCAATTCCACTAGTTAACACTTTTTTATAAGCAATGTATGCGTTCAATAACTTGTCTAAAAGTTGTTCCCTAATGTAGATCGAACTCTTCATTAGTGTATGCTTGTATATCGAACTCTTCTCTGATGGTTTCTCATTTAAGTCTATCGTGTAACAATCTTGCTCTAGTGGTTCCTTATTTAAGTCAATCGAGCAACAATCTTGCTCCGGTGGTCCTAATTTAAGTTTATCGAGCAACAGTCATTCTCCAGTGGTTCCTTGTTTAAGTCTATCGAGCAGCAATCCTGCTCCAGTGGTTCCTTATTTAAGTCAATAAAGTTGGACTCCTTTTTCTTTGACTTGTAGGGAACTCAAGTCGAAGGATTCACGTGTTTCATTTTTGGGCGCCCACGATTATTTTTCTTGATAGAGGGTTTAATAACCGAATTTTCCAATGGATCATAAATGCCTCGTAGTTTTCTTAAAAATCTGGACTTGATGGGTTTTGATTGCTTGTCGAAAGCTTCTTTAAAAACATTTTCACATACTTCTCATAACCAAGATCGCCATATTCCACATCTACGGACAATAACAAATCAAGCTTTCTCCAAAAATGATCATTACAATCTAATGGAATAGATAAACGTGCACCTTCGTACATTGCAAGTTCATGAGCGTAGGGTAGCCCAAATTAAACACGACCTTAACTGACAACCACAATTGTCTCTAGTTAGCAAAAAACCTTGTGACCAATCAACTATCACACCCCGACCGACAGCGAAACACGTCGCGGTGCAATGTGTAATTGTCCAAAAGCCCATGGTGCTATTTTAAAGTTTCAGTATTTTCTCATTCATATTACAATTTCATTCAACAATCATAGAATCAAATACATTACAATAACTCAACATACAAAATAAATACAAAGCAATGTTTGATTTATGAATTAACTAAGTCCAAAATCCTATGTTTGTGTTCATGTCTTCAATAACCCTGTTACACATGTAAAATAAGATTTGATCAACTATTTGCATAGTTGGTGAGATCTCATACAATTTGATATGTAGATATGTAAAGAAATAAGATGCAATAATAGTCTAATAAGAATTGATCTAAATATATATGTATTCCACAATGTTTGATGATATGATTTTGGCAATTTCACCTTTCTAACATAATGACGCAAAGTCATTAAAGAAAGGCTACTAGTAATACTAAATGTTTTTGGCAATTTCACCTTCAATATAAGCAATGACATAAGTCATTAATCAAAGGCTACTAGTACTAATGTATTGTATATGATTATCCCATAATAATAACACATAGATATACAAACAAGTAGGCAACACATAGCATTCAAATCTAATTCTAACTTAAACTAAAGTATTGCATCATTGATTTTGTTTATGACTCTACAATAACATGTTCGATATGACATGTACAACATCCCAAATATTACAAAAATGTAAAAAGGTAGTATAAGAAAACTCACATGTTTTGATCTCCAATTGACTTTGACAATGACTTTGTAGAGTAAACAACTTCTAGCCTTTACCTTAATGTTTAGAATAATGTCTTAGTCTAAATACTCTAACTAGGGCTTTGAATATGGCTTTGTTAGATGATTTGAGTATCAATCCATAGTTTGCACTTTATAAATTACAATAGTTTATATATATTTAAAACTATTTTATAAATTGTGTAAAAGGATAAATGAAACTTTACATTAAAAGTTAAAAAAATGTTTCTTATAGTTTCTAATATTTTAATTTAAAAACTTTTGAATAAAATACTTTAAAGAAATAAATATATCTAATATAATTTTTTTTATTAAGTTTGTTGTACAATAATATTTGTTTCTAGTTTGTAAAAAAAATTAAATCGATAAAGACGAATGTTTTCAGGAGGTTATTATCAATTGAAAACCAACTATTATAAATTTAATTCATAATTGTATAATTAGTAAAAAAAATAATCTTTGAAAATAAGTAAAGGTAACTTTAGAAAGATTTAGCATCTTAATAAAATAATAAATAAAATAAATAATTGTTAGTATTTTATGAAGTTTATATAATTATGTCTTATAAAAACTAATCAAAATTCTTATCAAAAATGTTTAAAAAAATAAAACAATTTAACTTTCTTTTCTGAATAATGAATAGATAAATACGGATTTCATCATAAATATTTTTAGAATAATTTTATAAAAGAAATCCGAGTATAAAAACGGTTTTGTGCAATAATACGGCCTTAGCATCACCCACATGGATTAGAACCCTTAACCTCCTCCCAGTCCAACAAGAGCCTTAATTGCTGGGCTGGGCAGGTTATTTCTGATAAATCTTGCTTTGAATTAAGGGTATACAAACCTGAATCTAGCCCCAACTCACATATGAAACCTAATTTAGATTCGATCTCAATTCGATCAGGATAGAACTCGTAAGCCCTCACGAGCATAGGGCTTTTGTTATACTCCTCTATACGATTAGAATAGATGTAATTTTACATGTTATTGTTTCGAAATAAGAAAGAACAAGTGTTGAACAACCTCCATCAATACGAAATCTTGATCTAGTGATTTAGGAAGCTTCAGTGAATGACTTTTGTGTTGTTTGTTTCAGAAAGGATTCGTCTATACGTTTATGAAATCAATTTGACAGAATATGTTCTTTTAATCGATATTTGGGTTACGATTTCCTTTCTGTTTCGAGTCGTTTGTTTAAGGGTTTTAATGAGCTCGTTTAATAAAATTAACTGAGCAATTACACTTGTAATGATCATATAACGCATAACAGCTTAAAAATTTGAATTGAGAATTATTAATTCTCTTGATGAGCATTTAACCAGCTTGATCTTGGTGAATACGTTTTCGGTGAGGAAGAAGATTACAACTTTGACCATAATTACAAGTTTTGCCCTTATAGTTTCAGGTTATAATATTTTCTGCTTGTAACTTTGTATTACCAGCTTGAATTTCTTATCTAACCTTTAGTTTCCTGAACAAACTTTTGTTTAATTTATAGCATAATATAGTGTTATATTATTAATAAAATTTAAATTAATTACTTGGTATTAAAATCATACTTATTAGTGTGTGTGTGAGTATATATATATATATGTAGGATTGGACTCAAATAAGAACCCACCTTAATTGAGGTAACCCATTAACCCTGGCAAAAAACGCTCAAATCACAAAAAAAAATTTCATGGTCTTTTTTATACAAAAATAGGGGGCTCCTTTTTTAAGTTTTTGCTAATTCACAAGCGTTTAGAGGTTAAACGAAGTGTAAGTTTGCGTTACACTACGACACTTAAATATATCTTCACAGTGTTACGCAAACTTACACTTCGTTTAACTTCTAAACGCTTTTGAATGAGCAAAAACTTAAAAAAGGAGCCCCCCTATTTTTGTATAAAAAAGACTATGAAAAAAAATTTGCGATTTGAGCGTTTTTTGCCAGGGTTAATGGGTTGCCTCAATTAAGGTGGGTTAACAACGGATCCTTACCCTATATATATATATATATATATTTATATTCAAGTTTCGTATATTTGTATGTGATCATACAAATTTGTATATGCATACATATGCATGTAAATAGTTTATATAAAAGTATAATAACAATTGTTTTGTTTCAATACTAATATGCATGTTTAATCCATATACAACAAGTTTGTTAATAATGAATTATTAACTTATGCTTGTATTAAGTTTTAATAACACTCAATTTGTAAATATTCAATATATTTAGATATAATTACAATTTCATACGTATATGTTTATTAACTAAAAATTTAAAATAATCCTCAAATTTTGTTTATAACAACTTTGACACAATTATAAACTGAAATTTATCGTCAAAAACCCTTAATGTTACATCAACTTCAGGTAATATCTTATCCATGCCATAGTGTGAAACAAAACCATGCAAGTGTTGATATATTGCTTTGTTATATTTACGCTTATGAATAATTTTGCTTCTTTCAACACCATCTTTAATATCACTGTCTTGTGAGTTCACAATTTCCTCCATAGCAACTACAAATCTATCTAAATAACATTTGGATGTATTCAAGTGTCTTTTGAGTTTGGAGTGTTGACTTGCAACTCTATTACTTGTTGAATTACCAAAATTGAGATGCTTGTCTGTCCATAGTGACACACACCTTTCTGCAAACTTGTCCAGCCATACAACATGTAGATAACGAAGAATAACTCAAAAAGTTAAGCCAAAAAAACAAAATTAGTTTGATTGAGTTCATAACTAATATATGAAAAAAAATAAAAACATACATTAACAATACCTGGGTAATCAAATAATAATGCTTTAAGGTCTGCATATTTTTTTGCGTATGACGTATTTGTTGGAGATGCAACTAATAATGTATTCCACTTAGAGAAAAGAATGCCAAATATTTTGAGACTTAATACGTGGTCTGCAACGCTTTATAATATCATTTTGGATATGCCATCTGCAAAGTAAATGATTACTTTTTGGGAACACTTTAGCACATGCTTTCATTAAAGCTAGATCTCTATCAGTGACAATAACACAAGGAGAAAACGAGTCATTTATAGTCCGCTTTAAACAAGCCAATGCCCACGTGTAGTTGTTTATTGTTTCTTTGCTCATAAATGAAAATGCAATACAAAATGTCTGGTTCGTAGAAGCAACACCAGCAATCTCAAGAAAAGGCAAATTATACTTGTTTGTCTTATATTTGGCATCCATCAAAACCACATATGGAAATGCCTGCCACAAAGTTAATGATGTTGGATAAACAAAAAATAAGTCTTCCAACTCATTATTAGTTTTGTTTATACGATGCTCAAAAAAGTATCCTTTACTTTGCAAAATGTACATAAGATTCTGCATTGAGGATCTACCTCCTTGCTCAGTGATCTAAAACCTATATCGAGCATTGTATATGGTTTTTCTAGAAGACACGTTATTCTTATTTTGCTTCTTTAATGTCGTCAAAATATCACGAGGTTTTACATTTAACCTAGTTAAATCATGCACCAAACGAGTTTCTTTTTCAGATAATCACATTGCATGTGCATGACACTCCAAGTACAATGCGGGTGGGTGCTTATGTTTATCATTTACAACCTTTAAATTCCAAACACCATTCTTCTTTGAATAATTTCCCACCAATTTGAATGGACAATAAAGTTTTTTGGATCCCTTATCTCCTTTACCTCGGGATACACCACCACGTTCACAACCAAGCACGATTTTAGACATGTATCCAATAGGGTTCTTCTTTGATCGCGTAATAATAATAACAAAACCAAGAGAGCGTGCCATATTTTGCACCCAAGTCATTAGTTTTTCACGGGATTTAAACACCTAAAATTAATAAATAGATTAGTTTTACTAAAAAATTTGATAAATAAATTAATAATGTGTACACTAGTAAACAAAACAAAACAAAACTAGATGTTATACCTTGTCAGTAGAAAATCTTGACATAGTAGACATCTTATTTTGTTTTATTTTATTCCTTACCAACCTGAAAAAATAAATATGAACATAAACAATGATGAAATATTAACAATGATGAAATATTACCAACGTTCTTCTCTATCGGTGTTCTCAACTGCTTCTGATCGTTAAACAACCGAAGAGAATAACAGTGCACAGTTGGTTTGTTTGCGAAGAAAATAACAACTGCTTCTGCACGGTTGGTTTGTTTCCACGGTTGGTGTTCTCAACTGCTTCTGATGGTATCTGAGATTATTTTGAACTGGAATATGCTAACATTTATATGATTTGTCCCATTTATATTAATACTAATATTTGATCGGTCCCATTTAATTGTATATGATCGGTCCCATTTGATTGTATATGATCCATCCCATTTATTTTAATACTAATATTTGAGTATTAAAATTTAAGAGTATTATAGATAGTCAATCTTCTTTTGATTGTAATTAACATTTAGTTATTTAATTAATACTTGGTAATCATAAAATTTATTAGTAACAAATTAATAATCAGGTGTGGGTGTGAATGGAGATTAGGTGAGGGTGTGGGAAGGAAAAGCCAAAAGAATTTCAAAGTTAACAGCCATCCTCTTGTGTCACAAGTAGGTACGCCCTCTATATGACACGAGTCATATAAGTTTCAGTTTTAAAATGATTTTGCATGACGGTTCAAATAATCCGATTCAAGATAATAAATAAAATTAAATATTAGAAGGTGAGGTTTACAACAATTAAATAAATAAACCTATTGTGAGACTAGCCTATTTGGTAGATGCTTTGCCTCTTATAATGGGAGGTTATGGGTTCTAACCCATGCAATGGTGTAATTATTGTGGAGTAGTTTAGGAGGAGATAACATTTTCCGTTCAAAAATAAATAAATAAACCTATTAATATGTACCTACCCGTATTTTGTTTGTTAATGAAAATCAACAAAACCTCAAATTAACATTATATATACTCTCTTTCTTAACTAGTTTTTAGACATTTCTCGCAGATCAACATATGAGTCGGCTAATTTCATTTTTCACTCATAATAAATATGCAACTGAAATTTATTTATATTATCTTAAACCACGTAAAATAGTTATTTTCATCACGAAAGTCACATATAATTATAAATTTACCCTACATACGTCGTTAACATTGACTTGTATAAAATAGAATCATCAAAATATATAAATCTTACCGTATTTAAACTCAAAATTATATAGTTAGAACAAACACCATTTTACCACCAGTCTTATCCATCTAAAAAATATAAGGAACAATAGCCTTAACTTCCTTGGGGAACTTATCCCCAAACTTCGACATGTACCATTCTCGTGTGGCATAGCTTCTCCCAGTCAGATAAAAAACCGTCCCTAAAGCGAACGCAAACGCGTACAACGTCTGCAAAATGCATGAGATTCCCCCGTATGCGAATACCTCGAAGAGATAATGCGGACATATAACTAAATCAAACAACCCTCCTTGAGGGATTTTGTATTCTTTTTCACCATCCTTCCTAAGATTTGCAAGAATGTAGTGGTGATAGAAGTTTCCAATTATGCCGATCAAGAAGAGTCCAACTCCAACGTATTTGAGATCTATTGGAGGATTTGTGAAATCCCTTGATAGATATTGATCATAAATCATTGTTGCTGTGGATAGGGTGTAACTTAATGTGATGATTATTGTAGATTCTAATCCGGTAGAACCGCTATATTTATGAAGAAATAAAACCTGCATAGGTTGTTGTAAATGCTTTAGATCACAAGGTGATTTAAAAAAATAATAATAAAATGGAGATAAGTGCTTTCGGCCTCTAAGTTGAATTAAATAAAAAGTGGATAATCCGTTAGAAATAATGCCCTTCAACACCTTAAATTTTAACATTTAAAATAAATAGAAAATAGTAATATGTATGAATAATTGGACATAAACAAATAATTGTATAGTAAATTTGAGATAACAAATAATTAAATAAAATAAATGTAAGAAAATTACAATGAGATCATTAAGCCTATCTTATTTTACTATCATAAAAAATAGCAATCTTTTTTTGTCATTTGCTATAACTTAAACTCATGTTACCACTTCTCATTTTCTTATTACTATTCAATTCCATCTCCTAATAAATAATTATACAGTATCTACTGTTAGATCATAATAATAGTAATTACTAATTATATTATTTATTTTTGTCATATTAAAAAAGTATTTTTTTTAATTATTTAAAAATTAAATTATCAAAAATATACTTTAAAAAATTTACACAATATGAAATATTTTCAAAATCATTTTTTAAATATGAAATATTTTATATCAGTAGTTTTAGAAAATAAAAGTTTAATAAAAGTAGATTTTCTTATATATACATGTTTTTTTTAAAACCAAACAAAGTATAAAATAGAATTTTCTTATAATAAGATTCTTATAAATAAATGAATTTAAAAAAAATAATATATTAAAAAAATAATTTCAGTAAAATCTAAAAGTTTTTAAAATGTTAAGAAAACTACACTATTTTTTATGTTTAAAATTTAAATTATGTGATTTAACTTTAATTTCATTGACTTTTTAATTTGCAATACTTAGGTGGTGTTTGTTTTTTAAGAGGTAAAACATCTACAGTCTGCGGACCACGTCTGCAGACTTCTTTTGCAGAAGAGGTGGATCAAACCCCTGCAAGAAGAGTTTTTGGGGGTGTTTGTTTTCCAAAAACATCTTCAAACAAAAAACCTCTTCATAAGAAAACCCAACCCACCGTCCCCCAACCCCACCGGCCACCGATCCTCCGGCCACCGATCCTCTGGCCTCCGATCGTGTTCCACTGTCACCATCACCTCCGATCGTCCCCCTCCACCCACCGTCGACCGTCGATGAGGCTGTCACCATCACCACCGCGTCTCAAGTGTCACACCCCGCCAAGGCGGAACACGCGAGGTGCGACGGTCATGGTTTCACAGTCATTGTTTACATTGAACGACTTCTAAATGCATTAACCAAAAGAGTTTACAAGTCATTCCTTACGCCAACATAAGAAAAATAAATGCACACTAAAGTTCACAATAAATACTGTTAACAAGATTTTACAAACATGGCCTAAGTCAATAGACTATGCTAGGAAAATCCTCAAAATGCATGCTTCCTGATGTAATGTGACTCCATATGCTAACACCCAAAATGCGCCCCCATAATATTCCTTCAATTATCTGAGAAAAACATGCTAAAACAGTCAGCATAAAGCTGGTGAGTTCACAGGTTTAGACTCGTTAAATAAGTTGTTTCATTTGATCACAAGGTTTTAAAAATGTGACTATTGTTCTCAAAAACAATATCATGAGTTGTGTGTATTTATTATTACCATGAGCTCCCATAACCGAACTCGACATGATTGAATTGCCCCATCCCAATGTTCTATCGCAAAACATCGTATTGATATGAATATTATGCACCCGATTTGACCTACAATCAAAGTTAGAGCTACTAACCACGGGTGGGGGTTGTCACTCCCAAATAGTACTATTCCCAATAATTCACGTTCACCCACAATTAACGGTTATAGAATAGGGGACTTAAAGCGATAAAAGTAACTCATGTAATAATGTGTTGAACCAAAACTACTTGTGTCAATGAAACGATTACAAGCATGATTTCTCCCCCTGTGAGTTAGTAAAATATTGTAAAAATAGGGGCCGTGAAACTCACTGTTAGTGTGGATCTCTGATTCTTGAGTACAAATGTTGTCTTGTTTGGAATCCCTACCCAGTTCCTACAACATTGCGGATTTGCATTGAGTTTGTGAACTTATCAAAGTTTATTGTTTTGTTCTTTTGTTCTTGCTATAGGGTTCTTGGTATATTTATGTTGTCAGGTTTGTTGTAAACATATCATGTCTTATAGTTATGAAACATGTTATAAGGCCAAGAAAATAATTACTCATTTTCTTTAGGAATTTTGGCATTATAACTACATGTTTTTGTGTAATATCCATTTTTTTGTTTATCGATTCTCAAAACTTTAAAAGATTATTTTTCAAAAATAAACATTTCAAAAATACTTCATGTACCATTGTATACAAGTTTATATTTTCTCTTTATGACAACAATATATATAAAGGACATGTAGGGATGCAAGTTTAAAATTTTCGTTTTTGGACAGGTTCAGTTCGATGTCTTCGAGTGAAATTTTAAAATAGCAAATGAATTTCAAACATTACGAAACTTCACAGTAACCTATTTTAATGTGTTCCAAACAACTTTCATTTAGAAATATTTTTGAGATTCGGCCGGGAAATGGGTCAAAACAGTCGCTTAAGTTGAAAGGTCCGAATCTGCGCACTGATTTTGTAGTGACTGTTTGAGGTAGCATTTGGTTGAGTTAGATAGCATATGAGTAGTGGTTGGAAAGCTAACTCAACGAGCTTAACTATGGTGTTTGAGTTTGCTTAGTTTCGAGTCGTTATGATCAAGTTTTTGGCTGTTAAAGTCGAAACAGCTTCTGTCCAGTTTTCAGAAATGTTTGTTTGACCATAGTTTTAACTTAAAACTTCATTTAACTTACAAATTTCTTGTTTATGATAACGAGTATAAGTATAACGTTAAAATAGACTTACTTTAGGCAAGCAAGGAGAAGGAAAGATTGACGTCTTTAGGAGGGGGAGGGGATGTCGTGAGGCTGAACTATGACTCCAAAAGAGAGCAAGTATTACAGCTAAGTTTCTCTCTAAATGAGTATCTACTGTCGAAAAATCAAGGGGGCTGCTGAGTGGGTTTGAAAGTAAAGTGTTGGGGTGGTGTTTCTTGGTTGAGACACCCGTATCTATCTCCTTTGGTTACCACCAAAGAGAGCAAGGGAGGAAATGGTGTTATGGTCTTGTATGGCTGCATTTACTTGAGTATTTATAGGAGGTTGGGGTGCTCAAGGGTGATGTAATTGGAGGGAAATTAACTTAGTTGGAATAGGATGGAGTTCTTTGGAAGACTTGTCATCAAGATTTGACTTTTTCTAGGATTGATGGGTGAATTCATACCCTTAGGGTGGCTGTTGCAGGTTATGAGGGTGGGAAAGAGAGATGTGACTTTGTCATGTACTAATGCTAAGGACTAGGAGAGTATGGGGTTTTTGCATTAGAGTTTCATGTGATATATACATACACATATATTTTTTTTTTCTAACTCTTCTTTGAATATTAGGAGCCGCTTAGGGGCTGGTGTGGTTGGTTAATCCTTTTCCTATATAAATGGCTTTCCGATCGTGAGCAAGGAATTTGGTTGAGGTGCCATCGGAATTCACCAACATATCATAAGTGTTATGAGTCAAATTTTGTTTGTTTTTCTATTGATTATTACTTATTATTTTATTATTTTTTTTTTGCCATCGTATAACTAAAGAAACTATTGTTTGTTGTTTTTTTTTTTCTTTTTTTTTTTCATGTGTATGCATTTATATTTGTTTTGAGTTTTAAATTTTGAGATTTGATTGTGAACGAAATGATTTGAACTATATATAAAGTATTATCGTATATCTTCTTTAGTTAGCTTGTTGGGCTGAAATTTAATTTAAGATTAATTTAATCTATTGTTGGCACATAAAATTAAAGTTTGGTCAAGATTAGAACCTGAAATTTTGCGTTTGTCACAGTCTCCCCCCGTTAGAAGAATTTCGTCCCGAAATTCAATTTGTGTTTCTTGAAATTGGTGACTTTTCGAATAGTTGGGGGTACTTGAGTTTCATTTGGTCTTCGCGTTCCCAAGTAAATTCTGGTCCTCGCCTCGAGTTCCATCGAACCTTTACTATTGGGATGCGACTTTGTTTCAATCTTTTTACTTCCCGATCCATGATTTCTATTGGTTCTTCAATAAAGTGGAGTTTGTTATCGATTTGAATTTCGTCTAAGGGTATAACGAGTGTTTCATCAGATAAACACTTTTTCAGGTTAGAAACGTGAAATGTGTTGTGAACTGCACTGAGTTCTGGGGGTAGTTGGAGTCGGTAAGCTACGGGTCCAATCCTCGCAAGGATTTTGAATGGGCCAATGTAGCGCGGACTTAGCTTTCCACGTTTCCCGAATCTAACGGTTCCTTTCCATGGTGAGACTTTCAACATGACTTTATCTCCAACTTGAAATTCCATAGGCTTACGTCTCACATCTGCATAACTTTTCTGACGATCACGTGCTGCCTGTAATCGCTCCTTGATTTTGAAAATTTTATCAGTGGTTTCTTGGATAAGTTCTGGACCAGTGAGTTGACTCTCACCAACTTCTGTCCAGCAAAAGGGCGATCGACACTTGCGACCATACAACGCTTCAAATGGTGCGGCTTTTATGCTTGAGTGATAACTGTTGTTGTATGAGAACTCACATAACGGTAAATGAGTATCCCAACTGTTTCCAAAATCTATTATGCAAGCTCTCAACATATCCTCCAAGGTTTGGATGGTCCTTTCACTTTGGCCATCTGTCTGAGGGTGGTAGGCGGTACTCATGTCTAGACGTGTGCCTAGTGCTCCTTGAAGCATCTGCCAAAACCTGGAAGTAAATCTACTATCTCTGTCTGAGATAATAGAAATCGGGACTCCATGTCTAGATACGACCTCTTTGATGTAAACCTTGGCTAATCTCTCCATCTTGTCTGTCTCCTTGATTCGTAGGAAGTGCGCGGATTTCGTCAAGCGATCGACAATTACCCATATAGTATCGTAGCCACTTGAGGTCTTGGGTAATTTTGTAATGAAATCCATTGAAATTTGTTCCCATTTCCACTGCGGTATTTCAGGTTGGTGCAACAACCCTGAAGGCTTCTGATATTCTGCCTTGACTTTAGAACAAGTTAAACATTTGCTGACGTAAGTGGCAATGTCAGCCTTCATCCTTGGCCACCAATACATTTCTTTGAGATCTTGGTACATCTTGTCAGATCCAGGGTGTATTGAATACCTGGATTTGTGTGCTTCATCCATCACCAAATTTCTTAGGTTCCCAAAACTTGGAACCCAGATTCTATTCATGAAATAACTTGTTCCGTCGCTTTTGACTACCAACTTCTTGTCCATCCCACGTAAGAATTCGTTTTTCAAATTATCCTCTTTGAGTGCTTCGATTTGAGCATTTTGGATTTGAGTAGTGAGACTTGTATGAATCGTCATTCCCAATGCTCGCACCCGTAGAGTTTTGACCCGCTCTTTCCTGCTTAAGGCATCTGCTACAACATTGGCCTTGCCAGGATGGTAACGGATATTGCAGTCGTAGTCATTGAGAAGTTCCACCCAACGTCTTTGTCTCATGTTTAATTCCTTCTGATCGAAAATGTGCTGAAGACTTTTGTGGTCGGTAAAAATGGTGCATTTTGTACCGTAAAGATAATGCCTCCAGATTTTAAGCGCAAAGACTACTGCTCCTAACTCCAAGTCATGAGTTGTATAATTCTTTTCATGCACTTTGAGTTGTCGAGACGCATAGGCAATTACTTTGTCCCTTTGCATCAACACACACCCTAGGCCTTGGTGTGATGCATCGCAGTACACAACGAAATTATCTGCCCCTTCAGGAAGTGATAGAATAGGTGCACTGCATAACTTCTGCTTCAATAACCTGAACGCTGATTCTTGTTTTTCACCCCAATCGAATTTCTTGTCTTTCTGAGTAAGAGTGGTTAAGGGCTGAGCTATCTTGGAGAAATTTTCTATAAATCTCCTGTAATATCCGGCTAGACCCAAGAATTGACGCACCTCAGTCGGAGTCTTTGGTGCAACCCAATTCTTAATCGCTTCAATCTTGGCAGGATCCACATGTATGCCTTTATCATTGATTACATGCCCCAGAAAATGCACTTCTCTAATCCAAAAATCACATTTTGAAAACTTTGCATACAACTTCTCATTCCTCAGCAACTCCAATATTTGCTTTAGATGTTGTTCATGGTCCTCTTTGGTTTTGGAATAGATAAGAATGTCATCAATAAACACGATGACAAACTTATCCAAATATGGTTTGCACACCCTATTCATGAGATCCATAAACACTGCAGGAGCATTCGTCAAGCCAAAAGGCATGACTAAAAACTCGTAGTGGCCATAACGAGTTCTAAATGCCGTCTTTGAGATATCTTCCTCTTTAACTCTCAACTGATGATATCCGGATCGTAAATCAATCTTTGAGTAGTAACTTGAACCTTGCAGTTGATCAAATAGATCATCTATACGCGGAAGTGGATATCGGTTCTTAACTGTTAACTTGTTTAATTCCCGATAATCGATACACATCCTGAAGGTTCCATCCTTCTTCTTCACGAACAAGACCGGAGCTCCCCAGGGTGAGAAACTTGGTCTTATGAATCCTTTATCTAGCAGCTCTTGTAATTGGTTAGACAATTCTTGCATCTCCGAAGGTGCTAACCGGTATGGTGATCGCGCCACTGGGGCTGCACCTGGTACTAAATCGATTCGAAATTCAACCTGCCTAGTCGGTGGAAGTCCAGGCAAGTCTTCAGGGAAGACTTCGGGGTAATCTCGAACGATAGGTATATCTTCTGGTCGTTTCTCCTCCACCTTCCTTTCTGTAACGTGCGCTAAAATCGCATGATATCCTTTTCGCAAATACTTTCGAGCTCTCATGCAGGAGATGATTTGTAACATGGCACCACTCTTTTCGCCCTGAATTGAGAGAGTATCTCCACTTGGAAGTGGAACGCGAACTATCTTCTCATGACATACAATCTCCGCATGATTCTGGGACAACCAATCCATGCCTATGACAATGTCGAAATTTCCAAGTTCTATGATTAATAAATCTATAATAAAAGAATGATCCCCTAAATGCAAATTACATCCTTGAACCATTTCACTCGTTTCAATTAATTTTCCGTCCGCTAGTTCAATTGTATAATTTTCATTTAAAGTGGTTGATTTTATACCAAGTGTTGAACTAAGGTCGGTAGACACAAAACTTTTATCAGCACCCGTGTCAAACAAAATAGAGGCATAATGGTTGTTGACAAGAAACGTACCTGTAACGAGATTGGGGTCTTTGCGAGCTTCTCCAGCCCCTAGGACAAATGCCCTACCTCGAGCATTATTGCCACCTTGGTTTCTTAATTTCGGACAATCCTTCTTAAAATGCCCAACATTGCCACATTCATAACACCCCTGTTTCGGCTGGTGGTTTGTTGTTGGTCCAGAGTATCGGCAGAATTTGGTCGTATGCCCAGGCTTATTACATTTCCCACAAACAAAGCTTTCACACGTCCCTATGTGATGATAACCACATTTGTTACACTTCGGATTGTTCCCAGTGTATGGTTTCTTTCCAGTAGATACAACTGTGTTAACTTTTGCGATGAGTGACTTCTTCTGGAACTGATTTGATGAATTTTTATTTGGGTTGCCATCCCATTTCCTTTTGTTGTCGCTATTGTTTCCTGTGGTTCCAGTTTTCACTAGCGTTCCTCGACGAACAGCTTGATCAACCAGGCGATGAGCAAGTCTGACCGCGCTGTGGATTGTGTCAGGACGGGAAGCAGTTACCATGCTTTCGATTTGGGAAGGGAGTCCCCCAATGTACCTTTCAATTCTTTTGTATTCTGGGGTGACCATGGTTGGGCATAATAGGGCCATTTCATGAAATCGAGTGGTATAGCTTGCTATGTCAGCTCCAATCACGACCAAATTCCAGAACTCCTCTTCCAGCTTTTGAAGTTCACTTCTTGGGCAGTACTCAGCTAATAACATCTTCTTTAAATTTTCCCAAGAAATCTGATAAGCTTCATCAACACCCAGTTCTTGTGCATGAGAGTTCCACCAAGTTAGCGATGCGTCTTGTAGGGTACAAGTGGCGTACTTAACCCTACAATCTTCTGGACAGTTGCTAATTCGAAAAACCGTTTCCATCTTTTCACACCATCGGGTTAACCCAAGTGCACCTTCAGTTCCCTTGAAATTAAGGGGTTGGCAGTTCAGGAAATCTTTGTAGGTGCATACTCGTGTAGCACCTCCGCGACCTGAATTTATAATGAGATCATGTTAATAGTTAATTTAAAGTCCATGGCTTTCATTTGACTCTTTTGCTTCTTTTACCTCCATCAGGTCTGTTCCCATCAGTATGACTACCCCCAGCACCGCCTCCTCCGGTACCGCTACCGCCGACACCGTTGGCTCGATTGGCCTCGTAATCTGCTATTGCGTTTGCTACTCTTTGGTCGACGAGCTGTTCGATTTCTGCCGAATTCATTTGTTGTGGAGTCTCTGCGTCGTTATGAACATTTTTCCTTGGTCTTCCTCTTGGCATGTTTTTCTTTCTAACACATATTATAAAAGAATTTAGACAATATATATTTATTGTCACATCATGAACAAGGGAAACAAAACAACCACGTCAATCATAGCAATCACAACAATCACATCAATCAAGACAATTATAGCAACCATTATCACAACTTAGTCACAATACCCATATATAATATATAGAAATAACTTGTTACAAGGTTTGCAAAAATACAAAATGGATGAGGGTACAAAGCCTCATCATTACAAGTTTTTCTACTACTATACTAGATGAGCACAACCCGCTCATATAGGTATATCATGCTAATCTATAAAATGCACCGGTCTGGGCAGCCACCGAAACTAATAGCAGGAATACTATAGCCAGTGCAGTGGCAGACTCTGCTCTACTCTCTGATGTGGCAAGCTGCTGCTCAGCCGTGAGGGCTCTGTGCTCCATGGTAGTGAGTCTCTGGCGCAAACTGGAAATCTCCTCCTCAACACTCGAGAGTCGAGCATGCATGGTGTGAAGAGCTTGGTCATCTAGATGATGTTCCTCCTCCATTGTTAATATTTGTCCTTCGATGATCTCAACGCGATCCTCGAGGGCTCTCACTGTGGTGTTTCTAGGTGTTGTGTCAATCTGGTTTCTAACCTGATGCAACTGATGATCGTGTCGAGCCACACGAGCAACTAAAGTAGGAACTGTGCGCTCTAAAGGCTCACCGGTAATCAAGCGAGGATGGCATGCCCGAGAGGACTCACCCTCCTCATAAGTGGGGGGTGTACCCTCCTCATATCTCCAATCCTGGAGTAACTCGAACATCCAGTCCCATCTACGGGCTGCTATCTTACGCCTCTTAGGCGTGGGTTCAACGTCAGATGTGTCAGCGGGAGATTTAGATCTCCTACGGGGTAATGGTGGTGGTGTCACAGCTCTTGGTGCCTCTACAGTATCGTCAGATGTAGCAGGACCATAGAGTACTGTGTGTGGTACTGTCTCCCAGGAGCTAGCATCAGCATCGGTCTCATGGATGACCTCAATAGTATGAGAGACAGCGAGCTCGTCTTCCAGTTCCTCATCTGGATCCTCTTCAAGATCCTCTTCTGGATCCTCCTCGTCATCCGAGACAACCAGAGGTAGTGGGGCTGGTGGATTAGGTGGTGGTATGGAGGCTGCCGATGCCTGAGGGGTAATCGGCGCATACTCCTCATCTGAGTCATATATCACTATCGGAAAGGAAGCTGAAGACATGGCTGCAATAAAAAAAATCAATTACCAGTAATTACTTACAACTCAATTCTAGTGTAAAGAATTGCGGTAATTGTGTTGTGTCCCCATGGCTATAGTCTAGGCCTAACTAATGCAACCTAGTTCGCTATAACCAATGGCTCTGATACCAATCTGTCACACCCCGCCAAGGCGGAACACGCGAGGTGCGACGGTCATGGTTTCACAGTCATTGTTTACATTGAACGACTTCTAAATGCATTAACCAAAAGAGTTTACAAGTCATTCCTTACGCCAACATAAGAAAAATAAATGCACACTAAAGTTCACAATAAATACTGTTAACAAGATTTTACAAACATGGCCTAAGTCAATAGACTATGCTAGGAAAATCCTCAAAATGCATGCTTCCTGATGTAATGTGACTCCATATGCTAACACCCAAAATGCGCCCCCATAATATTCCTTCAATTATCTGAGAAAAACATGCTAAAACAGTCAGCATAAAGCTGGTGAGTTCACAGGTTTAGACTCGTTAAATAAGTTGTTTCATTTGATCACAAGGTTTTAAAAATGTGACTATTGTTCTCAAAAACAATATCATGAGTTGTGTGTATTTATTATTACCATGAGCTCCCATAACCGAACTCGACATGATTGAATTGCCCCATCCCAATGTTCTATCGCAAAACATCGTATTGATATGAATATTATGCACCCGATTTGACCTACAATCAAAGTTAGAGCTACTAACCACGGGTGGGGGTTGTCACTCCCAAATACTACTATTCCCAATAATTCACGTTCACCCACAATTAACGGTTATAGAATAGGGGACTTAAAGCGATAAAAGTAACTCATGTAATAATGTGTTGAACCAAAACTACTTGTGTCAATGAAACGATTACAAGCATGATTTCTCCCCCTGTGAGTTAGTAAAATATTGTAAAAATAGGGGCCGTGAAACTCACTGTTAGTGTGGATCTCTGATTCTTGAGTACAAATGTTGTCTTGTTTGGAATCCCTACCCAGTTCCTACAACATTGCGGATTTGCATTGAGTTTGTGAACTTATCAAAGTTTATTGTTTTGTTCTTTTGTTCTTGCTATAGGGTTCTTGGTATATTTATGTTGTCAGGTTTGTTGTAAACATATCATGTCTTATAGTTATGAAACATGTTATAAGGCCAAGAAAATAATTACTCATTTTCTTTAGGAATTTTGGCATTATAACTACATGTTTTTGTGTAATATCCATTTTTTTGTTTATCGATTCTCAAAACTTTAAAAGATTATTTTTCAAAAATAAACATTCCAAAAATACTTCATGTACCATTGTATACAAGTTTATATTTTCTCTTTATGACAACAATATATATAAAGGACATGTAGGGATGCAAGTTTAAAATTTTCGTTTTTGGACAGGTTCAGTTCGATGTCTTCGAGTGAAATTTTAAAATAGCAAATGAATTTCAAACATTACGAAACTTCACAGTAACCTATTTTAATGTGTTCCAAACAACTTTCATTTAGAAATATTTTTGAGATTCGGCCGGGAAATGGGTCAAAACAGTCGCTTAAGTTGAAAGGTCCGAATCTGCGCACTGATTTTGTAGTGACTGTTTGAGGTAGCATTTGGTTGAGTTAGATAGCATATGAGTAGTGGTTGGAAAGCTAACTCAACGAGCTTAACTATGGTGTTTGAGTTTGCTTAGTTTCGAGTCGTTATGATCAAGTTTTTGGCTGTTAAAGTCGAAACAGCTTCTGTCCAGTTTTCAGAAATGTTTGTTTGACCATAGTTTTAACTTAAAACTTCATTTAACTTACAAATTTCTTGTTTATGATAACGAGTATAAGTATAACGTTAAAATAGACTTACTTTAGGCAAGCAAGGAGAAGGAAAGATTGACGTCTTTAGGAGGGGGAGGGGATGTCGTGAGGCTGAACTATGACTCCAAAAGAGAGCAAGTATTACAGCTAAGTTTCTCTCTAAATGAGTATCTACTGTCGAAAAATCAAGGGGGCTGCTGAGTGGGTTTGAAAGTAAAGTGTTGGGGTGGTGTTTCTTGGTTGAGACACCCGTATCTATCTCCTTTGGTTACCACCAAAGAGAGCAAGGGAGGAAATGGTGTTATGGTCTTGTATGGCTGCATTTACTTGAGTATTTATAGGAGGTTGGGGTGCTCAAGGGTGATGTAATTGGAGGGAAATTAACTTAGTTGGAATAGGATGGAGTTCTTTGGAAGACTTGTCATCAAGATTTGACTTTTTCTAGGATTGATGGGTGAATTCATACCCTTAGGGTGGCTGTTGCAGGTTATGAGGGTGGGAAAGAGAGATGTGACTTTGTCATGTACTAATGCTAAGGACTAGGAGAGTATGGGGTTTTTGCATTAGAGTTTCATGTGATATATACATACACATATATTTTTTTTTTCTAACTCTTCTTTGAATATTAGGAGCCGCTTAGGGGCTGGTGTGGTTGGTTAATCCTTTTCCTATATAAATGGCTTTCCGATCGTGAGCAAGGAATTTGGTTGAGGTGCCATCGGAATTCACCAACATATCATAAGTGTTATGAGTCAAATTTTGTTTGTTTTTCTATTGATTATTACTTATTATTTTATTATTTTTTTTTTGCCATCGTATAACTAAAGAAACTATTGTTTGTTGTTTTTTTTTTTCTTTTTTTTTTCATGTGTATGCATTTATATTTGTTTTGAGTTTTAAATTTTGAGATTTGATTGTGAACGAAATGATTTGAACTATATATAAAGTATTATCGTATATCTTCTTTAGTTAGCTTGTTGGGCTGAAATTTAATTTAAGATTAATTTAATCTATTGTTGGCACATAAAATTAAAGTTTGGTCAAGATTAGAACCTGAAATTTTGCGTTTGTCACATCAAGGGTTTCATCCGACGAAGGGATGCGAAGGGTTCGACGACGGGATGCGATTGAGACTGTCACCATCACCACCGCGGCTCTAGGGAGGCGACTAGGGTTCGAACGACTAGGGATGCGACGAAGGCAGTGGGAGGCGATGGCAGTGGGAGGCGACTAGGGTTCGAACGACTAGGGATGCGACGAAGGCAGTGGAAGGGTTCGAACGACTAGGGTTCGCTTCTGGTGATGGCAGTGGGGGAGACCGGCGATCGTGAGGATGCGACGGCGGTGGGGGAGCCGGCGGTGGGGGAGACCGGCGATGGTGGGGGAGACCGGCGATCGTGAGGATGAGATGGGGGTGAGAAGGTTTGAAGAGGTTTGAAGATGATGGTCCACCTCTTTTCCCAGAAGAGGTCTCGCAGACGTTTTTTAATGAAATGTCTGTGAGAAAACAAACACCCTACATCTTTCCTTGGTCTGCAGGGTGCAGACATAAGAGGTCTCGCAGACCTTCGCAGACGTTTTCTTAAAAAACAAACAGCCCCTTAGTTTTTCAAGAAGAAAAAATAATTGAATATTTAAACGTCAGTTAGTTTAAAGATTTTGACGGTTACAAATTGAAAATGTTAGATGTCATTTCTTAAGGGATGAAAGTCTTTAAATGTTGTTTTATGGATTGAATCACTTTTTACTACTTAATTTAATAATTTTATATTATCCTATCATTTTATATTTAATGTATTTTAATTACAAACTATTATATATATTAAATTTAGTTCGTGTAATAAACAAAGTAATAAGTTAGCTTATTCTTATAAATAAGTAGATAAGATGACAAGTGTCTTTTCTATCTTCTTTTTATTCTTTTTCTTTCTTTCTTCCTATTAATAAGTGGACGTATATCTTGTCACATAATGTATATTTTTATGATTCTTTGCCTTACTAAATAATTATATAATAATATTAAAATAGTGTATTGTTACGTATTTAATAAATCGCATGTTTATTAAATCATTAATTAATTAATATTTAAATTTATTTATTTAGCTTTTGTAATACATGAATTTTTTAATTATTTACAATAGCATACAACTTTTCACCATCCCATCCCATTGAATAAACAGGTGTTAAAAGTGAGTCAAGCCAACTCGAATGTTGTTGTGGTGCTTTCTTATTTCTTTTCTCCAAATTTTTATTCGTTGAGTTAACCATCGTTTAACGTAAAATAGTATTTCCATTAACAAATTTAATAAGTCCTCGTTTAAAATTGCTTATTTAACTTTAAAAGGACCTTTTGTCTAAAGTGTTTATTAACTTATAATTTTTTGAAATAAAGTTTTAAAAAATGTGTTTGGATTAACTTTTCGAAAATAAATTTTTAAAATGACCAAAAATGACATTTTTTTTATTGACATCATTTTAATGTTACTGGTTAAAGGGTAAAGAATGGGTAGATTTGTAATTTTATTTCAATAAGTCATAAGTATTTTGAAAAGCTAAAATTTTAAACTTTTAAAAAAAACAACTTTTTACGCTTTTACAAAAAGTCATTTTAAGTTTGACAAACAACTTATTAACTTATTGGTATTTTGAAAAAGCCAATAAGTCAATAAGTTGTTTTTATATGAAATCTCAAACAAGGCCTAATTAAGGTACCTTGTTTCAGTTCTTTGAATATCACTAAAATAATGAAAATTAATGTAGAGTTGCTGGTCGAAAGGGCACCTCAAGTACCCGTTTCAAGAAATGAACTGTGAGAGCCGAAGCAAGCAACACAAATCGAAGATCTTGATCGGGGATAACGAAGAACGAAGCCAATCCCACAAGAAACGCGGGTGTGTAGAACAGAAGCATCCCGGTTCGACTCGACAACTTCGTCTTGTTCTCTTTCCTTGCTACTCCATCGTTTATGAATTTGGAATATTTCATATTTTTGCCTTTGGTTTCATTGTATCCGGCATTCGTAAGAGACATGACACCAATAACTGTCATCGTTGTCATGAACAAGGATGGTGGTGGTGTGAACATGAAGTTTTGCATAATGGACGGAATAATGACCATGTTGATTCTGGTATGTTTTTGTGCTGTGTTCGCTAGAAATAAGGTGAAATGGGGTTAGAAAGACATTCGGATTTGAGTGGGTGCAAGTAGAGCGATATCTGACCAGGAACCAATGAGTGATTGCAGACCACATCTACTTCATAAACTACTTGATGAGAATTATATATAAAAAAATATTATGGGCACAAGAAACAAAAGTACAAAACCATGTTGGTTGGATGTGTATTATTCGTGCATTCGTAGGTTGATGTACCAATCGACAATAAAATAGGTACTCAATTCTCAACGCTTAAAAGTTTTTTTTAGACTAGAACAAGAGTCATTAAAACAAAACTTGGGAATCATACTAAATTATACCATATACAAAACTTTATTAAAACAATTTAAGTAAATACCAAAACAACTAATTCATGGATATGTATAATATACACATTCACATTCAGCGCGCGCGCACACGTGTACATATAGTACCCAAGACCAAAATCACCTTAAACAATCTCAAATTAATTAAGGCAATAAGAAAATCAAGACCACAACTTAGGGGCTGTTTGTTGGGATCTGAATGGGTCTGAATCTGAATGGTTCAGATTCAAACCGTTTGTTTGGGGAAAAAAAACACATCTGAATGGGTTCCCATGTCTGAACCAAGGTCTGAATGGTTCAGAATTAAGATGGAGTCTGAATGAGAAAGGAAGAGGGTGGGGAACCTCTGAATCATCCACCGACTGCTCCTCCACCACCGGACCACCACTGCTCCTATGAATCATCGACCAAGCTGCAATCGCCACCGCTACACCACCTCTCCACCACATCATCGACCGAGCTACAATCGCCACCGCTCCACCACATCATCAACCGAGCTGAAATCGCTACCGCTACACCACCACTCCAAGCTACACCGCGACCATCGAATCGAGCGGGGGGAAGGGGATGCGACCATGGAAAGGGCTGAGAAAGGGCCGCACCACCGCTTCGGGGCTGCGAGGAGCTGCGGAGGATATGGGTAGGAGATGCGGAGGAGATGGGGAGGAGAACGGGTGTTGCGAAGGAGATGGGGAGGATTAAGACCGAACAAGGGATGCGGAGGAGACCAGGGTTTTTGTCAAAAAAAAAAGTTATTTTATTTTGTTTGTTTTTTCATTCAGACGTGCAACCAAACAGTTTTCATTCAGACCCTATTAACCATTCAGACCTCTTAACCATTCAAACATCTTAATCATTCAGCACTTAATGATTCAGACTCAACCAAAGGGCCCCTTAATCTTGGACAACTCCCATCAATCGGCAACCATACCCTTCCCCTTCTAAAAGCTGTCAAAACCACTCCACCACTCCCCAACATGTAGCAGCCACAAGGACAAGAAGATGCTCCAAGACTTGACAACCCTTCTACCCAGTATCAACCTAGGTAACATGAAGTAAGAGTCAACGTACAATCAAATCCCTTTTTCTGCCAACCTGCGACAGCCCCTTCCCTCTACACCTACACCATCACATCTCATGGAAATAGAAGCCAAAGAGTAGTCAAAACCCAACCCAACTGGTTTCCCCCCAATTGTTTCCTGCTATCAGCTCCGAACATCCTATAAATACACCCCATTGCAGCCTTAAAGCCACACCAATTTACCACCCTTACATCCCTTTTCACTCCCGGGTATTCTCGATGGAACACGCCCCAAAAACCACAGCAGCTCCTCAACCAAAGGCAGCCCAACCAGACAGCAGTAGCACTGCACGATCAGCAACTGAGAAGCTCGCAAAAACAACAGCCGGCAAACCCAGTAGCAGCCAACTCAGTTCCCCAGCTTTAGGCCAACCACCATCAGGTTGACCCAATGTCACACCCCGGGCCGGCGGGAACGGATCGGGTTTTCCCGTCGGGCGGAAGGTTCCCGGGGCGCGATATCTTTGAGTGATAATCAAATGATCAGATTGTTTACATAGCACATGATAAATAAATGAGAAATTTCTAACACATCCATGATATAGAATTACAAGATTAAATTACACCGTATCGTTCATAATTTAATCAAGTAAATCTACCAAAAAGAATCAATGTAACTATATCTTGTATATGTACAAGATATACAAAAGATGATTCATATCCTTGTTTCCCCAAAAACATGCAACACAAAATAAAGCTAGGTCTTCTAAAAGTCCACTAGCTTAATCTTTGCATGTATATGTCTACACCTGTTCGTCACCTGAGAAACATGTATTTAAACAAAGTCAACACTAGGTTGGTGAGTTCATAAGTAAGTTAATGTAAAACCTTGATTCATTCACATGCACATTCACAATGATAATATGTTACTAGTATGATTGTCTGATTCACTTGTTCATCCAATGGCTCCTCAATAGTTATAGTCACAAGTACTATATCATCCTAGTAGTGTTGCTTATATATAGGGCATATGTAAGGGAACTAAGCCCTAGCCAACATCCCACCACAACACCACTAGAACTCCACACTACTTGTAATACAACTATTGATTTCCATTCTCAATTCACATGTTATCTCTTCCTTGGTCACCTGTGTTCTCAAGTATAGAATAATAATATGATAACGTGGTAATTATCAAACCTAAGTTTTGATAACCAATATATGTGTTAAGGATATTAGATTTATTAAATCCATTCCTTAGATTATTCTATAGTTGTGGGGTTAACTGTTGTTTCACTTCTAAATATTAAAAGTGTTAGTTAACTGTTCATCATATGTCTCCAAATGCAGCGTATAGAATCCGAATGGAATCCATTTTAAATCCTCACGTAATCAGATTAAAATGCATTCCATTCTCTCCTATCCCACCGTGTGATCCCAAAGTTTCCGTGTGGGATTGTATCATGTGATTAACAAAGTCGAATAAGAACTTGTCTTATTACGTTATGATAATCGGGTGTAAATGACAAGAATCCCATGAAGTTACGTTATCATGATCGTCATTCACTGTAAATGATAAGAATCGTCATTTACTGAATCCATGTGTTCCCAAAGTATCCGTGTGGGAATGTTCTCGTGTGTTTAACAAAGTCGAATAAGAACTTGTCTTATTACATTATGTTAATTATGTGTAAATGATAAGAATCCCATGAAGTTACGTTATCATGATCATCATTTACTGTAAATGATAAGAATCCCATGAATTTACGTTATCATGATCATCATTTACTGTAATCCGTGTGATCCCAAAGTCTCAATGAGGGATTGTTCTCGTTATGCTTATGTGTAAACTGTCTAAGTATTTGCTCATGTGAAAATAACTAAGTGTTATAAGCTATTATCTTATAACTAAGTTATTCTAATGTGTTGATGATTAAGAAATTACATTATCATAATCATCTGAGTTTCCCTGTTATCTCATAATCATACAAGCATGCATACAATGATATATGATAATAAACAATTTAATATCATTTAATCAGAGTATAATTAACATGTTAAGTAAAACTTTTAAATAAATAAAAGTAAACATGTTTCTCAGCCCCGAGAGTTAAAATCAGTAAAGATTAAAGTAAAAGGGGCATATGAACTCACCTTGTAGTAGTAGGGTTGACTTAGCTTAAAAGAATGAAGACACGCGCTCTTTGTTGACCTTGTTGTGTTTTCACGTTCCTGTATTGATTTCACGTCGCGTGACACTTATAAGTATAAGTTGTAAAGTTTTGTGCGCGTGTATATGTTATTTCTATTTTGTTTGTCTCTCCTTGGTCTCGATCTCCATTCGGCCTCACTTGTTTAGTGTAAACCTTCTAACACTTATCCCACTAGGATTAAATTATCTTATTGAGTCATTGATTTTAGGTTGCCATTTTATTCATTAGCATGACATAAATGTTCTAAGTATAAACTTAGATTGTAAATTAAATATTATAACCCTTTGTCATATAAATACACCACTTGGTTCGTGATTATGTTAATACTCTTGTAACATGATTTTACCCACACCGTAAGTGTCATCCTTTACTACGTGTGTCTTGTATTGTTGACCGTTAAACCTAGTGGGCTTCATGTTGTGCTAATTACACGTATGTGGGCCGAATCAATAAAGTCTCTTGGATTTAACATTTGTATATGAACTAAGTCGATCTTATTGGGCCGAATGTTTAATTGAACTTTGTGTATGTGGGCCGCCTATTGGGCCATCGTTTTTCTTGGGCCAAAATAAACTAGGTTGGGCCGAATAGATCATAGTGGTCGCATTAATCCCATTAGTCGACTAAAGTGTGGTTCGAATAACATGGGCCCGGAATTAATATTGGGCTAAACATGGTTGCTGATGGGCCAAATTGACAACATGTGGCCAAAGGGGTGTGGGCCGAACTAGTCCACTGATTTGCACATGATGGCTTAATCACTAGAGTTTTGGCCGAGGGTTTTGTCCAGCGAACCCTTCTCAAATAACTCTCATGGTTCGGCTATGGTGGCTAGGGTTCGGCAGAAGGTGGTTCGGCTAGAGGCTACAGTAGGGTTTGGCGAAGATGGTTGTTCATGGGTTCGCCAGGGTCCACAAGCGTTCGCAGGCTTAAGGGTTCGTGTACATGGGTTCGTAGCCTGCAACAATGGTTCGTGACTCGAAGGAGATTCGGTAAGGATATAGTTCGTTCGATGCTAGGGTTCGGGAGCAGATCTTGTGTTGCATGGTTCGTTACGGCATGAAGGAGGGTTCGTTGACTACAGAGGGTTCGCGTGAGGCTGTAAATAGTTCGCTCATCAAGCAGGTTCGGCGGGGTTCGGTGGCACCTGATGAAGGTTCGTGCATGGCTCGTGAGACCTCCATAGTTCGGCCGCTTCTGGAAAACCTACGAACCTTGCACTGTTCATCATCTCCCTCGTCGAACCTGGTTGTTTCAACTCCTCTCGGCCCATCTACTGACTTGCATTACCTTATAAGGTGTTCGCATGATGTCTAAGATCAGGTAGGTTCGATTTTAAAGCTGATTATAAGGGTGGTCGATCAAGGGGTATGAAAACCCTATTTTCAGCTACATTTCAAGCATCATACCTCCGATTTGGCTGGAAAAATCACAAGATCCGTTGTACTTTTGTGTAGAGGACTTCAATAGCTTCGCGTGGGTTCGAAAATCACCCAAATCGGTCCACAAACGAGGAAGATATCAAGGATTGAAGCTTGAATATTCTAGAGAGATGAAGGGTTCGTGAAATTCGTTTTTAGAGAGAGAGAGTGCAGAAAATTATGATAAAACACTCTCATTAGTAGTTTATATACTCCGGGGTGTTCGGGTCCATTTCGGTTGCTCTGTTCGCGATTTCGTCGCGTAACCGGATTTTTACGCGTAGTTAATAATAAATAATTAAAAATGTTAATTTAATTAATTTGATGAGTTTCAAAATTGTAAAAATGTTTATTATTTTATTTAATTAAAATTAAATTCGCTTCGTGTCGTTTTTCATTTTCGTTCCGTTGAATCGCGTCACCATCGCGCGTATTCGTTCGAATCGTCATTCGAACGAACACGACAATGGTTTTGCTTTCCGACTTTTGTTTTCTACTTTCCAGTCATCATTTCAGAACGTTAAACTCACAGATATGTTTGTGTGAATCGTCACCCACGCAAACACACTGTCAGTTCGTTATTCTGAAACGACACTGCAGTTTATGTTTAAATTGTGTTCCTCACTGTCGGACTCAACTAAACATCCTGTTTTCACCTTGTATTCACATTGAATTGTCGGCCATCTGATTCCTGTCATCTATGGAACTCAGATCGCAACCGATTTGTTTCTGATAATTGTTTGAACACCGTTGTTTCTCATGTTTTGTTGTGTTAACTGTAATTAAGTTTTCACTTAATAAACACAACTAATGTTTCTAATGTACGTTGTACTTAATGTATTTAAGTTTACACGAAAATACGTACAACTGTTCTTGTATTTAGAATCCTGTTAATACAAAAACTGTTCACAAATACGTATGTACACATAGTTACTGTATGCAAGTACACATACCGTACGGACTTGCCGGGCGGTCGGGTACTAGTTGTCACAGTCTCCCCTTGTTAAAGAAATTTCGTCCCGAAATTTAAGCATAAAGATCGGTCTTTATTTCTCGAACAGGTGGGGATACTTGGCTTTCATGTTGTCCTCGCGCTCCCATGTAAATTCTGGTCCACGCTTGGAGTTCCATCGAACCTTTACAATAGGGATACGGCTACGCTTCAGTTTCTTAACTTCACGTTCCATAATCTCTACAGGTTCTTCAATGAAGTGTAATTGCTCATCAACTTGTATTTCTTCCAATGGTATGATCAATGACTCGTCTGTTAAGCACCTCTTGAGATTTGATACATGAAACACATCATGTACTCCACTGAGTTCATCCGGGAGTCTGAGTCTGTATGCCACAGGACCTATACGTTGAGTAATCTCAAACGGTCCGACATACCTAGGTGCTAGCTTGCCTTTAGCCCCAAAACGAACTACGCCTTTCCATGGGGACACTTTCAACATGACTCGGTCACCCACATCGAATTCCAAAGGCTTGCGCCGTTTGTCTGCGTAACTCTTTTGGCGGCTACGTGTTGCTTGTAATCGTTGTTGTATCTGGGCAATCTTATCAGTAGTTTCCTGAATAAGTTCAGGCCCAGTGATTCTGTTGTCTCCCACTTCGGTCCAACAAATTGGAGACCGACATTTTCTACCATAAAGTGCTTCAAAAGGAGCACATCCGATGCTGCTGTGGTAGCTATTGTTGTAGGAGAATTCGATAAGTGGTAAGTGTGTATCCCAACTTCCACCGAAGTCTAGGATGCATGTTCTCAACATATCCTCTAGGGTTTGAATGGTGCGCTCGCTTTGTCCATCCGTTTGTGGATGATAAGCAGTGCTCAAGTTAACACTTGTCCCTAAGGATTGTTGCAATGATTGCCAGAACCGCGAAGTAAATCGACTGTCCCGGTCAGAAATAATAGACAACGGCACTCCGTGCCTCACTACTATTTCATCAATGTATAGTCTTGCTAGTTTCTCCATCTTGTAAGTCTCTCTTATTGGCAAGAAGTGTGCGGATTTGGTCAATCGATCAATGATGACCCAAATAGAATCGTATCCGCTGGAAGTGCGGGGTAGCTTGGTAATGAAATCCATAGCTATTTGTTCCCACTTCCATTGTGGTATCTCCGGTTGTTCCAGCAAACCCGAAGGTTTCTGATGTTCTGCTTTGACTTTGGCACATGTGAGACATTTGCCAACATAAGTGGCAATGTCTTTCTTCATGCCCGGCCACCAATAAAACAACCTAAGATCTTGGTACATCTTATCGGCACCGGGATGAACTGAGTAACGTGTCTTGTGTGCCTCGTCAAAGATGAGTGTTCGAAGTTCATCTACTGCTGGAATCCAAACACGATCCAGATAATAGATCACCCCATCTTGTTTTGTCTTGAAGTGTTTCTCGGCTCCACAATCGAGCTCGCGTTTCAGATTGTCTCTTGCCACTGCTTCCTGTTGTGCTTGTAAAATGTGATCTCTCAAACTGGTTTGCACAGTCATTCCCATTGCGCGAACGCGTAAGGGTTTGACTCTTTCCTTCCGACTCAAAGCATCTGCAACAACATTTGCTTTGCCCGGATGGTATTTGATCACACAATCGTAATCGTTCAGGAGCTCAACCCAACGTCTCTATCTCATGTTAAGCTCCTTCTGATCAAATATGTGCTGTAAACTCTTGTGATCTGTGAAGATAGTGCATTTAGTACCGTAAAGGTAATGTCTCCAAATCTTTAGTGCAAAAACAACAGCTCCCAGTTCAAGATCGTGTGTCGTGTAATTCTTCTCGTGTATCTTCAGCTGTCGTGAGGCATAAGCAATGACTTTGTCTCGTTGCATCAAAACACATCCGAGTCCCTGATGGGAAGCATCACAATATACAACAAAGTCATCACTGCCTTCTGGGAGTGTTAAGATTGGAGCATTGCACAATCTTTGTTTCAATGTCTGGAATGCCTCTTCTTGTTTATGTGTCCACACAAAAGGTTCAGACTTCTGTGTGAGCTTGGTGAGAGGCAAGGCTATCTTAGAGAAATTCGAGATGAATCTCCTGTAATAACCTGCCAATCCCAAGAATGATCGGATCTCCGTTGGTGTCGTAGGCACATCCCAGTTCTTGATTGCTTCTATCTTGGCAGGATCCACGTGAATACCATCACTGTTAATCACGTGACCCAAGAACTGAACTTCTCTTAACCAAAATTCACACTTAGAGAATTTGGCATAGAGTTGTTCTTCTTTCAGAAGCTCCAAAACTGTCTTGAGGTGTTGCTCATGTTCCTTCTTGTTCTTTGAATAAATCAGTATATCATCAATGAAGACGATAACAAACTGATCTAAATACGGCTTGCACACCCGGTTCATCAAATCCATGAACACAGCCGGTGCGTTCGTCAAACCGAATGGCATTACCATGAATTCGTAATGACCATATCGAGTACGAAAGGCCGTCTTTGGTATGTCTTCTTCTTGTATCCGGAGCTGGTGATAGCCTGATCTCAGGTCTATCTTTGAAAAGTACTGTGCTCCCTGTAACTGGTCAAACAAATCATCAATCCTCGGTAACGGGTACCGATTCTTGATGGTGAGTTTGTTAAGTTCTCGATAATCTATGCACATCCTGAAAGTTCCATCCTTCTTTTTAACAAAAAGAACCGGAGCTCCCCACGGGGAAAAGCTCGGTCGGATGAATCCTTTATCGAGAAGTTCTTGTAACTGATTAGACAACTCCTGCATCTCAGATGGAGCAAGTCGATAAGGTGACTTGGCTATAGGAGTTGCTCCCGGAATTAAATCGATTCGGAACTGCACCGATCTCTCGGGTGGCAGTCCGGGTAAGTCATCCGGAAAGACTACTGCAAAATCTCTCACAATTGGTACATCTTGAATCTTGATTGTCTTCTTGTCTTTCTCGGTCACGTGAGCTAGGAATGCAACGCATTGTTTTCGTAAGTACTTGCGAGCCTTCATGCACGATATTATCTTGACACTGCGTTTCGCTTGGTCTCCACGAATCTCAAAGACCTCATTGTTCTCCACAGGAATGCGTAGTAGCTTATCAGAACAGATGAACTCAACTCTATTAAGAGATAGCCAATCCATTCCGATGATGATGTCGAAACTGCCCAGCTCCATCGGTATCAAGTCGATGGAAAATGTATGATCGCCAAGTGTCAATGGGCAATTCCTAAATATAGTGTCTACTGTAATCTGTTTGCCATTTGCTATCTCAATAGTATAAGGGGAGTCTAACAATTCCTTATCATAATTAAGATGGCATGCAAATTCGGATGAGATGAAACTCTGATCCGCACCAGTGTCAAATAATATGGATGCATAGAAGTCAGATAAGAGAAATGTACCCGTAATAACATTCGGGTCCTGTCGAGCGGCAGCAGCTCCTATCTGAAAGGCTCTTCCTCTTGGTGCTTGAGCCTGTTGTTGATTTCTCTTAGGGCAATCCCGAGAGAAATGTCCTGGTTCGCCACAGTTGTAGCAAGACCTAGGATCGGTAGCAGCAGCAGCAGTGGCTGCATTGTTGTTTCTGTTCTGAGTCCTCTGACTCCTGCAGTAGTTTGCTGTGTGACCAAATCTTCCACAGTTGGTGCAGTGTCTGCACGGAACATTTGGTAGGTGATGGTACTGGCATGAATTGCACAAAGGTGCAGTGCCAGTGTATGGCTTCCTGATCTCCAATGGTGGTGGTTGATTGCGCATCGGAGTTTGAGTAGTGGCAGCAAAGTTTCTAGCCACCTTTTGTTTCTTAGCCGGACGTTTGTCCGACTTCTTGGAAGTTCCAGCTTTGGCTGTTTC
This sequence comes from Mikania micrantha, assembly GCA_009363875.1. Lineage (NCBI taxonomy): Eukaryota > Viridiplantae > Streptophyta > Magnoliopsida > Asterales > Asteraceae > Mikania > Mikania micrantha. The sequence goes on from CM018698.1 coordinate 25,053,741, forward strand.
AGCCTCCTTCTTGAATGCTCCAGAGGCAACCATCATATCTGTCAGGGATGCTGACAGTGTAACAGCTAATTCCATGGTGGTAGGGTGAGCAGAAATCACATGACCTCGGATACTGGGCGGTAATCCACCAACATACCGCTCAATTCTCTTCTCAAGTGTTGGTACCACATCCGGTGCCAGAGTGGCTAACTCATGAAATCGTGTAGTGTAGGCCAGATGCCCAGCACCAATCATCTCCAGATTGAGTAGTTCAGTCTCAACCTTTTTCAGTTCATTTCTTGGGCAAAACTCTGCCCTCAACATCGCCTTGAATTCGTTCCACGGCATGGCCTGGGCCTCATCCCGGCCTCTGATTGAAACCTGAGCGTTCCACCAGGTTAACGCTCGCTTGCTAAATGATCCCGCAGCATACTTAACTCTGTGCTGTTCAGGACAGCCACTGATGTCGAGGGTAGCCTCCATCTTCTCGATCCACTGGATCAGTCCGACTGCACCCTCGCTACCACTGAAACTGGGTGGCTTGCAGCCTACAAAGTTCTTGTAGGCATAGTCCTGACTCTGTCTGGTGTTACCGCTGCCTTCTCCAGATGAGTTAGCAACGTTGTTACTGTTGTTGTTGTTGATCCGGTTCATCATCTCTGGAATCACTTCCCTCAATTGGCTTGTAAGAAGAGTAGCCAGTGCCATAGTAGCAGGGTCCAACTGATACGCTGGTGGTGGCGGAGGAGGAGGTGGAGGTGCTTGTGTAGGAGAGTCTGGCGGTGTCGGTGTCGAAGAGTGCGGAGCTGAACCTTGAGTCAGCGGTAGTAGAGGTGGTTGTCTTCGTGGCGGCATTCTGATCATAACCGAAAGAAAATCGGTTAGTGCAGTGATCAGAAGCAGAAGACATATGCAAATAGAATCCTATATCATAAGAACTCTACATGAGGGTCCCTAGGTTATAGTCTAGGCCAAACCGTTTAAGTAATATGACCTATATTTCTCTATAACCATGGCTCTGATACCAATCTGTCACACCCCGGGCCGGCGGGAACGGATCGGGTTTTCCCGTCGGGCGGAAGGTTCCCGGGGCGCGATATCTTTGAGTGATAATCAAATGATCAGATTGTTTACATAGCACATGATAAATAAATGAGAAATTTCTAACACATCCATGATATAGAATTACAAGATTAAATTACACCGTATCGTTCATAATTTAATCAAGTAAATCTACCAAAAAGAATCAATGTAACTATATCTTGTATATGTACAAGATATACAAAAGATGATTCATATCCTTGTTTCCCCAAAAGCATGCAACACAAAATAAAGCTAGGTCTTCTAAAAGTCCACTAGCTTAATCTTTGCATGTATATGTCTACACCTGTTCGTCACCTGAGAAACATGTATTTAAACAAAGTCAACACTAGGTTGGTGAGTTCATAAGTAAGTTAATGTAAAACCTTGATTCATTCACATGCACATTCACAATGATAATATGTTACTAGTATGATTGTCTGATTCACTTGTTCATCCAATGGCTCCTCAATAGTTATAGTCACAAGTACTATATCATCCTAGTAGTGTTGCTTATATATAGGGCATATGTAAGGGAACTAAGCCCTAGCCAACATCCCACCACAACACCACTAGAACTCCACACTACTTGTAATACAACTATTGATTTCCATTCTCAATTCACATGTTATCTCTTCCTTGGTCACCTGTGTTCTCAAGTATAGAATAATAATATGATAACGTGGTAATTATCAAACCTAAGTTTTGATAACCAATATATGTGTTAAGGATATTAGATTTATTAAATCCATTCCTTAGATTATTCTATAGTTGTGGGGTTAACTGTTGTTTCACTTCTAAATATTAAAAGTGTTAGTTAACTGTTCATCATATGTCTCCAAATGCAGCGTATAGAATCCGAATGGAATCCATTTTAAATCCTCACGTAATCAGATTAAAATGCATTCCATTCTCTCCTATCCCACCGTGTGATCCCAAAGTTTCCGTGTGGGATTGTATCATGTGATTAACAAAGTCGAATAAGAACTTGTCTTATTACGTTATGATAATCGGGTGTAAATGACAAGAATCCCATGAAGTTACGTTATCATGATCGTCATTCACTGTAAATGATAAGAATCGTCATTTACTGAATCCATGTGTTCCCAAAGTATCCGTGTGGGAATGTTCTCGTGTGTTTAACAAAGTCGAATAAGAACTTGTCTTATTACATTATGTTAATTATGTGTAAATGATAAGAATCCCATGAAGTTACGTTATCATGATCATCATTTACTGTAAATGATAAGAATCCCATGAATTTACGTTATCATGATCATCATTTACTGTAATCCGTGTGATCCCAAAGTCTCAATGAGGGATTGTTCTCGTTATGCTTATGTGTAAACTGTCTAAGTATTTGCTCATGTGAAAATAACTAAGTGTTATAAGCTATTATCTTATAACTAAGTTATTCTAATGTGTTGATGATTAAGAAATTACATTATCATAATCATCTGAGTTTCCCTGTTATCTCATAATCATACAAGCATGCATACAATGATATATGATAATAAACAATTTAATATCATTTAATCAGAGTATAATTAACATGTTAAGTAAAACTTTTAAATAAATAAAAGTAAACATGTTTCTCAGCCCCGAGAGTTAAAATCAGTAAAGATTAAAGTAAAAGGGGCATATGAACTCACCTTGTAGTAGTAGGGTTGACTTAGCTTAAAAGAATGAAGACACGCGCTCTTTGTTGACCTTGTTGTGTTTTCACGTTCCTGTATTGATTTCACGTCGCGTGACACTTATAAGTATAAGTTGTAAAGTTTTGTGCGCGTGTATATGTTATTTCTATTTTGTTTGTCTCTCCTTGGTCTCGATCTCCATTCGGCCTCACTTGTTTAGTGTAAACCTTCTAACACTTATCCCACTAGGATTAAATTATCTTATTGAGTCATTGATTTTAGGTTGCCATTTTATTCATTAGCATGACATAAATGTTCTAAGTATAAACTTAGATTGTAAATTAAATATTATAACCCTTTGTCATATAAATACACCACTTGGTTCGTGATTATGTTAATACTCTTGTAACATGATTTTACCCACACCGTAAGTGTCATCCTTTACTACGTGTGTCTTGTATTGTTGACCGTTAAACCTAGTGGGCTTCATGTTGTGCTAATTACACGTATGTGGGCCGAATCAATAAAGTCTCTTGGATTTAACATTTGTATATGAACTAAGTCGATCTTATTGGGCCGAATGTTTAATTGAACTTTGTGTATGTGGGCCGCCTATTGGGCCATCGTTTTTCTTGGGCCAAAATAAACTAGGTTGGGCCGAATAGATCATAGTGGTCGCATTAATCCCATTAGTCGACTAAAGTGTGGTTCGAATAACATGGGCCCGGAATTAATATTGGGCTAAACATGGTTGCTGATGGGCCAAATTGACAACATGTGGCCAAAGGGGTGTGGGCCGAACTAGTCCACTGATTTGCACATGATGGCTTAATCACTAGAGTTTTGGCCGAGGGTTTTGTCCAGCGAACCCTTCTCAATAACTCTCATGGTTCGGCTATGGTGGCTAGGGTTCGGCAGAAGGTGGTTCGGCTAGAGGCTACAGTAGGGTTTGGCGAAGATGGTTGTTCATGGGTTCGCCAGGGTCCACAAGCGTTCGCAGGCTTAAGGGTTCGTGTACATGGGTTCGTAGCCTGCAACAATGGTTCGTGACTCGAAGGAGATTCGGTAAGGATATAGTTCGTTCGATGCTAGGGTTCGGGAGCAGATCTTGTGTTGCATGGTTCGTTACGGCATGAAGGAGGGTTCGTTGACTACAGAGGGTTCGCGTGAGGCTGTAAATAGTTCGCTCATCAAGCAGGTTCGGCCGGGGTTCGGTGGCACCTGATGAAGGTTCGTGCATGGCTCGTGAGACCTCCATAGTTCGGCCGCTTCTGGAAAACCTACGAACCTTGCACTGTTCATCATCTCCCTCGTCGAACCTGGTTGTTTCAACTCCTCTCGGCCCATCTACTGACTTGCATTACCTTATAAGGTGTTCGCATGATGTCTAAGATCAGGTAGGTTCGATTTTAAAGCTGATTATAAGGGTGGTCGATCAAGGGGTATGAAAACCCTATTTTCAGCTACATTTCAAGCATCATACCTCCGATTTGGCTGGAAAAATCACAAGATCCGTTGTACTTTTGTGTAGAGGACTTCAATAGCTTCGCGTGGGTTCGAAAATCACCCAAATCGGTCCACAAACGAGGAAGATATCAAGGATTGAAGCTTGAATATTCTAGAGAGATGAAGGGTTCGTGAAATTCGTTTTTAGAGAGAGAGAGTGCAGAAAATTATGATAAAACACTCTCATTAGTAGTTTATATACTCCGGGGTGTTCGGGTCCATTTCGGTTGCTCTGTTCGCGATTTCGTCGCGTAACCGGATTTTTACGCGTAGTTAATAATAAATAATTAAAAATGTTAATTTAATTAATTTGATGAGTTTCAAAATTGTAAAAATGTTTATTATTTTATTTAATTAAAATTAAATTCGCTTCGTGTCGTTTTTCATTTTCGTTCCGTTGAATCGCGTCACCATCGCGCGTATTCGTTCGAATCGTCATTCGAACGAACACGACAATGGTTTTGCTTTCCGACTTTTGTTTTCTACTTTCCAGTCATCATTTCAGAACGTTAAACTCACAGATATGTTTGTGTGAATCGTCACCCACGCAAACACACTGTCAGTTCGTTATTCTGAAACGACACTGCAGTTTATGTTTAAATTGTGTTCCCTCGCTGTCGGACTCAACTAAACATCCTGTTTTCACCTTGTATTCACATTGAATTGTCGGCCATCTGATTCCTGTCATCTATGGAACTCAGATCGCAACCGATTTGTTTCTGATAATTGTTTGAACACCGTTGTTTCTCATGTTTTGTTGTGTTAACTGTAATTAAGTTTTCACTTAATAAACACAACTAATGTTTCTAATGTACGTTGTACTTAATGTATTTAAGTTTACACGAAAATACGTACAACTGTTCTTGTATTTAGAATCCTGTTAATACAAAAACTGTTCACAAATACGTATGTACACATAGTTACTGTATGCAAGTACACATACCGTACGGACTTGCCGGGCGGTCGGGTACTAGTTGTCACACCCAAGCAGCTCCTGGTCACTCAGCAGCTCACGGCTAAGCAGCATAATCGGAGTAGCAACGACCTCCAAGCCTTCCAGCCACCTTCCTTGCTTGCCTTAGTAAGTTTCCTTGTAAATCTCACCTATAATAGCTCCCGAAGAGAACAAGATCTACCAAACATGAGCCACCCTAATCACGAATTAATAATGTCAAATTGAGGTCATTACTCAACAACCATCTAGTATGCATGCACGGGTAAAAATCCAGCCATGCATACGTGAACCTACACACATGTTAAACAAACAAGGGCTGGCTAAAACCCGAAGGTTCAGAAGCAATAAAGATAATATAACAAAACCTTTAAGGAGAAACTCAAGGATCACATAGAGGGACGAGAGTTCCTACTAAACGAAATTAAATGAAATGTTGTTCCCAAAACTAATCAATATGTGTGTAAACACTACCAGAATAGCCTTATGAAATTTGAAAAATAAAAGGGAGAATGTGTCTTGAATTCACCTATACATAAAAAGGAAAGTTCTGTTTACTCCAAATGACCTTCTAAAACATTCCCATTATACAAGCAAACATTTGTAAAATCTGGACAGAAACTGGGTCGGCTTTAACAGCCCATAACTCAATCATAACAACTTAGAACTTAACAAAATCCAACACCATCGTTTAGTTCGTTGAATTAGCTTTCCAAGCACTACTTATACACCTTCTAACTCAGCCAAATGATCCCCCAAACAGCCTCTACAAAATCAGTGCGCAGAATTGGACCTTCGAAATTATATGGCTGTTTTGACCCATTTCCTAGCCAAATCACGAAAACTTTACTAAATGAAAGTTGTTTGGGACACATTAAAGTATCGGAATATAGAGTCTCATAATTTTCTATAAATGTTTGCTATTTTAAAAGTTTACTCTAAATCGGTAAGCAGAATTCGTACAAAAAAAAATAAGAATAATAATAATAAAATAAAACAAACAAACAAAACATCACATTTTGGGGAATTAAACACCCAGAAAGTTTTGGTAACATCTTTACAAATATGTATGTATGTATGTATACTTACAAATAAATAAACTTAAACTAGCTTGCTAAGTAATTACTAGGTTAAACACATTTAAAAACCGAGAATTTGACATTGTAATATTGACTTATCTAAAAATAGAACTTATAATAGTTGTGGGCGATATCGTAAGGAGATTTTGCAATTGGATTTTCACCGGGCACAAGATCAATACGAAACTCGACTTGTCGAACTGGAGGAACTCCCGGTAGGTCATCGGGAAAGACTTTAGAGTAGTCACGAATGATTGGAATATCTTCAACACTTTTGCCCTTTTCTTTCTTTTCCACAACGTGGGCCAGAAAGGCTACGTATTTCTTACGTAACTATTTTTGAGCCTTCGTGCAAGACATAAGTTTCAGGCCACTACTAGGCGTCTATCCAAAGATTCTTAGAGTTTCACCCGACGATAGTGGAATACGAATGAACTTTTCAAAACAAACGATCTCGGCTCGATGAGTGGCTAACTAGCCCATGCCTATGATAACATCAAAGCTTCCAACGATGCATAGGAATAAGATCAATTGGGAAAACGTGATCCATAAGGTTCACAGTACATCCAATTATAATAGAGTTAATATCAATTGAGTTGCCGTCAGCCACTTCCACGTTAAATGGTCTATCTAGTTTAGTTCTTAGTCTACCAAGTAATGGTTCAAATTCATATGACACAAAGCTCCTATCAGCACCAGAATCAAATAACATAGAAGCATAACAATTATTGACCTGGAACGTACCATTCACAACGTCTTGATTAGCTTGGGCTGCTTGGGCATTGAGTTGAAAAGTCCTAGCTCGTGCAACCCTTTGATTATTTCCCATAAGCCTTGGGCATTGATTTCTAAGATGATTAGGGTCGCCACATTCATAGCAAACCCTTCCATTGACTTGTGAAGGATTGGCAGGTGCAAGTTGTTGTTGATTTAATGGCCGAACTTGTTGACCTTGCTGGCCTTGTGGCCCATTTCGACAGTAGTTTGCAAAATGGCCATACATTCCACAGTTTGTGCAAATTCTGCAAGGTCGAGTAGTGGGGTGATGATATCTGCAAGTGTTGCAGAGTGGACTTGCCCCCACATATGGTTTGGTATTTGGCTTTGGGGCTTGTTGGTTTAATGGTTCAGCAGGGGTTAGCATGGCAAAGTTTTTGGCCTTTCGCTTTCGATGGTTGAACTTTGAAGAGTTTGAGGTTTCAGCTTTGACCTCCTTTGAGAGTTTATTAGTGGTTGACTTGGATTCAACCTTCTTGGCACCCTTCCTTGTCAAAGTACCAGCCTTAACATGATTATTAGTTAAGGTTGCAGCAAGTCTGATTGCATCTTCAAGTGTGGTAGGCTTGCTACCAAAAGCAGTGTCTTGAATTTGTATAGGAAGGCCACCAATATACTTTTCAGTGGCCCGAGACAAAGGAGTGACCAAGTGGGGCACAAGTAGACTGAGTTCATGAAAGCGGGTCGTATAAACAAGGTTTTCCCCACTATCTTGTTTGAGCTCCTAAAATTCAGCTTCAAGCTTCCTCATTTCGTTGCGAGGACAAAATTCATCAGTCATAAGTTGCTTGACCTCAGTCCAGGTCAAAGCAAGTGCAGCATCCGAACCCTTGGATCGTTTCTCATTATTCCACCAAGTGAGTGCTCTTTTTTGAAAGACACTAATGGCATAACGAACCTTAAGGTTCTTAGGACAATCAGAATGGATAAAGGTGCTTTCTATACTTTCAAACCATTGGAGCAGTCCAGTTGCTCCTTCAGTGCCAATGAACTTAGCAGGATTACATGAATTGAAGTGTTTGAAAGTGCAAGTTGGATTTGCACCCCCACCATTCCCATTATTGTGAACTGGGTTCGTACTCGCAGCTTGGTTGAGCTGGGTCACCAAAGTTGGTAGCACAACAACCACTTGTTGACAAATGATCTAGGCCAACTCTTGAATAGTGAGATTAGTATTGTTGGTGTTTGTGTTGTTGGTGTTGGTGTTGGTGTTGGTGTCGGTGTTGGTGTTGCTGAGAAGATGACGATGAGGCATAATTCTACAAGAGTTCAAATGAAAAGGATCAGAAGTTATATAACTCAAAGAGTTCAAATAAAAATAGAGAGTTCAAATGAAAGTTCAATCACAAAGCAATATTTGGATTGTATTATTAAAGGAACACTTTTGACATATCAAAGTGTTTAAGTTCATATTAACTTTCAGAAAGACATACTTTAGCCTATAGGTTCATACTCACTCCAAGGGTTCCTAGGAAAGCATACAGGTCCATCGGTTGATTTGGATTTATGCGAAATGCTTTCCTAGACAGAACTCCCCAAAGTACATGTATTCCCCTTTCTAGATTGTATGTATTTCCTAATCATTAGAATGAACCTAAAGACTATTGCCGGGATTCAAGATTAGACCTAGAAGTCTAAGATCATTCCTCGTGATGACGATCCTCGTTCAAGTCGTAAGAAAGGGGTCGAGAAGTTTTGAACCTTAGAATCTAGTGTGTGCACACTAAGGCATCCTAAACTAGGTTCAAACATTTGACCTACCAATTAAGTAGTCACATAAGCAAGTATGACCTATCATGGCAACTAAGAGTTCAAATAACAGTTCATGGCCTAGCATGGCAACTATAGAATCCAAATAACAGTTCATGACCTATGAGTTCAAACTAAGGCATCCTATGGTTATAGTCTAGGTCATCTAGTTCAAATAACCTAATTCTCTATAACCCAGGCTCTGATACCAATCTGTAACACCCCGGTCGATGGCGGAAACATCGGGGTGACACGAAGTGTAGATTGTCCATAGCTTAGGGTATAAAGATGTAAATAATCATAAATAATCATTCAATGCAATATTAATTCAAACATTCATTACATAGTCAAATAAATTCAAACCTAGTTATTACATCATTCAAATTCAAATTCAAATTCAAATACATAATTCAAAACAAATAAAGACTAAATCCAAGCTCATATGAATGCTAGTTTCCATTTCTACCTGAAACATGTTAAAATCAAGTGTCAACTCAAAGAGTTGGTGAGTTTCATAGGTTTTAACACACACCAAAAGGTTCAAATAAAATTTTATAGATAATGATTTATGTGAACTCTAAGCATAATGAACATAGTCAAAATGAACTAGCAAGTAAAGTAGATCAACAAATATTAATAAATGATGTTTGACCTATGTTTAGCATCACTAAAATGCTTAAATAGTAAACTATCACCCCGGGCCTCCCCCGAAGGGTAAATCAAACAACGGTGCGATGGTCGGTCCAATAGATCTATCATAGTCACTAGAATGGATGTGATCAATGCCTATGCTTAGCTAAAGTTCACTAGCTAAAAGGCCGTTAGCTAAGTTCACATGTAAATGAAATAAATAAGTTGCATGTTTCACCCCTAAATCAAAAATAGTAAAAGAGGGGCTATGAAGACTCACATTAGTGTGTGAGGTAGTCTTTGCAATGGTTGTCAAGTATAGTTCAACAATATCCAACACAATTTCAATGTTCACCTAAATAGTTCAAGAGGCATATGTTAACATAACTATGTCTTTCTATGGATTTATCTAAGTTCTAAAAGGATCAACGAGGACGATTTGTTTTGAATAAACACAAATAGATTTTTTATGATTTAAATGAAAATAGTAATGGTGTTATAAAATGTTTAAATTGCAAATGTTGATTTAAAGTATTTCTTTTAAAAATTTAGAATGTAATTATTGTATGTTTAAACAAAAATTATCAAAATTCTTGTTTCACTATATATTAAATAACTATTTACAATAATTTTATCAAAGATTATTCGATTTATTAATTTCTCATGAAATATAAGAAAATAAGTTATAAAAATAAAATGTTCAAAAAAAAATTCTTTGTTTGACAACTTATATAAAATTTGTAATATTTTCATAACATAAGTTCCTAAAAATAATTCACAACATTTGTAAATATTATGTTTATAAGATTTAATAATTTTATTTAAAACTATTAAGTTACTAAAATAAATAAGTAAATAAATAAATGAATAAATGAGAAAATAAAACAAATAAAATTTTTAAAACTTGTTTGAATACAACTTGTATTTATAAAGTTTATAAGATGTAAAAGAAAAATAGTTATTTTTATAAAATGCATAAAGTTTCTAAATATTTATTCACTTAACATAGTCATTTATTAATATATACATTTATATTATTTATTTTATATATGTTTTTCTTATAAAAATGATAATATTTTAATACAAATAAATTTCCTGTGAAAATAATGAAATAAAAATAAAAATGATTTTCAGATTAAAAAGTGTAACAATGTTGGGTCAAAACCGAATAACCCGTCGGTACCTAGATTCGAACCCGCGACCACAAGACTCAAACCCAACGCTCTAACCTGTTGATCTAGACCTTAGTCTGTGAAAGGATTTGATTTTAATTGCTTTTAACATAACCTGAATTCGAATCCCCCCATTTCAGTTCATAATTTTCGAAACCCTATCCCCAATTCCAATCAAATTCGTTCTAATCCGAATACGATCAAGAAATCAAACATAGGGATTTTATTCTAGGTTAAAAACCGATCACTGTGATGTATAGATTGTGTACCTTGGTTTACGTTTGGGTGGGTTTCGAGTAGGAGAGAAAAGACGATCGGCCGAAGGTTTTATGGTCTTGAATCGCGATTTCTTCAACTTGTGTGTTGATCTTTTAGGCACAGATAGTTTCGTGAGTGTTAAAGGATTGTTTTGGTCGAATAGATTGAGTTTTTATACACATTTATGTATGATTTTGAATTTCGGTTGTGGTTCGTAATTTAGGAAAAGATTTCATGTGTTTTTGGCTGTTAATGCTATTAATTTATGATTGAAATCAATCAACGCGGTAGATATCTTGCCTAATCTGATCTTAATCGATTTGTATATTTGCTGGCACCGATCGGGGAAGAAAACGGGTCAAGAACAAGGAGTTGGATCGGGTTAGAGAGAAAACAGGTAGAAGGGAAAGGAATTTTGGGGTATTGACAACTTTAGCCCCTCCCCTTTTTCCTGGTTATTATCAGTTTCATCTTTGACACTTCTAACCCAAAACTTTTACAAATCTTTGTTTTCATTTGTTGTAATTTATTTAAAATTTTATTTAAACTTCCCCATTAATATAAATTGATTATGTTTCTATAAAAACTTTATTTTAATGTTATTTATAAAATTTTAAAACATTTTATTTATTTAAAATTTTATTATGAATAAAGTTTATAAAAGTTTGTAACTAAGATTTATTTATATGTATTTCTCATATAAGTTTTTATTAAACTTTATATCAAAAAAATTCAATTGTTAATTTTTATTTAATTACTACATCTTATTATTATTATCAACTTTAAGTAATATGTTTTTGTTTGAATTTCTTTAAATTGTTAATTAATTTATAATACATAAATACATACATATTTATATATATATATGCATATTTAATTAAATATTTATTTAAATTATTTTCTTGTACATATACATATACCTATGTATATGTGTGTTTGTGTAAAAAGAAAAATTCCCAATGACGTCATAATTCCTTTATTAAACATAAATATTTATTACAAATTTCGTAAATGTTTCACATAAGGCATATGATATAAATTTGTCTTGTACTGCAAAATGTTCTAGATCATATGTGAATCCTACACAAAATCCACAAGATGTGCTAGGTCCTTCTATTAGGCCGCCTAGCTAACTCCTTGATCCTGGTAACTAAACATGTCCGTCACCTGAGAAGAATCATGCAAAAACGAGTCAACACTAGGTTGGTGAGTTCATTTGTTTACTTGTATTGAAAAGGTTTATGAAACCTTATTCATTTAATTATTATTTAAGATTTCACCAGAAGTTTATACATGTCACAAGATATAGTTTGCCCCCAATTGATTATTATAGTTCTCAAAACTGATTATAACTAATTACCAGAGTTAGCCGTATAACTCTAGATTAGTAAATAATATATAGATTTAAGAATTTGTCTCAGAATATTTTAATTGATCTTATCTCACAGCAATGTCCTCTCCATATTTACATCTACAAAATAAATCTCATCCAAATTAAGCACGCTCATATATAGGGCATACGTATCATGAATGAAGCCGCCAACCCACCACACACTTAACTGAACTCAATGCCACCTGTATTGCAACTATGGATAACCATTTATGTCTCATTGACCTCATTTTGTTCACATTGAATGAGTTTACTGTTGCTCACCTCCAACTGGAGATGACAGTCAACCCTTTAAATGAATGTAGATTCCTTGACCTGCCTTGTGGTCAATGTCAGTTGAGCCACTAGGCAACTAATCTACCTTTCATTTATTTTTTCATTTGTTCTCGCATTGCCTTCTCACTTTCTGCCACCGTTCAAAACATAGGATGATTATTAGTCAACCAACTTATTTTTAGCGCACTGAACAGTGTGGCATTTAATAGTAAAAGGGCTGTCAATTTAATATCACCGATGTGGTCGTTTACCAAACCTGACAAGATGCAGCCCTGTTACCAGTAGTACGTGTCCGGCCAAATGATGAATGTCTCAATTGCAAATAACGTACCGGCCTCACTCATTGGAGGTTTGTCAAACCCTATGGTACCACTACGTTACCGTCGGTCCTGGCCGAAGCCACTTAACGGTAAACGAACAACTTAAGGGACCTACGACTGTACATGAATACTTGGCACATGAATACAATGATACAATTGAACAGCTTCACTAGAAACCAGTACATGTCATCAATACCAAAATTGTCACCTGTTCTCAATGTTATGTGTTTTCAATGCCATTAACAAACTGTCATAAGAACTTGTCTTATTACACGATGCTAGTATAGGTAGTGAATGATATCATCATGAAGTTATGTCATCATGGATATCATTCTTGTTGTCTCCGGTAGTTGTCTCAATGTTATATGCACTCAGTGTTGTCATTTACCCATTAACCCGTTTTAGGAATTTAAAACAAGTTATACTTAGGTAGTATGGAGTTACAGTTGTTTGTTCTGAATTCCACTGAATTCAATGCTGAGTTGGGAAATCTGGAAATATCATCACACAGGTGGCCTATACCAAATGGCTAGCTAGAACATTTGGAGTCATAGGACTTCGTGTTTCGATCATTTGCATCCCTTGTGTTTGACTCATTAGTCATGTTTTGTCTCAATAGTTTTGTCATGTGTGCACATATGGTCTTTGATATTTTTCAGCTATTTCACCATGTTCTGCAATTGTCATTTTCTCAATAATAGTCTCATGAAAATAAATTTATCCGGACATCCTAGATGTCAAAAGCTATTTTATATTGTTAATGATAATCCGGTATACGAACAGTTAGGATAACCTAAACGTTCCTGGATACTTGAAATATTAGTTTCTGAACTCCCATACACCCTTGGTATGTTAGCATGATAGCATAATATGAAAACATGATATACATTTATAGAATAATAAAATATATGCATGCTTCTCAGCCCCGTAGTATAAAACAAAATGTTTAGAAAAGGGGCAATGTGTAACGACCCATTTCGCGATTAATTATATTTTAATCGATCAAGATGTTATTTCAAGTTAAAATTTTTTTAAATTTGTTATTAGTTATAAATATGTTAACTTGGTTAAATAACTAATAATAATTGCATCTAGTTAATAGTTTGAGAAGTTAGAAGGGTTATATGTGCTATTACTTGAAACTTGTTTAAAAGGGGGTTTATAAGTGAACTTTCTTGGTCAAAGAAAGTCAAAATCAGATTGTGTGTGTGTGTGTGGGTGAAGTTGATGCAGGGAACAAGAGAAAAAGGAGAAAACCCAAAATTTCTCATATCTTGGTCAAATCGTCATCCAACTATGGCTAGATCTTGAATGCAATTGTAGATTTCAATTCCTCTTGCATCATACAACATGTAGGTAAGTGATTCTTCCATTTTTGTTGAGAAATTCATGGGTCGCCATGTGTGTAGATGGGTTTGTGTAAAAACTTGAAAATGAGTTGTTCATTAGTGTTAAATAGTTAGGGGTTCATGTATATTAACATGAAATCACCTATTTTGAGATTTGATAATGATGCATGATGGTTAATTAATGGATTTTAGGTGATTAATTTTTGATTTAGAAATCTTATGCACACCAAGTGCTTGTTTAAATGTTTGCTTGAATAGAAAGAGTAAGTGCAGATTGAAAATTATTTTGATTGCTGCACCGTTTTTGAAAATTCATATAAAATCAACCGTACCTCCGATTGAGGCGTATTTTATATGGATGGAAAGGTATTTGAGAATACTACATTTTGTCTTTGAATTATATAAACTGATTCGGGTTGTAAGGGAGCCAAAATGGATGATTTTTATAGCATGATTGAAATCTCAGCATGCTGATAGAAAATAATTTGGTTGCTGTGCTGAATTTTGAAAAATCATATAAAATCAACCGATAATCGGTTTGGGTCATATAATATATCGTTGGAAAGCTTATTGAATCTACTTTCTCTGGATTTTTAGAATGAGAAAATATATGGATACTAAGTACACGAAAACTGCAGTTGAAAACTGCTTAACGGATTTTTGTAAAAAGCTGAATTTTTGGGTAAATGGTGAATATGTCCTATATTTTGAAAAATCATATAAAAATCTAAATAAAATGTATCTTATATGGTTGGAAATCTCTTAGAGTCTACTACAATTCATATTTGAACATCAAAGGTTGAATAAAATCATAAGTTGGTCAAATGTGACAATTTCAGCAGCAACTCAGAAAGTTGCTGCACTAAATTGTGAATTTTCAAAATGTGATTTTAATGAGAAACTTAGTAGATATGCTTTTGAAAAAGAATGAATGATACTGGTAGATCATATACATATGGTTGGGTGTTTTAAAAGTGTTTAAGATAATTGAAAATGATTAGGACCTATATTTACATTAACGGGTCAAATTGAGAATTTGGTACAAACAAGTAGAAAAGAGGAACCTTGTTTTATTATGTGGTATGATTGAAATTAGAAATTCTAAATGGCATGTGTGCTATATTATTTTTATAGGAAATGATATGAAATTGAAAAGTGAAATCTATAGACTCAAGAAGGAGATTACGAGGTTTAGCATTCCTACGGGCCAAGGTGAGTTACCTACTCACTAATATGAAACCTTATGACATATTAGTGCTTATATGTTATGTGATTATGTTTGTTGAAACTACTTGCAATTGACTTGTAGTAATTGTGACAAATTGAATGGTAAATTGACCATATATGTATTGAAATGTTAAAAATATGAATATGTCTTGTAGTATTGGATGAATGTTGTGTGCTAAATGCATAAGTTGAAAGGTGTTATTACATGTTAATTGATAGTGGACATATAAAATGATGACAATCCACATTGTGTGGAAGCATATGAATATGAAACCACATAGGGTGGTATTTGGATTGTTGAATCAAATATTAGGTGTGAAAATTTGAGTTTTGTTGAAATTGGTTAATGTTATGGTATAATTGCATAACTAATGAAAGTGTCATTATATGTTTTGAATAAATGAGACAGATTGTGACAACTAGTACCTGACCGTCCGACAAATCCGTACGGTGTGTGTACTTACACCTAAAACCATGTGTGAACATTTGGTGATGACCAGTATGTGACAACAAACCAGTGGAAACAATTAACAGCTGTGTATATTTCAATGAAAATTGAAATATAAATATACAACAATACAATGTAAATAACAGTTGTATGTGTTTAAGTGAAAAATTAAATACATTAAATACAACAACTCAAGTGAAGCATCAGTGTGAGAACAAATAACGAAAACGTATCTGTTGCGATCTGATCTTCACAAATGACAGAAATCAGATGGCTGATAATTCTGTGAGCAAACAAGGTGAATCAAGTGTGATTATGTGCAATCAGGTGTGTTAGTTGAGTCCGTCTGTGAGAATGTCCAAAGCAAAACAATAACTCAGTATCGTATACGAATAATAAACTGACAGCGTGTTTGCGTGAGTGACGATTCACACAAACATATCTGTGGGTTTAACGTTCTGAACAATAACTGATAAGTAGAAAACCAAATCAGAAAGTGAAACATACGATCGTATTCGTACAGCTAGCGCTCTGTACGAAAACGGGTTTAAGTGACGTTTTCTGACGAAACGGTGAAAACAAACGATCTCGATCGTTAAAATAATAAAAATAAGATAAAAATAATATATTTTAAGAAATTAGCACCTAAACCCAAATTTATAACCTCAATTTGGTAAAACAACATGTAATCCTGTTTCGTAACGAAATAACAAGGTTTAACGGTCGAATTGCGATCGAGACAGTAAAAATAGGTAAAATTTAATATTTTACGTTTTACAATTTTGAAACTCATCAAAACAATCCAAGAAAACTAAATCCCAAGTTTAATTAGTTGGTGCGTAACCGTAAAACACGCGTGTTACGTTCTGGAAACGTAACGAAAACGAAAACCGAGCAAACGAAACGAACCCGAACATCCCCGGAGTATAAATACTCTAAATGAGGCCATCTTCTTCATTTATCACCTCCACTCTCTCTCTCTAAAGCCAAAACCCGGAACTTTCTCTCTCTAGGTTTTCTCACCTTCAACCACCAAGAACTCTCTCATCTCTTGACCAAATCATCTCATCTTGGTGCCAAATCGAAGCTCTCGATCCTCTCTGCACGAAGGTACAACAGATCGGAAGAGAAAACACCCAGAAACGAGGTAATCTGGGCATCAAAGTCTCGAAAACTAGGGTTTTCAACCCCTTGTTCTACCCACAGCCCTACCCGGTTAACAACCTAGTATTTCGAACTCTACATACACGAAAACACCTTAGGATAATGTGGGAACAAGTGCTACTTCGTGGTTCGATCATGGGGCTCGAAAGTGGGGCTGCCATGGGACTAGTCGAGCGGCCAAATGAAGGATCTCCCTAGGCTGGCCGAATGGCCACAGCCGAAGGAGTAACAGCCGAAGAACAGGGGCCGAAGGGTCCTATTCGGTCGACATTCCTATTCGGTCGGGTGAAGTGCACTTGGGCCATGCTCCCTCTTACGGTCGGCACTACCATTCGGCCGAATGTCAATCAGCATCAGCCTTATTCGGCCAATACTAACTCTTTCGACCGAGCCACCTTATCCGGCCAAGTTCCATTCGCTCGGGCCATGACCAAGCGACTTAGACACCTCATACGGCATCCCCCATTCGGCCTAAGTAATACTTCGGCTCAATGTTCCCATTCAGTCTAACTTGTTGTTCGGCCCAACCTCATTCGCTCACATGGTCTAGTGAACACAAACACATGTAATCAACAATAACGAACACCATGCATGGGAATTATGGTCTAATACTACAAAGGTGGCGAGATCCTTATTAACACCTATACATATTATCTAAAAATAATTTTATAGACTTTAATGGTTATAAGTTGCCATTTAAAACACATGTTAAAAATGTTCAAAACATGATTAATAGTCTAAGTGATTACAAAGGTAATATGCCAAGTTTGGTACAAAAACCTAGGTTATACTTAGGGACTACTTTGGATTTCAAACTTACACAATTTATTATGTTAAGTCAAATAAAACATAAAGAAAAACAATATCAAGATGCACTAAACTTAACCTAAATTGGTTAAGTGTTAGTATAATCTATAAAACTTGAACCAAGGCCGAATGGTGACCAAGACCGATAAGTGTTAGCCAACTTTAGGGCTAACACATACACACACACACAACCACCTATAACTTATACTTATAAGTTACAAACATCGTGAAATCAATACAGGATTGTGAAAACAACATCAAGAACAACAACAAGCGCGTGCATTTCTTGTTTATACTTAGTCAACCACTTCAACAACAAGTGAGTTCATATGCCCCTTTTCTAATCTTTTGATTTTTAACTTCGGGGCTGAGAAACATGCTAACTCTTTTAACTATTTAAAAGCTTTAGTACTTTATTTCGATCATCAGGTGATATAGATATTACTGATTTCATTTCAATTATCACACTATGACCTGATCATATAATTATGTGTGCTTGTGTGTGAAATAACATGTAAAGCATAACCGGAACAATATCATGATAACATAACTTCATGATACTAACTCATCAAAATGAATGACACAATGCATCAAAGCTAGATCTCACAACAACGAGCTTATAACATTAACAGGAATGATAATCATGATAACGTAACTTCATGATGATAATATCATTCACCACATTTATTAACACTGGGTAATAAGACAAGCTCTTATTTCACCCTGTTAAAAACATTGAGTATACATAACATTGAGACCACATGAGGACAATCACTTGGGATATTAATGTTGATAATCATGATAACATGGTTACAAGACATCACCCTTCACATATGCTAACATTGTATGATAAGATAAGATCTTATGCATCAATGTTAAAGACTAGAGATCATAGCATTGTGTACATTTTATTTTGATTATAACAATACAACATATCAAGGATGATGTCAAGATAACATAATTTCCTGATATCATCCTATCACTGAAATAACAATAGTGTACTAGGATTTGATCTTATGACACTTCGTTATTTACAAGAAGATAACAACGTGGTAACATGAAACAAACACTAATGAGAATGGGAATGATGATCATGTCCACATGACTTCATGACATCATTCACCACCTGAACTAGCTAAGTGTAGTAAGACTAGTTCTTACAACACTGTAGTTACAATCGGGTATAGGCTATGGGATAACTAGAATGATAATTATGATAACGAAATTTCATGATAACAACATCATTCACATAACTACTAACATTGTATAATAAGACAATTTCTTATAACACATTGTTAAAGACTCAGAGAACACGTAACATCGAGAACAGATGACACAGAGATGATGACTATAGGATGCGGAATACAAGAACACTTTTGATAGTTAGCCAGCCTATTCCAACTCTATCACTGTACCACTTCCATTCTGTGGACCGGTAGACTGGGAGACTGACCTCTCTCGAGTCACAGGCTGGTGGCAGATAGTTGTGAGGTCTCGGAAAACTAATGAATTAGGATTTAAATGAGGACGTTGTGGTTTGCCTTTGTGGTGGCTGCAATGTGGTCAATTAAATCATGATCACCAATAGGAACATGACTACGTATCTGATTTACTCTCGCTTCCTAAACAAATGTGAGTAATAGTAAGTCAAAGAGTAATCCACCATTCATAACTGTGGATATCAATACTTTTCACAACATAGAAGTAATACCACCATTCATAACTGTGGATATGATTACTCTCTACAACGTAAAAGTACATGCCACCATTCATAACTGTGGAGAAATGTACTAATTGGATACCTAACTTGCCAGTTTGAAATCAAGGTAATGTGATGGATATTCATAGTTATATTGCAAATGGTGTCGAATTCTGTTGAGCATGTGATGGGATGGCGTCTGGGCGGGTTGTAGGCTCGACCCTTTCGTATGCCGTATATATAAGCATGCTTGATCGAGTAACTCACTATTTGTAAGTATAACTATGGAGAGGACATTGGGTAAAAAGGATGAGACATGAATACATATGGTTAGAACATCAATTGGGTTGGACACGTGCGAGAAAGAACTGGATATCCATAGTTGTATTTCAAGTGATGTCGAATTCTGTTGAGCATGTGGTGGGATGGCGTCTGGGTGGGTTGTAGGCTCGACCCTTTCTTATGCCATATATATAAGCATGCTTAGTAGGAGTGAACATTACTTGTACATATAACTATGGAGAGGCCATTGTGTGAGACGGATGAATCAAACATTAACAAAACTCTTGTATGAGATTGTGAATGTTAACAAACCAGTGGTTTTCAATTACTAAACAACTCACCAACCTCGTGTTGACTTTGTTTAAATGCATGTTTCTCAAGTGACGAACAGGTTTAGTCACCAGATTCAGGATGCATTTGCTAGTGGACTTTTATAGTGGACCTAGCTACATTTTGTGTGTATAACTTTTGATGACATATTTTGGTGAATCACTTTTGTAAATCTTGTGAAATACAAGAGAGAAAACTTAATGATTCCTTTGAATGAATTCACTTAGTTAAATTATGAACATGACAATGTAATTTAACTTTGTAATTCTATATTTATGTCATATTAGTATTTCTCAATTATATATCATGTGCCGTGTAAACAATCTGATCACTATGATTATCAAATGATATCGCGCCACGAGAACCTTCCGCCCGATAGGAAAGTCGATCCAGCCCGCCGGCTCGGGGTGTGACACAGATAATTGGAGACGGTTCACATTCGTGTGAAACTAATGTAAGACCATGATATATGGCATTTGGTGATAAGCCACATTCGTGTGGAGGAACATGTAAGTCCATAATGATATGGCGTTGGTGTTATAAGCCACATTCGTGTAGAGGAACATGTAAGTCCATAATGAGATGGTGTTGGTGTTATAAGCCACATTCGTGTGGAGGAACATGTAAGTCCATAATGAAATGGCGTTGGTGTTTATCATGTAAGTCCACATTGTTGTGGCATTGGGAATAATCCACGTATGAGTGGGTTTAATTGATAAGTTAATTAAAATGGGTTTTGACCTGTAAGCGAAAATTAACTTGAAAGTATGATTATGCAAATGTTTGATATGGATATTGGCTAAACAAATTGATGTGAATATTCAAATGAATGATAAATTGCATTAGACTTGAATTGATAAATTGAGGTTTGGGTGAGATAACCCAAAGCCAAATGTTTGTTAAAAATTTGATAACCAATTGTTTGATAATGCAATTTTGGTTGATAGAAAGAATGATAAGTCACCACGAATGGTTCGGGACTTAGTTAGTTTCCATGTAGTGTCATGGAATGAAAATAGGACGGTTAAAATGGTTGAGTTAATTAAACGGGTAAAGTTGACCCGTTAGCAATATTTGATGAATCAAATTGAGATTTATGGATTTTTGAAATAATGATACTAAGATCATTAGATATGTTTAGTAATGTGATATGCTAAAGTTTAAATGTATTTTGAAACCCCGGAATGTTTAGAAATGGTTTTGGGTGTTTAAAACGTGAAATATTTGAAAAATTGTTGTAGGGGGAGTACAGTACGCTGCTGGGGGCATACTGTACACCGGCCATAGTATGGTACGCTGAAAGCCTTCTGTTGTACGCTGATGGTCTGGCGTATGGTACGCCGGGGCTGGAGTACTATACGCCGGGCTAGTAAAATTCTCGGATTTCAATTTTTGTGATGAATTTGATTCCAGGGGTCAAAGGGGTTAACTCACTTAGTTCTTATGAACTAACACTTGATTAATTGTGGTGTTTTCAGGTCATAAATAGGTACGGTTCGGAGATCATGATCGGGCAAGAGTTTGTGAAGAATCAAACGTTATGCATGTCGAAAGTTTGTGGTCACATACAAACTAAGTATTTGAGATTTTGTGATATGATTAGTAACAAAACAAGTATGTTTAACATATGTAATTAGTTTTCACGCTTCCAAATGAAATGTTTTGTTTAAGTTGAATTTTTCTGGGACCATATTTTGAACACGTGTAATCACGTGGACGTTATGGGTGTCACACAATGAACTCACCTGTGTTGTGTTGAGTGTTGACTTGCTTCAAGAAGGTTCACGCTCCTTATTTGTAGATGTAGTGTATTCATCCTGTGTTTGATTCAATGTTGTTTGCAACTTATAAGTATAAACTTGGATTTCGTATGTTAACCCTAAAGTTGGTTTACCTTTGTAAAGCATTGTTGTTGATTATCCCTAGTTCACTTATGGTGCAATACACTAATACTTAGCCAATTTAGGTTAAGCATTAATATCTTATAGTATTCCTTGTTTACATGTTTTGAACTTGACTCAAAACTTAAACATGTTGTAAAAGTTGAAATCATACTATTTTTCTAAGTATAAACATAGATTTATTAATTAAAACATGAACTTTTCCATTCTTATTGAACCATACTTGTTACTAATGATTTAAGCATATTATTTTAAGTTGTTTGTTACAGTTAACATACTCATTTTGCTCCTTTCAAACAGGTTAAAAGTAAATCACTTGATCTTTGTTTTACAAGTTTGATTATTCATTTTGGAGAAAACCCTAATCTCCTTTGTATGAGATGTGACTTATTCAACATCCTTGAGTTATGATTTACACCATGTTCTATGATCTAAACACTTGTTTTAAAGTTCATCTATGTTTTTAAACAATGTTCAAGTAATGTTGACGGAAACGAAAATAATATTTATGAGAACACCATGGAACTGGTTGCACCCAACCCGAATTGGGTTCTCGACCAAGAATGTCCAAAGAGAAGGAAGTTCTCGACTTATATCACTGGAAATGGCTGGGTTCTAGGCTTCCTGAGGTTTTCTCGAGTGGTTGTATACTTCCGCAAATGGGTTTTCGATCACCTTATCCAAAGGAATGGGGTTCTCGGCTCAAGAAAGTCCAAAAAGGAAGGGGTTCTCGATTTTCTTGTCCAAAAGGAGGGTATTCTCGACTTTGAGAATAAAATGGTTCTCGATAGGGTGGAGGTGTTCTCGATACCACCTCATCTTCAACCTCCCGATTCCCAGTTAGTTGCATGTCGCTTTGAACTCCATATTACAAGTTATTTCATGCTTAATATGATGCAGAAAATCCATTTAAAGGTGAAGAATTTCTAGGATATAAGTTTGAGCTAAAGAAAACCCTAAATAAAACTTGTAGATTTACCTTCATTTGGTGGTTCTAAGCTTCTTTACTTCATGGATTCTTCTTCTACTCGACTGGAGAATCGTTTTGGTGGATAGATCTTCAAGTTTGGTTGAGAATTGAGGAAGATTGGAAGAGGGTTTTTAGAGAGAGAATGTAGAGAGAGAATTGAGAGAAATCTTGTGTAGAGAGAGAAAGAGTATGCAACTAAAATGAAGAAGGAGGAGGGATTAAATGGGTTTTTATACCCCGGTCGTTTATTCGCGTGTTCGGTTTCGATCGGTTCCGTTAAATTACGTTGTTTCGTTACGTAACGTTAATTACACATACTTTTTGTAAAAATAGTTTATTTAAATTATTATTAGGTGGTTATTCCTAGTAAATATTATTTTATTTAATTTTCACTATTTTAAAATTCGAAATCGTTTAATTTCATCATTTCGTCAGAAAACGTATCTTACGCTCATTTTTCGTACAGAGCGCTAACTGTACGAATATGATCGTACGTTTCACTTTCTGATTTGATTTTCTATTACCATATATTATCTAAAATATTAAACCAACAGTTGTATTCTTTCAAATCGTCTCCCAAACGTATACGTTGTTTATTTAACACTTTCGTAATAATACCAGTTTATTATTGAATATTGGTTTTCTCACGGTCGTTTATAATTTACGTCATGATGTTTATCATTCATTCATATTTTCCCATTGAGTTTTCTGTCATGTGATCCCCGTTACCGAAAGATCTGTATAACGACTTTTATGTTTTGGTTTTTGCACACTTTGTTATTTACACAAAATCTGTTCATCTTGTTATATGATATCACCATAATTTCTCTGTTTGTACTATGTCCTTAGTTTATTTCATAAATACTCTACAGTATTTAAACTAAGGTCTGTACTATTGTACTTCTGTACAGTTTCTTGTCAGTTTAGCACCAGATGTTACATTCTCCCCTAATTAAAGACATTTCATCTCGAAATTTAAGCATAATCATCGAGGTACGATTTTCTTTACATCCAGCGGTAATATTTGCTTGTTTCTTACGTGTTTTCTACATGCATGCAAAGTTTTAATGTGAATACCCAATAGTGGTATTATAATAGATATGGTATTATCGATGTGAGATGTAAGCTTTAATTCCACCATCACAGCTAGTGATTAGATCAGCTTAGTTCACATCGGTTTAGATTTATGTTCCGCATTTGTTTGGACCATATCCCTCCTCGGATGGTATTTTACTTTGTATTTTTCACACCTTTTGATATTGACGTACGCTCTGTGAATTTCCACATGTCCTGTAATTCCTCTGTGTGTTATGTGGATTCCTACCCCTTTTGTAAATTCTCACATTCTTTGTAAATTTAACACTTCCTGCGAATTCCCACACCTTCTACAAATTTCCATACGCTCTGCGACTCCCCCACAATTTTGTAAATTCCTAGGAATTTATGCAGTTTGGTGTAAACTGCGTAAATAACTGACATTGTCATCTACAAGGATAATTGCTTCAGATCTTCACATACCAGGATTTTGGTTATGCATAATCTGATTAATCAATCCTTAACACGGTTCCTTTTTTAAGGTAAATCCATGCACATTTTCGATAGTGTTATACGTTTACTTTTGTTTCATCTAATTGTCATTTGACTTATATGATTTCCTTGTAATCCCTGTTTCACTTGCTATCGCTCTTTGTCTTTGCTACTCCAGCATATGTCTCACATTATCCATTTCAGAATCTTAGCAATTTCGCTAACCTGGTTCGGATAATGCTGAGCTACCAATTTATGACTACTCATAAATTGAATCCATCATGATCATATCATGTGAATTGTATTAGCTCCATTAATTGATATATCTCTATGGTTCTTGTACTAAATCTCCAAGTACACAATCGTTTTGACTACTAGACATTCTCGGAACAAGTACGTCTAGGGTTTTGATCGTACTATTGTCTCAGACTTCTCTGTTCCTAGACTTTCGGATCTACTGTTGAGTCTCCTCAATAGTTAATGTAAGCGAATAATTATCTCATCATAATTATTCATGTTGACCCTAAATATTCATTTGTGCTCATTGAAACTTACTGATCTAATGATGAAACTGGTTATGTTCTTAATATTACTCTATGATCCACTCGTGCTTAACCATGAATAGAACCAGAGCTCTCTAAAATTATAAGCTCTAGTTCAATTGAGTATAGACTTGACCTTATAGTCTACACACATAGTTTGGTATTCCCTACAGCTTAGAATGTGATGCTCTGTTTAAATATCTAAAGCTGATATTACCACAGACATATAAGTATCTTGGAACTCTATCTGATGTGTAAGGGGAAAACTTCTGATGGGTCCCCGGAATTTAGATCAGTAGCTTCCCTGGTAATCAAGGCTAAGTTGATTAAGACTAACGTAGTCTCAATTAGTTTAAGGATTTTCAAATCTGTCTGTGAGTCTATTTCTTCATTAAATTCCTACATGTTTTAGTATTCCATCCATTTAAGATTTTCTCCGTAACTATGGTAACAGTTCCTAAGTAAAGTATAGGAAATGGTTATCCTAACCCCTATTATCTAATTAACACCTATTTAATCTATGCTTACACTAAATTATTGTTACTAAAACTACAACTGAATATACATTTCTAAACATTATACTACTACATAACTTAAAAACACGAAACTGAAATGACATACCTACGAAGTCATCCGACTCCGAACGTACATCTGGAGCTGGTAGAGCAAGAAATTCCTCGGTAGCTGCTGGAGTTGTTGTAGGCTTTCTCTTGGGACAGTCTCTTGCAAAATGTTCTTGTATTCCGCAGGTGTAGAAGTGATGGTTGTGTTGAGAGGAAGCAGGTGCACTTGCTCCCTGGTTTCTATTCTGAGTTGGAGGGTTTTGACACTTCTTAATCAAGTGTTCTTTCTACCCACATCTCAAACAATGGTTACATGGTTTTTTCCTAGCATGATGATACCCACATTCGTTACAATTTGAAAACGCACCAGAACGAGTCGACTGCACTGAGGTTTTGCAATATGTCGCCCAATGACCCATCTTTCCATAGAAGGTAAAATGGCGACACTGGACCCTGGCATAGTCATGATATTGGCAGAGCTGGCAAAGAGGAGCCTTTCCAGTATAAGTCTTGCCACTCTTTGCAGTCAAATTTGGCATGACTTGGCTGATAGGTGTGGCTTCAGTGAAGTTCACGGGACTCTTTCACTTTTTAGTAGGACGATGTTTGGGTTTCTTGTTGGTTTAACCTTCCTCTGATTTCTTCTATTCCACAGTGACAGGTGGAAAACTCTTAGCATACTCCTCACTATTCCTGATCCGATTGATGTTGTCAGGAATCACTGCAACCAACTGTTTAGTAATCAGGGTTGCCAGTGCAACAGTTGCTGGATCCACTTCAGGTGGAGGAGAGTGAGGTGGTGATGGTTTTCGTCCCCGTGCCATATTGATCTTAACCGAAAAGTTATCGGTTATTACTCATGATAAAATGATGTAATATATGGAAATAATTCCTGAGTCCTGTGTTCTCTACATGAGGGTCCCTAGGTTATAGTTTAGGCCAAACCGTTTAAACAAAATGACCTATGTTTCTCTATAACCATGGCTCTGATACCAATCTGTCACACCCCGAACCGGTGGGCTGGATCAACTTTCTCGTCGGGCGGAAAGGCCTCCGGCGTGATATCGTGTGATAATTGATGATGATCAGATTGTTTGTATAGCACATGATATATGAAATGAGAAAAACTAAACATACATGCATTAAAAATTACAGAGTTAAATTACATCAGTTTGTGTTCCATAATTTAACCATGCAATATTTAACATAAGACAAATGATATAAATCTGTCTTGTACTGCAAAATGTTCTTGATCATACGTGAATCCTACACAAAATGCACAAGATGTGCAAGGTCCTTCTATTAGGCTGCCTAGATAACTCCTTGATCCTGGTGACTAAACATATCCGTCACCTAAGAAGAATAATGCAAAAACGGGTTAACACTTGGTTGGTGAGTTCATTAGTTACTATTGAAAATGTTTATGAAACCTTATTCATTGAATTATGATTTAAGATTTCACCAGATGTTTATACATGTCACAGGTTATAGTTTGCCCCCAATTGATTATTATATTTCTCAAAACAGATTATAACTAATTACCAGAGTTAGCCGTATAACTCTAGATTTGTCAATAATATATAGATTTAAGAATTTGTCTCAAAATAGTTTAATTGATCTTATCTCACAGCAATGTCCTCTCCATAGTTACATCTATAGATGAAATATCATCCATATTAAGCACGCTTTAATATAGGGCATACGTATCACGAATGAAGCCGCCAGCCCACCACACACTTAACTGAACTCAATGCCACCTGTATTGCAACTATGGATAACCATTTATGTCTCATTGACCTCACTTTGTTCACATTGAATGAGTTAACTGTTGCTCATCTCCAACTGGAGATGACAGTCAACCCATTAAATGAATGTAGATTCCTTGACCTGCCATGTGGTCAATGTCAGTTGAGCCACTAGGCAACGAATCTACCCTTCATTTATTTTGTCATTTGTTCTCACATTGCCTTCGCACTTTCTGCCACCATTCAAAACATAGGATGATTATCAGTCAACCAACTTATTGTTAGTGCACAGAACAATGTGGTAGTTAATTGGTTAAGAAGTTGTCAATTTAATATCACCCATGTGGTCGGTTACCAAACCTTACAAGATGCAGCCCTGTTACCGGTCGTGCGTGTCCGGCAAAATGATGAAAATCTCAATTGCAAATAACGTACCGACCTCACTCACCGGAGGTTTGTCAAACCCTATGGTACCATTACGTTACTGTCGGTCCTGTCCGAAGCCACTTTTGGTAAACGAACAACTTAAGGGACTTACGACTGTACATGAATACTGGGCACATGAATACAGTAATATAATTGAACAGTTTCACTAGAAACTAGTACATGTCATCAATACCACAATTGTCATATGTTCTCAATGTTATGTGTTCTCAATGTCATTAACAAAGTGTCATAAGAACTTCTCTTATTACACGATGCTAGTATAGGTAGTGATTGATATCATCATGAAGTTATGTCATCATGGATATCATTCTTGTTTTCTCCAGTAGTTGTCTCAATGTTATATGCACACAGTGTTGTCATTTACCCATTAACCCGTTTTAGGAATTTAAAACAAGTTATACTTACGTAGTAAGGAGTTACATTTGTTTGTTCTGAATTCCACTAAATTCAATGCTGAGTTGGGAAATACGGAAATATCATCACACATGTGGCCTATACCAAATATCTAGCTACAACATCTGGAGTCATAGGACTTCGTGTTTCGATCATTTGCATCCCTTGTGTAGACTCATTAGTCATGTTTTGTCTCAATAGTTTTGTCATGTGTGCACACGTGGTCTTTGATATTTTTCAGCTATTTCACCATGTTCTGTAATTGTCATTTTCTCAATAATAGTCTCATGTAAATAACTTTTTCCGGACATCCTAGATGTCAAAAGCTATTTTATATTGTTAATGATAATCCCGTATACGAACAGTTAGGATAACTTAAACGTTCATGGATACTTGACATATTAGTTTCTAAACTCCCATACACCCTAGGTATGTTAGCATGATAGCATAATATGAAAACATGATATACATTTATAGAATAATAAAATATATGCATGCTTCTCAGCCCCGTAGTATAAAACAAAATGTTTAAAAACGGGGCAATGAACTCACCTATGTTGTGTTGACTGTTGACTTGCTTCAAGAAGATTCTCGCTTGTTATTTGTAGATGTAGTGTATTCATCCTGTGATTGATTCAAGGTTTTTTGCAACTTATAAGTATAAACTAGGATTTCGTATGTTAACCGTAAAGTTGTTTAACCTTTGTAAACCCTTGTTGATTATCCCTAGTACACCTGTGGTGTAATACACTAATACTTAGCCAATTTAGGTTAAGCATTAATATATTATAGTATTCCTTGTTTACATGATTTAAACTTGACTCAAAACATAAACATGTTGTAAAAGTTGAAATCATACTATTTTTCTAAGTATAAACTTAGATTTATTAATTAAAACATGAACTTTGCCCTTCTCATTGAACCATACTTGTTACTAATGATTTAAGCATATTATTTTAAGTTTTTTGTAACATTTAACATACTCATTTGATTCCTTTCAAATAGGTTTACAGTACATCACTTGAACTTTGTTTTACAAGTTTAATTATTCATTTTTGAGAAAACCCTAATCTCCTTTGTATGAGATGTGACTTATTTAAATCCTTGAGATATGATTTACACCATGTTCTATGATCTAAACACTTGTTCTAAAGTTCATCTATGTTTTTAAAAAATGTTCAAGTAATGTCGATGGAAAGCAAAATAATATTTATCAGAACACCATGCAACCGGTTGCACCCAACCCTAATTGGGTTCTCGACCTAGAATGTCCAAAGAGAAGGAGGTTCTCGGCTTATATCACTAGAAATGGTTGGGTTCTCAACTGCCTAAGGTGTTCTCGAATGGTTGTATACTTCCACAAATAGGTTCTCGATCACTTTACCCAAAGGAATGTGGTTCTCTGCTCAAGAAAGTCCAAAAAGGAAGGTGTTCTCGATTTCCTTGTCCAAAAGGAGGGTGTTCTCAACTTTGGGAAAAAATAGTTCTTGATTGGATTGAATGGTTCTCGGTAGGGTGGAGGTGTTCTCGATATTACCTCAGTTTCAACCTCCCGATTCCCAGATAGTTGCAGGTCGCTTAGAACTCCATATTTCAAGTTATTTCATGCTTAATATGATGCAGAAAGCCCATTTAAAGGTGAAGAATTTCTATGATTTAAGTTTGAGCTAAAGAAAACCATAAATAAAACTTGTAGATTTACCTTCAATTCATGGTGCTAAGCTTGTTTTCTTCATGGATTCTTCTTCTACTAGAATGGAGAATAGTTTTGGTGGCTAGATCTTTAAGTTTGGTTGAGAATTGAGGAAGATTAGAACAGGGTTTTTAGAGAGAGAATTACGAGAAATCTTGTGTAGAGAGAGAGAGAGTAAGCGGCTAATATGAAGAAGGAGGAGGGATTAAATGGGTTTTATACCTCGGTCGTTAATTCGAGTGTTCGGTTTCGATCGGTTCCGTTAATTTACATTGTTTCGTTACGTAACGTTAATTACACATATTTTTGTAAAAATAGTTTATTTAAATTCTCTTTAGGTGGTTTTTCCTAGTTAATATTATTTTATTTAATTTTCATTATTTTAAAGTTCGAAATCTTTTAATTTCATCGTTTCGTCAGAAAACGTATGTTACGCGCGTTTTTCGTACAGAGCGCTAACTGTACAAATTCAATCGTATGTTTTACTTTCTGATTTGGTTTTTGATTACCAGATATTATTAAAAATATTAAACCAACAGTTGTATTCGTTCAAATCGTCACCCAAACGAATACGCTGTTTATTTTCGTTCGTTCGTATTTTCCCATTGAGTTTTCTGTCGTCTGATCCCCGTTACCGAAAGATCTGTATAACGACTGTGGTGTTTTTGTTTCTGCACACTTTGTTATTTACACTGAATCTGTTCATCTTGTTATATGATATCACCATAATTTCTCTTTTTGTATTATGTCCTTAGTTTATTTCATAAATACTCTGTAGTATTTAAACTAAGGTCTGTAACTGTTGTACTTCCGCATAGTTTCCTGTCGATTTCTGACCATATGTTATATGAAGACCCTCGGCGAAACTCTTCACGATACGCGAAGAGTGAGCGGGACATTTGAATTCCCCGAATTCCTTCGCGGTACGCCAAGATAGATCATTGCCACCTTGGCGGTACGCAACATGTTTCGGGAGAGAGCCCGACTATTTTATTCATGGAGATACGCCAATGCCATGCACCATCAGGCTTGGCGGTACGCAATGAGTTTCATAATCCAAAAATCTTATATAAGCAGCCCCATTCTCTCACATTCGGTTTCCTTACCAATAACTTGAACTTCTGGCATTATTACTCGACCAAACCCTCTCCAAACCCCTATTGAATCATCCCAAGCCTCTTTACTTGCATTTCATGAAGATTGAAGCCATTAGAGCTCAAGGAAGGTGTTGGAAACTATCAAGAAGCAAGAATCAACATCATCAGCCACTTGTGGAGCTACCAACAGCTGTTCTAACTCGAATCTACAATTCAAAGGTAGTTTTAAATGTTTATCTATGCTTAGATCATGCATGCAAAGTGTAGAAACACACATGCAAGTGTATTTGACGCCATGAAACTCCATGTAGCTCACTAGCACGAATTTGTTGGTATTATTATGTGATTATTAATTTAATGTTAATGATTTAGAGTGTACACGTTTTCTAGAATGAGTCTTGATTGATTTGATGAAGATGCATGTTGTTGATTGGTGATGATCTAGACATGGTAGATGTGTCAAGATGATGTCAAATGTGTATTAGAGTGATTAGAAACACATTTGGATAGTTGGATTTGTGAAAAGTACGATTTGATAGAAACTTAATACTTTGAAACTTTTGAAAATA
The DNA here is from genome assembly GCA_009363875.1 of Mikania micrantha. Taxonomy (NCBI): domain Eukaryota; kingdom Viridiplantae; phylum Streptophyta; class Magnoliopsida; order Asterales; family Asteraceae; genus Mikania; species Mikania micrantha. The sequence goes on from CM018698.1 coordinate 25,085,299, forward strand.
AAAGGAGGATTTCAATAATTAAACATGTTTTGATGATTTGGGATTATTGAAATATGTTTAAGAATGATATGTAAACATATTCGAAACCTTGATTTGTGAAAACGAGCTTTTAATCGAACACTTTCCAAATAAGGAACTTTATTCTGGGCAAGACGACATAAATGGTAATTTATGCACAAAAGATATATTTTAGGTGTTAAACGTAATTTTACAAACATACTAGAAGTATTATTTTGATGAAATGGGATTTCATAACTACACTTTCCTAAATTAGAAACTTTCAAAAAATGGTAACTTTCCAGAAATGGAAACTTTTACGATTTCATACGTGACTTATAATTAGAGTCGTAGGATGCATGATAATGTCTTACTTGCGTGTTAAGAATTATATAACACATAATCGAACTAAACACAACAAACGTGTTTATGGGATACAACACAAGTCAACACAAGTCAACACACAAACAATCGGTTGAGCACACCGACGCTTGGAGTTGTATGGGATACAACACACCACCAAACACATAATCACGACCTATATCACTAGCGGGTGCTAGCATTCGTAGGTTGCGAACACACCCAAACAGGAATTGCACTACCAGGTGAGTTCACGACCCCTTTTTCTATTTTCTACCATTGGGGGAGAAAACATTGCATACAAAATTTTTTTTAAACAACAAACATATTTTGAATACATATGGACATGCTTTATCACTATATGTATATGTGTGGCACACATCACAACTAAAGTCCACACAAACATATCTCGGACCGTTAGTAGCGCGGGGCACCTAGCGTAGTAATCTTGGATAGTATTATTCGGGCCTGACAAGCCCCACCCATCGCGCCTGGGAGGCCAACCCTACTTGAGGTCGGAATTGGTGCAAAACTGACCAAACACATTTGCCATTGTCTTGTGTGATGGACATGGCGGGAGGCATGCAGTCAGCTTCGGTTTCGAACCCACATATAGTATAGCTGTATTGACTAGCTATCAATCGGTATTGCATTGTAATGGTATGTAGTCATGCAACATTTACTTTAAACAATTATTGTTTACTGCTGATACAAAACCTGTTCTCTCACCAACCTTTGTGTTGACATTTTACTCGCATGTTTTCTCAAGTAACTAAGGCACGCACACAAGGGCTAGGATGCTAGGATGGAGTCTCATGCATCTGCTTTAGTGTCTTAGGCTAATGAAACATTTATTGTTTTGTTTTTTTATGTAATGCTAAACAACTTAAATCGCTTCCGCAACTGTTATTTTGTAAAGTTTTGAAAACTGCTTTAACTTAGCGTCCGCAACTTTGATTATACAAAAAACTGTTTTATCCAAGTTATTGGATGTACGTATGCAACCAGATATGTAGGTCGCGCAATCATGACCGGAGACTGCGATCCTGCAAAACTGATACCAACCATGTCGGTATGAGTCACGACCTTGGAAAGTCGGGAAGGCCGAGGTGCGATATTGTAATAGTCCATACTCCCAAGAGGAGTTCAAGAAACTCAAACATGCATCACAATTGCTATACTTTAAACTCAATTTTGGTCAAATTCAAGATCTATTTTCATTTTACCTTCACTTTCACTTTCACCAAGAACTCACACACACAAATATTATGTTTTACTTTCTCTAATCTGATCTAAATCATCTTTCATTGCCCTCATCCATGATAATGAAGACCAAGAAACAAGAATGTTGAGATGTTGTGGTGATTTTTGCATGTTTTGGTAAGCACTTGTTGTACTTTCTTTGCAATTGTTTCATCCTTTCATCCTCATTTCATATTCAAAATCTATGAACATTCATACTAATCTATATAATCATATATTAATGTTTAAAATGATCATCCATGGTGGTACGTAAGATCAAACACATCTTAGATGCAAAACATGAAATGGTGGTGAAAACCCTCATTTTAACTTTTAATCTTGCAATTCCAAAATTTATGATTTAACCAAGTGTGAAATTATTTCTCTATATCAAAATATCAGATAATATTTATATAAAATCATTCAAAAACGTAATCTTGCAGAAAAACATATGATTTCATAATCAAACGGTGATCTTAAGATGGTTAGTCTTTAAAGTCATATAGTTAAGGCTTTGATACCACTTGTTGGATCGGCTTGAACACTCGAAACAACACAAAACAATGATTTTTCTAATTACAAGCTAAAAGATGCAGAATTAACTGTTAGTAGGATCTCACAAAAATTTAGGCAGGTTATAAAAGAAATACAAACACACATAAATTACTTTAGGCTCAAGGTATATTTTCTCAAATATTGAAAAGTTAAAGACTCGAACAATACACACCCTTAGTGGGTTACATTGAGAGTTTATATACTTGAAGCAATAGTTGTATTCTCTTAGGAAAACAACGCTGGACAAATATTAAAAAGAAAGTAAAGCTTATATTATTATTTATAGTGGTTTGACATATCAAACCACATTAGTTACAATTAATACATGTAGGTCCAGATCTTGTCAAGACTCGAGCTTTATAGCTCCAATCAACATCAAAAGACTATATAATTTGCGGAATCCATAATAGAATCACGAGAAGAAGTAGAAAGATGAAATCTTTGTATATTATGTGAAGTTCTCGAAAACAGTGCCTCAATACGTCTAGAGAGCACGTCTCGGGAATCCAACCCTATAACAGTACAAAATACGTCTATATATACTATTCTAGGAGTACTAGAACCCTATACACGAAAATGGTTCAAGTATTCGAAAATCTAGAGTACATGAAAATGTTGTACACGAAAATATCCAAAAATCAGGTCTTCAGCTCTTCTCTGGTTGTCTTTGTCAGTATTCGTCTTTAGTTGCGCTCTACAAACTCCCCGTAGACTGATGAAGTCAACCGATGGGAAGTGAGATAGAGTGAGGACCTGCACCAGCATATAATTTCTGCTCCATAGCAAATGCAACTACACGTGTAAATGGCTTCGCTTCTTCGTCCCAGTCACCGTAGACTCTGATGGGTGACTCGTGCAGTTTTGCATGTATTCTTTGCCAAACTTCAAAAGATCCATTGGATCCAAAATCGTGTCGATGTCATTGATATCATCTTTGTTCCGAAAAATGATAGCAGCAAGGGTCTTCTTATCAAAATACCAGGACATGAAGTTGGCCAATGAATTATCAGGGACTCATACAGAGATGGGCACTACTTTCTCAGTTGCTGGAGCTGGATACTTGTAGTAGACCCATGGTTCTTTCTTCACTAGATCCACTATACATGAAGAGATGAATCTTCTTCCTTTAGCAGTCTTCATCACCAGAATGTCCTTGTCACACTGGTCTTTGAGAAACTTTGCAAAGAGCTCAGCTTGACTGTCCTTTGAGGGATTGAAGAACATTGCACTGTTTATGCTCTGAAGATCGAACTTGGGCATCGAGAAGAAATCTAGTGGCCTTTTGTAGCACTCGAGCTTCCAATTCATTCTCTTGATCAGATAAAGATGTGTATCTTTGTCAAAAATCCAACAAGCAACTTTGAATCTGTCATTCCGTACTGCAAATAAGTTACGAGGATCAGAAGTCCAAGTAGCATCGTTCTGCTCCACAGGAACATCTCCTAACCGTGATTGCTGCACCTCTACAGGAGCAGGAGTCCAGTCGCTCTGACGATCAAACCAACTGTTAGTTACTTTTCCGAGCGAAGCAACTTCCTATCCTTGAGGGTCGACGTACTTGTGGGCATGCAAGTAGTCAATGCATGGATCTGTAGAGACACTGTCGATCACGATATTCTCTGGTTCTTCTACAGATGCCCCTGTAGAAGATTCGGCAGTCTCTTTTCTCTCCTGATCACATAATGCATCAAAAACTGAGTCCATGGAAACATCAGCATACAAGTTTCCAAGTGCTGCTGCACCGAGCTCATCACCGAATCCGTCAAACAGAAAGTTTTCAGGAAGATCCTCAAATAAATCATCGAAATAATCAAGAGGCTTCTCTGAAGAAGGTGGGTTCTCATAAGCATCAGTTTCTTTTGCAGCATCTTGAATGGGCTCATCATCTTTTTGTTGACCAGAATAACTAGCTCCTTGGCCCATATCACCACCGGCGTTATCATCATCATCATTATCATCTTTCTTGTCATCTTTGGCAGCTTTGCCATCTTTATCATCATCTTCATCTTTCTTTTCTTCTTCATCATCATCGTTGTCATCATCAACCTCATCATCCTCTTGATCATCAAGCTTCGAATCGGTCAACTCCTCAATGACCTTTGTCAGACGCCTGTTTTGTTTCTCCAGACGACTGACGTCTCTATTTTGTCTTCTGAACATGTCACAGACTTTGAGCATGGCTCCCTGTAACTCTAGAATCCTTTCATCCTTTGTAATTGAATCATGTTCCAGTACGAACACACGCTCTTGCAGCCATTCCAAATCATCGGATGTCTTCTCAGGTATATAGGTGAAGCAGTATGCATTGGTGCCTTGCCCTTATCCTTTTGGCTCTTGGGTGGAGATGGTGGTGGTTCTGAAAAGTGGATGGGAGTAGGAGAATGTGGCGGTGAGATGTGAATGTGAGGAGGTGATGATGGTGTGGTTTAGTTGGTTCCTGTGATGGTGAAAGGTGGTGGGGGAATCGGAGTTTGGGTGGTAGTTGTGGGTTGAGTGGGTTGCTTTGGCCTTGGTGGTAGTGATGGTTTAGGTTGTGTGGGTGGTTTAGGCTGAGTAGGTGGTTTGGTTGGAGGTGGCTTAGGCTGTGTCACACCCTCGCCAATGGCGGAATCGCAAGGATGTAACGAAACTGTATATCTTGAGCACATTGCATATGAGAGAATTCAAAATCATGCATTAACATATCAAAGGTTCAGGTTTACAAAATAAGGAAACAGGTGATCTTATCAGTGGTCTCTTGGATTAACTCTGGACCAGTGAGTTGTGATTCTCCAATCTCAGTCCAATAAACAGGTGATCGACACTTGCGTCCGTATAATGCCTCGAAGGGTGCACACTGTATGCTAGAATGATAACTGTTATTGTAAGAAAATTCAACCAAGGGCAAATGAGAATCCCAGCTACCACCAAAATCTAGCACACAGGCTCTCAGCATATCTTCTAATGTTTGAATGGTCCTTTCACTTTGACCATCTGTTTGGGGATGATACGTTGTACTAAGATCTAAACGTGTTCCCAAAGCTTTTTGCAGTGTTTGCCAAAACCTTGAAGTAAAACGACTATCACGATCAGAGATGATAGACAAAGGAACGCCATGTCTAGAAACAACTTCTTTAATATAAATACTAGCAAGCTTCTCCATCTTATAATCTTCCCTTATTGGTAAAAAGTGAGCCGATTTAGTCAACCGGTCAACAATGACCCATATAGTATCATAACCTCCAACTGTTCGGGGAAGTTTAGTAATTAAATCCATGGAGATTTGCTCCCATTTCCACTAGAGAATTTCAGGTTGTTGCAACAATCCTGAAGGTTTTTGGTGTTCTGTTTTCACCTTTGAGCAATTCAGACATTTTCCAACATATAATGAGATATCCTTCTTCATACCGGGCCACCAATAGTACCCTTTAAGATCTTGATACATTTTGTCGGCACCTGGGTGAATGGAGTACCTAGAGTTATGAGCCTCATCTAGAATTACCTGTCTGAGGTTATCCAAGGTAGGCACCCAAATCCTGTTCATGAAGTAGGACACATCATCATCTTTAACTTCGAATTGCTTATCCATCCCTCTTAGTGCTTCATCCTTGTAATGCCCTTCTTGTAGTGCTATTTTCTGTGCTTCTTGTATTTGGGGAATAAGACTGGACTGTATTGTCAAGCTAAGAGCTCGTACTCGGGTTGGCTTAACCCTCTCTTTGCGACTTAACGCATCAGCTACCACATTTGCTTTTCCCGAGTGATATCGTATCTCACAACCGTAATCATTTAAGAGCTCGACCCATCGTCTTTGCCTCACGTTTAATTCTTTCTGATCGAAGATGTGTTGCAAAATTTTGTGATCAGTGTACACTACGCACTTTGTACCGTATAAGTAGTGTCTCCAAATCTTGAGTGCAAACACAACTGCACCTAGTTCCAAATCATGTGTGGTGTAATTCTTTTCATGCACTTTTAGTTGTCACGAGGCGTATGCGATGACTTTATCCTTCTGCATTAATACACAACCCAGGCCTTGATGCGATGCATCATAGTACACTAAAAAATTATCGGTGCCGTCAGGTAGGGTTAGTATAGGTGCATTACACAGTTTTTGCTTTAGAAGTTGGAAGGCTTTTTCTTGTTTCTCCTCCCAATCGAACTTTCTATCTTTCTGGGTTAGCATGGTTAGGGGTTAAGCTATTTTAGAGAAATTCTCTATAAAACGTCGATAATGCCCGGCTAATCCCAGGAATTGTCGTATTTCAGATGGAGTTCTGGGAGCTTCCCACTGTTTGATAGCTTCAATATTACTGGGATCTACATGGATGCCTTTTCATTTATTACATGCCCTTGAAATTGTACTTCTCGTAGCCAGAATTCGCACTTTGAAAACTTAGCGTACAACTTTTCCATAGCCAGCAATTTCAAGATCAGCTTCAAGTGTTTCTCATGATCTTCCTTTGTTTGAGAATAGATTAGTATGTCATCGATAAAGACAATTACGAACTTATCCAAGTAAGGTTTGCACACCCGATTCATTAAGTCCATGAATACGGCTGGTGCATTGGTTAACCCGAAGGGCATAACCAAAAATTCGTAATGCCCATACCTAGTTCTGAATGCCGTCTTTGGTACATCGTCCTCCTGTATTCTTAGCTGGTGATAACCTGATCTTAAGTCGATTTTGGATAAGTACGTTGCCCCTTTCAGTTGATCAAAGAGATCATCGATTCTCGGGAGTGGATATCGATTCTTGATTGTCAGCTTATTCAACTCCCGGTAATCGATGCACATGCGAAAGGTTTCGTCTTTCTTTTTAACAAACAATACTGGAGCTCCCCATGGCGAGAAGCTTGGTCGGATGAAACCCTTCTCCAATAGTTCTTGCAGTTGGCTTGACAGTTCTTGCATCTCTGCTGGAGCCAATCGGTAGGGTGACTTGGCTACAGGAGCAGCTCCTGGCACTAAGTCTATTCGAAACTCCACTTTTCTAGGAGGAGGAACCCCCGGCAAGTCTTCAGGGAATACTTCCGGAAACTCTTTCACCACTGGGATATCTTGTAGTTGTTTCTCCTTGCCCTTCTTGTCGGTCACATGAGCTAGGAAGGTTATGTATTTCTTCTTCAAGTATTTCCTTGCTTTCATGCAGGAGATTAGTTGTAGGTTTCTCCCGGGTCGTTCTCCATGTATGACGAGGATCTCTCCACTGTCTAACGGTACTCGGATGACTCTTTCATGACATACTATTTCAGCCTTGTATTTGGATAGCCAATCCATACCAACTACTATGTCAAAGCTACCAAGGTCTATGGGAATAAGATCTAAACTAAGCATGTGCTTGTTTATATTCAAAGTGCAACCCTCAATTATGTTTCTTATTTCTAAGGTATCCCCATTAGCTAATTCAATGATGAAACTGTCCTTTAATGTTTTATGCTCCTTACCCAGTAATTGTTTGAACTCATTCGACACGAAACTCCTATCCGCCCCGGTGTCAAATAAAATAGAAGCATAATGATCATTAACTAAAAACGTACCCGTCACCACATTCGGGTCATTCCTGGCTTCATTTGCTCCAATGACAAAAGCTCTTCCTCGGGCTGGGTTCCCTTGAGCTCCTGGACCCCTATTCAGTTTTGGGCAACCATTTCTTAGATGGTCTGCACTTCCGCACTCGTAGCACGTTCTTGGTTTCCCTGGGTCAAATCGGCATTGCTTCTCATTGTGTCCATACTTCTTGCATCTGTTACAAACAATGCAGTTTCCATGATGGTGATAATTGCATTTGTTGCATTTGGGTAACGGCCCGTTGTATGGCTTTCTTTCAGTAGTGGCCATAACAAAATTCTTGGTAGTACCATGCTCCTTTCTTGCATCGTTGTTTGTCTTTTTGCCCTGAAATTCCATCCTTTTACGCTTCCCTCCAACTTGCTTCTTGGTGAGTGTACCAGTACGCACCATTTCATCTGTCAGACTTGCGGCTAACAAGATAGCCTTCTCTAGAGTTGTTGGTTCAGCAGATGTCACCATTCCCCGAATTTGGGGAGTGAGACCCCAAATGTATCGATCGATTTTCTTGGCTTCAGAGGGTACCATGTGTGGTAATAGACAGGACAGTTCATGAAATCAATTGGTATATGCTTGGTGTTCAGCTCCAATCATTTGGTGGTTCCATAGTTCTTCTTCCAGCTTCTGCATTTCATTCTTGGGACAATACTCTTTAATGAGTATTGCCTTCAGTTCTTCCCAGGTCATTGCTTCCACTGCCTCTCTACCTCTAGCTTGAACTTGAGTATTCCACCATGTCAGTGCCTTATTCTGAAATGAGCAGGTAGCATACTTAACCTTCTGGTTATCCAAACAGTCGCTTATGCTGATAACTGACTCCATTTTCTCGATCCATTTCAGGATCCCAATGCCTCCTTCGCTGCCATGGAAGTCCTTCGGCTTGCAGGAGACAAATGATTTGTATGAACAGCCCTTGTGACTAGTTTCTCCAGTAGTACCATCCTCGACTAGGATGGGACCTTGGTGACTTCCACTCCCATTGGTTCCTGTCTGTCGATTTGGAAAAGCCGTCTTGAGCTGGTCTGCAACAATCCGTATCACATCTTCGGTGCTTAGTTGTGACAATTGTATTCGAGAATTACGTCATTAATGACGAAATCACATGTGGTCATGCTTGAAATCCACGTTGATTTGATGATTTTAATTATTACAGGTTGATAGTATGCGAAAAATGTTGTTAGTAGATCGCAAAGAAACATCCATCACCTAATGCTTATTCAAATAGATGACTAACCGATTTCATGTCTAGAATCATAACTCGAAAATGAAGAGAATGAGTGTAAGCGAAATTGCGAAACGAGGCTCCGATTTCAAGATACACCGAATCGAATATAGCATTAAATAAGAGGTCAAATATTTTGAACTCTTTAGGTCTTGAGATTATAACCATTGGAAAGAGCTCGAAAAATCGTGAACGTAGGCGAAAACCGTGCGCAAAACGGAGTTCGTATGCTCCCGGAATCGCGAAAACAAAATCGGGTCTAACTAAGGCGGTGGAGGTACGCGAAGAAACTCTCCGCGGTACGCGACGGACCCATCAGGCGTAAAAATCTGATTTTCTTGATCAGAACGCATCCAGAAGCTTATATTTCGTTTTGTTCGACCTTTTACGCTCAAAAACACCTCCAGATCGTATTTTCAGCATCCAAACTTCATTTTGAAGCCTTCTAAACCCCCGGATCGTATCAAGGAAGGTTTTTGCAAGTCCGGATCGTTGTTTTACCCGCAGAAATCCGTCAGATTAGGTAACGGTTCGTTTTAACCTTCTAGCATGATTTTGATTGATTTGATCTTCTTCTTGAATGTAATGAGATAGTTAGGATTGTTGATTATTGCCTAGATGATGGCTAGGATTGTTTATAAACGAAGAACATGATGTGTTAACGGGTAAATCCTTGTTTTGAGCCGTTGTAATGTCCGGTTTTCATGAAACCATAACTATGATTAAAATGGTTTAAACCATTTGAGTGTAACAATTATTGTGATTGTCTAATCATTTCTTGAAATGCTAGGTTAAATCCAAGTGTTTCAAACTAATGACAAGCATAAAAATCACCGGAATAACGATCTGATGTTTATGATAACAGTCAGATTAGTACATCGAGCATGGTTATTAAACCTATTTTAATATCACATTCTCATGTTTCATGATACCTAAATAATCAATATCAAGGATTGACTATTCCTAAGCCAGAAATTCATCTAGGAATCGTTTTAAGTGAATAATCAACAACCAACATCTATTTGATTAATCCAAAAATGTCGTGATTAATCCTGTTAGTCATTAACTCCTTAATAGGAGCCTAAATCATTATAGATTCTTTGTTTATCGCGCTTTTTGCAATAATAACTTAAGGAGGCTGAATAAGGATTAAGATCAGCTTGATGACTTAAACTACGACTCCTAGTTTTCGAAAATCAAGGATTATTCCGATAATCCAATTCAAATGCAAGGAACTCATAAAATATTAATAAATTGCAGAATTCTCTTCGAATCTTGAGTGATACTTCAACATCAAAACACTTCGGTGAAACAGGTGAGTTTCATATTCCCCTTTTAATGTTTTGTTTTCCAAAACTCGGGGTGGAACATGTAGATATCTTTTCAAAACATATTTAACAATCATTGTGAAATCATATAGCATTATCATGAGGAACATCATGATAAAATTTATCAACTACCATGAAATCATATATCAGAATCATCAGGAAAATCATGGTAAACAATCATCAAACAAATCATTTATCAAATCGTTAAAAACAAACGTATCACTTGGGAACTTTGGTTATGTGGAGGCTATTTGGGCACATTCTTATGTGACATCATTAACTTGTTATCAAGCCCTTGGTAGTACTGGTATGATCATATGCGGGAACTCAAGATCATTTAACGGCGTTCTGGCGGGTAGTCAGACGTTAGCATTACGGCGTTTGGCGGGTAGCTAAACGTTAGCATTTATCATTAGGTTTGATGTTTGCATGCTCAGGTAGATTCAATTTCAAAGTACCTGTTTGATCACTTGTGAATACTATATCATGAAAATCAATGTTTGAACAATCATTTTACATCAACAAAACCTATGATTCTCACTCAACTATTTGTAGTTGACTTTTTTTTTATGCTACATGTTCCAGGTTACAAATCACCCACCAGCTCGAGAACGGTGGATCAAGTATTTATGTAAACCAGAAATCAAGGGGGAATCTTTAACTATGGCTATGCAATCATTACGTCACGCGCCGTGGATTCCGCACGCGCCGTGGGTTGTGACATTAGTGGGGTTTCGATGTGAGGTGGGTCATTGTTTCCAGCATTTTTTCCAGTATGAACAGTCTTTGGCTTTCTTCCCCGACGCTTTGGTGGCATTTTCTGTATAGTTATAGATACAAGTTTGATACATATGTACATATGTGTATATATTGAACAAGTATATAAGAGAAACACCAATATTCATAGCATACGATAGTTCAAACATTGTCACAGATAGCAGTAGTACATAAATTGTCTCAAGTTTTACATATCCGAATTGCAAGGCAAACTTCCGAGCTCTAGCTCTTAAAACAAAAGGAAGTTGGCCTTGATTAATCATATCACATAAAAACATAGATGAATGCAGCCATTCCGATCATTGCCACCCAGGTGAGGGCCACTGCTGCCATCACCCACTTCTTACCCCTCTGAATTTCTTCACGAACAGCTGCCAACCCCATGTCGTTAATAAGCACTCTCTCTTCCAACTCTCCCCAGTTATCCGTGAGCTCGTAGGCTTGGTGGGACATGTGGTTACATTCCTGTTGGTGGATGCTCCTCCATTCATCGAACGTCCTTCGCGAGATGAAGTCCGCAACATTAAGCCCATGGGAAGGCTCTCCATGTTCCACAGCAGGTGTTGATGGCCCGGAGTCCCTACTGGCCAGATGACGCTGATGGGGTAACCCAGTGGTTTTCCTTGCTGTATACCTCATTCCTCCTCGCCAAACACCCCTACCACCTCCCCTCCCAAGGGGAAATGGTCGAGTTTGGCGTGGTTCTTGCTCTTGGTTCTGGCTGGGGTGCTCATTAGTAGCCATCGTTTCGTTGTCATCGGAGTGGTCAGAATGCTCCGACGGATCAGTGTCGCTGTTGGAAAGAACTACTAGAGGGATGCGTCGGACAACGTAGTTGTTCTCGTTGTTTGCCATGACTGCACATAAAGGAAAATATAATTTTTGATAAGTGATATATACATATATTACATCTTGTATAAAAACATTCTTCATTAATATTATAAAAATACAATAATTAGAACAATTATCCCTGAGAGTGCAGTGTGACCACTTGCCGCTCCCTTACACAAATCAAAATGGGATTACATTGCTATGAAAGATCAGAACAACATGTGATATAGCATCCATGCTATGGTTAAGAGAATTCCTATGACAGTCCAATAGAATCCTAATTCAGCTATCAATCTAGTGTCCTCATGATGTCGGATGTTCTCCTCCTCATGGACCTTCTGTCGATGGTCCATTATCTTTAGGTTGTGGGTAATCTCGTGCATCAGTTGCACCAAGTCGTCCAGCTCATCCTCAGTGGCGTCCCGTTTTGAATAAACGCGAAGACTCTCGGCCGTTTGCTGGGCTTGATACGCACGAAGAGCCCTGAGGACGGTTTCGGTCGTAGGGTCTCTGACTCTTGAAGACTCTCCTATCTCAACATGGGGCGTATTAGGATGTCCGTCGGTAGTCGGGGCTCCTAGGTTGACAGTCTTTAGCTGACTCGTGACTTTATCCTCCGAGTCGGTGTCGTCTAATGGCATGACCTCCTCGGTACTGGTGAGGTCCACATAGGTAACGCCATCGACTTTGTATTCTTTAACCATTGCTGCAAAAGATCACATGTTATTTAAAAAGCATTATCTTAGAGTTTTGAGCTTAAGGTTATAGTCTAGGCAATCCCTAAGGCATTTTCCTAGTTCTCTATAACCAATGGCTCTGATACCAATCTGTCACACCCTCGCCAATGCAGAATCGCAAGGATGTAACGAAACTGTATATCTTGAGCACATTGCATATGAGAGAATTCAAAATCATGCATTAACATATCAAAGGTTCAGGTTTACAAAATAAGGAAATATCAATACAAGTCTGAAGATTCCTAAAATCATATGGCCTATTTCTAAACAGGTAATATAATCAAATATTCATTTGTATTCCAAAATAAATGCATGCTAACTTCTTCACGCAACTTGTTGCTTCTAGTTTCCTGAAATGCATGTCAAATTGAAAAGGGTCAACAATATGTTGGTGAGATCATAGGTTTTACGACTCGATAAACTAGTTCAAATTGGTTAGTAGATAACCACACATTTTGATAAACCTGCATAAGTCCACAACCATACCTTTAACTTCTTGTATACCCTGTTTCTTGCTAATTGTCTTATCACAAACAATAGTTCTTGTTGGAAATATACCATTCATAAATCATGAATTAGGGGTTGGTGCGAGCAACCATGAATGGAGGTTTGTCAAGCCCCGCTAGTACTAACTTATATTAATCCCTCGGCTCATCGCTATGAATTAAATGGTTGTGTAAAGAGTAGGGCCATTTAAGTAATAAATTCTTGTCTTATGCAACAATATTCAATTTTTTGTATAAATAATTTATGTAACATGCATAACACCCCAAAAGTTAAAATAGCATAAAAACGGGCTACGAAAACTCACCGTAATAGCGACGGCAAAAGATTCTTGAGTTCTTGAATTGATGAAAATCACCCTATGTAAGCCCTACAATAGTAGGTTGATAGGGTCAATGATTATACGTATTCCAGTAAGATTGTCAGTGGGTTCCGACTTCTAACTTTATTCCTTGTAAACTTGTTCAACTTTAACTATATAGTCTCCACTTTGTTTATTTTTTATCATTATTATTATTATTTATCATTTATGGGTCATGGTTGTCTAATTCAACCCTTATGCCCACTATTTTGATTAAAATCCCTATACTATTATCTTAGTTTATTGGTGCCTAATCCATGTTACATATTACGTATAAGTATGTATATTTGTATGGGCAAGTAAGTGTTTGTTAATACACCGATGTCCTTTGCCTGTATGTATGGGTACCCATTTGTGTACTAACCATAGTTTTACGAAGAGATTAGAGAGTTCCAGGTATGTATTATTCTAATCCTTTCTTTATTCAATATTTATACTCATTTATTTAAAATAATCTTGATTATGAGTACATAGTTTCCAACGCATGCATTCACATTTGGATCCCTACTGTTAACTAGTTCCTTCATGTATAAATCCATAGTACTTAGAGTTTCATTTCTTAGTACATTTGAAAACACATGGTTTCTCATAGTTATCTATTCTTGTTTCCAAGATTATCGAGTACCAGTTGGGTTTAAATACTTCATAAAATGTTACTCCTTTTGTTGAGTTTTCTGGGGAAATTTTAAAGGTTCGAAAGCTCCATCGTATATGTTCTGGTTACTTTTAAGTTTCTCGATTTGAGTTTATTCGGTGAAACTCGGCTTGGGTTTCACGCATGCATGGATCATACCGTCTCATGCATGTTAACTAGGAATGTTTCTTCGTGCGAACAGGTCCCGACTACCCTTCCCACGTTCTTATTTTGATAATATTAACACCGGTTTGTGAATTAATCCTCAAGGATTGAGCATATTACCAGTTATTCTTGTTATAACGAGTCTGGTATATAATATAGTGAGGTGACTTACTTAGAACAAGCAAGGAAAAGAAACTGAAAGGATGCTGCTGGTTGCTGCTGTCTGGTGATGCGTTGCTGCTGCTCAGGTGGTTGATAGCTGCTGTTTGGGTGACCTGCCTTCGAGTGGGGAGCCGCTGGGTTTTGTGGGGGATAGTCCACCGGAAATGTCAAGGAAAGAAAAGGGACTAGCTGGAACCGTGGTTGGGTGTTGGGACTGCAGCGGCTTTCGGTCTTCTTGTACAGGCCGATTCACCGTCACTTTGAGTCTCCTCCATTGTTGCTGGCTTTCTGTTTCGATTGAAGGCTGCTAAGAGGAAGAGAGGGTTGCTCTCGAGTCCAGCTCTTGGGCTGTTTGGTTGCTTCGTAGCCAAGTGAAAAGTGGGGGAAAAGATGTTACTCGAGTGAGGTGAAGTAGAGGGTTGAGGTGTGAGTTAAATGGCAGCCAAGTGAAGCTATTTATAGGGTGTTGAGGTCAATTTTTCAGGATGTAAATGGGGGGAAACCAGTAACGTTAGAATTGAATTGGCTTTTACATTTCTAGTTGACGAGATTTCTATTGACATCCTAGTTTTAGGGCTGCTGGGAATCAGGTCTTGAACAGCCTAAATGATCATATCCTAGAGTGTTATGCTTTGTACTATCCTTCTTGGAACTTGGGAGTATATACGTATGTATCTATTCCTTGTTAGGGTAGCTAAAGATGTTTTATGAGGGTGTGGTTCATCAGGTTGTTAGACCCCAAAACTAATATTTTCTTGGTTCATGTATTTCGAACAGAAGGTTTATACTTTATATGTAGGAAGCTATTGGCCGATGAAATAAAGGAAGAGAATAGAAAGTTACTAAGGTAATCCATTATTCCCTTTAACCAATAAGGTCATGGTTAGAACAGTTTAAGTACATGGGAAATCCTTAAAAATCTTGGCAGCATATCTTATGCAAGTGTGACCCATGCTGGTTGTTTTGACAGCTCCTTTGAGCTGTCTTTCTTGAAGTCTACGGCTGCCTATTTCAACCAAGAGGATTATGGTGCTGCTATGTAGGGTAAGTTTAGTTGTACTTCCTATGATAGATGTCTTAAGAGATTTTTTTTTGTCATAATCACGTTTTTGGTTGCACTCTTTATCTTGCCAACTTATTTGGATTGCCAGGAATAAATTCGTGAAGGTTAATTCTCATTTGGTTGTTTGATTTTTAAATTTTATGTGAAACGTGGCATGTTTCGGTTGGGATAAGGTGTTTTGGTGACCTTAGTTATTAAGATTTCTTGCGTATTTCTTGTACCCCTTGTTCGTAAATTATTATAGTAGTCAGAAGGTGATTAACTAGTTTTGAACACTCCTACAATTCCAAGGGTGGCTGGTGTTTCTTCGAGGCTTATCTTCAGTGTGTATGTATGTTTGTGGAGGGGGGTAGAACGGTTATTGTTATATCAATAAATGTGTGTGTAGATTTATTTTCTTATGTTTGTTGATATATATATATATATACACATATACAGGTGGTCATAAGAAAATTACTAAGATTTTGTTTTAGTAATAAATTAATCTCCGAAAATAAATACCTGGTTTATTGGTGGTTGTTACAGGCTGTGTAGGTGGTGGTGGTGGTGGAGGCTGAGTCTAAAAGGACGAAGATGATCCCGTGGTCCTCTTCTGTAGTCTCGGGTCCCTTGTCCGTTTGGAAATCATCTTCAGCCTCTTCTTCTTTGGCGAAGTCTCGGGAGTAGGCATGTAATCTGTGTCCTGAATCTCTTCCCGTTCAGCTCTTGTCAATGGTGGAATGACAGGCTGTTTCTCTTTAACAAATACTTCTTCACCCGATGATGATGAAGACTCAAAAGAAGATTCCTCAGCTGCCTTGTCGGCTTGAGTACTTGTGCCAGCAGGAGGGTGGTCATGCTCATCGGCAACAAAGGTTGTAGCTACTGCAGTCTGAACATCGTGTTCTTCAGCAACAAATGCTACAGGAGTGCCTTGTTCCTCTATCTCTTCGTCAACTCCCGCAAACCTACCAAATCTAACAAGAGGACGCTCCCCAACATACTGCTTTTTTCCCTTCTTATTCATCATCATATAAGACAATATGTCCTCCCTCATTAAATGAGGCTGTAATCATGTCACACCCCGGGCTCTCGACGGCCCGGGCGCTGCGACCCGAATTGGTTTCATGAACAATACAGTCTCGGTCAGAGTTTATTACTCTTTTTCATATGTTTTAGCGGTAACGTTATTTCATGAATTCATAATTTTATAAATAATTCACATGCATAGATATGAAAACCGTTTTCCATGATTTATAAAAAGTTCATACGCATAGGTATGAAAACCCTCATTGTCACTTTTTATAAAACATACGGATTGGTATGAAAAACCACATTTCGTTATTTGTAATTAACTTTTCAGGATTTTAGAAAATTTCATACGCATAGGTATGAATATCATCATTTCATATTATTGTAAACCGGATTTTCACAAACTCATAATTTCGAATCTTTTTATAGTATCTGGTTTATACATAACTTGGAGGCATAACTCCAAGCTCCACGGTCTCACCACAAGATCCTATTCAAGGCATCCTAGGCCAAGAATCTCCAATCTTGAACGGATTTTACACAGACTCATAATTTCGAATCTTTTTATAGTATCTGGTTTATACATAACTTGGAGGCATAACTCCAAGCTCCACGGTCTCACCACAAGATCCTATTCAAGGCATCCTAGGCCAAGAATCTCCAATCTTGCTTCTCTTTCACATTTCATTATTACCTAAAAAGTTTTTAAAAATAAAACGTCAACATAATGTTGGTGAATACAAATAACAGACTCGATATGTAAGCATAGCATGTTCGGTCCTTTAACCATAAGTAATAGTGGCAATACTACACATTTAGCAGGTTATTTCAATGATCGATACAACCACTGCATACCCTGGCTTGTACTGTCACTGGTTAGGATTAACAGCGGAGTGCGTCTTACAATTGTTCCCTCCAGCCCACAGCCCGTCACTGGTTAGATTGCCTGCGGAGTGCGTTTTACGTATAACCTTCCAGCCCACGTTACAAGCCACATATGGGAATTTCACACATAGCGGATACAATTTGCAAATCGCACGTATACTAATGGCCTAAATGTTGGTCTAATAGTATCCGTTTATGCGTCAAAGTTTAAACATACATGCTCATAAAAATTCGTTTATAATTTAAAAACAAGTTAAATGTATTCACCTCAATTTTTTTTGGTTGGCTGGGTGACAGCTTAGAACTTTATAGTATAAATTTGGGCATTGTTCTTGCTTGTTCTATGCTTATAACTACCTTCAAATAAATGATTGCTGGTAATGTTTATTTTTGTTGATCCTAAAATGAACCATAATCTTAATATAGTATTTACATAAGATCAAATCTTATAAATTAATAATATTATGAGAAATCATAAATTTACAAATCAAACTCAAATATTGAAATACATACCTTTATCGTATATAATTTTTTTTGATGAAAAGAAGTTGAAAATAACCTTTCATTTACAGTTAAAACTAAATATATGTATGTATATATATTCGAAAGTTAACCGACTTGCAATCTTCCATTTGAAGATATCTTAAATTTGAAGATATTTATAATATATATATATATGTGTATATATATATATGGACATACATGCACACAGATAAGTTAACACTTATCTATTATTACTATTTATTTATTATTTTTTTTTTTTCAGCACAATCACACGTACACATATTATTTTTATTATTATATTATTATTATAATTAATTAAGCTCAAATTTTGTTTTACTCTTATAACTTTTCAAATATTGAGTTTTATAAAATTATAAATATACGGTTAGAACATACTCATTTTTATATACGTTTCGACCAAAGTTTCGTTAAAAACGGATTAGGTTCAAATATAAAATATTTTAATATTATTATTATTATTTAACCTACTTTTGACTAAACTTAATGATTGTTTAGACGTCGGTTAATTTCTAATAATTTTTTCATCCTATCCATTCGTTCAAACGAACGCTAAAAATTTTCAACATTTATTTCTACTCTTATACTTTCGAATAATCATACTTATAAAATAAACTATTTTATATTATTAGTCGAAAAATTACATTTTAATTAATCGTTTTTATTATTTTATTTTTGACTAATAATATTTTAATTATAAACGAGAGTATTTTATTTATATCAAAAAAAATGGGATGTTACATCCTCCCCACCTTTATTTTAATCTCGTCCTCGAGATTATTGAAATATGTGTGGTTATTTCTTTCTCATTTCTAACTCCAGTTCCCATGTGTATTCAGGGTCACGTCTAGAGTTCCACTTAACTTTAAATAACACCAACTTTTTACGCTTGAGTTTCTTTTTCTCGTCGGTCTTCGATTTGAATCGGTTGTTTGATGAATTCAATTATTGTTATTATTTTTTCTCTCTCAACATCTTGTAGAGATACAATCTCATTAACGTGTAGTTGAGTTCATTTATCTATATAATATATTTGTTTAATTTGTAGAAAATAAGCAGACTTAGTCAGTCTATCAATGATAACCCAAATCATATTATTCCCTTGACTGGTTCGAGGAAGTTTAGTTATAAAGTCCATGGTTATCATTTCTATTTACAGATTATTATATCAAGTTGTTGCGACATACCTAAAGGTTTTTCATTTTCCGTTTTAACTTGGGAACAAGTTAAACAATTTGCAACATGTATATCTATATTTTCATGCTAATCCACCAATATTTTTCTTTGAGATTTTCATACATTTTATCACCTCCTGGGTACATCGTATAATTGAATTTATGAGCTTGTTCTAGTATCATTTTTCTTAATCCACATTGACTGGCACCCAAATTTTTTTGTTTATTTAGAGAATTTTATCATCTCCTTTGACTAATTGCACGGTCATGCCCTTCATTTCTTCAATCTTTTTTTTATCCTTTTAGGCTTGTTACTGTGCTTCATTAATTTTATTAATCAAGTTCAAGCCTTGGAACACATACTCTTTTTGGTTTCTTAGCTTTTTTGGCTTAAGACATTTGCTACAATATTTGTCTTTCTCTCATGATATAGAATTTTATAGTCATAGTTATCTAGTGTTTCCAATCACCTTTGTTGTCGCATATTCAAATTATTATTATTATTATTATTATTATTATTATTATTATTATTATTATTATTATTATTATTATTATTTTTAAATTAGGATTCAAAGTTTGTTATGATTGTGTCCATTGTCCCTTACAGCAGGATTCACATGTACTGCAAATTATCGTTCCGTGTGCACCCACAACGGTAATTTGCCTTGCATGATTACCCTACTTCATGAACGTGACACACAAATGAGTTAATTTAGAATTTCATAGAATTAAACTTGTCTTACCAAAGATATTGTGGTTTACAAGATGTTTGGTTTAATTAACCTCAATCAAGTAGATTGAAGAAGTTCATTTCGTAAAAACTGTAAACTTTGACTCGTTTAACATTTGCAGGAATTTGTTTTTTTTATATGAAGTTTGAAGTGACAAGATTTAACCTACAGATTTATTACAAGTCAATCACATTCTTTTGACCAAAAATATATTTTAAATTCTTATGGTCAGTATATACTGTGAAACGAACTTTGCAAAGGTAATGTCTCCATAGCTTCAATGCAAAGATAATGGCGCCTAATTCCAAACCATGAGTTGCATAATTCTTCTCATGGGTTTCTAGTTAACATTATGGAAAGGCAATCACCTTATTTCGTTGCATCAATACACATCCTCATCATGTATAAGAAGTATCACAATAGACATCAAAGTCCTTAACGCCTTTATGTAATGCTAGAATCTGAGTGTGAGTTAGCTTATCTTTAAGTATTTTAAAAGCTTCATTTTGTTTAGGACCCCTATCAAATTTTTCTGATTTTCTAGTCAATAAGGTGAGAGAAACAAATATTTAGGAGAAATTCTAAATAAATCGACGATAATAACCGTCCAAGCCTAAAAACTCTGCACCTTCGTTGGCGACTTGGGGTTCTCCCATTTGGTTATAGCCTCTATTTTTTTATGAATCTACTTGAATACTCTGAGCATTAATAACATACCCCAGAATTTGTACTTCAGTGAGCCAAAACTTATATTTAGAGAATTTAGCATATAATTTCTTATGTCGTAATAGCTCAAGTAGGGTTCTAAGATGTTTAGCATGATCCTCGGGTGTTTTTTGAGTAAATGAGAATATCATCAACGAATAAAATGATGAACTTATCCAGATAAGGTTTCTATATCTGGTTCATCATGTTCATAAGGTCAGCTAGAGCATTAGTATGTCCAAAAGACATAACAATGATCTCATAATGCCCATACCTTGTATGAAAAACAGTTTTAGGGATATCTTCTTCATTGACTTTCAGTTGATGACATCCCCATCGAAAATCAATTTTAGAAAAATAGCAAACTCCTTAGAGTTGATCGAACAAATCGTCAATTCTTGGAAGTGGATATAATTATTGATAGTCACCTTATTTAGCTTCATATAGTCAACGCACATCTGCATCGACCCATATTTATTTTTAACAAATAGTATTGTAACTCCTCAAGGTGATGAGTTAGGTTGAATAACACCTTCTTCCAATTGCTCGTCTAATTGTTTCTTGAGCTCTTTTATTTCAGTCAGTGCCAATCTATAAGGAGATTTAGTACTAGAAGCCATACCTTGTACCAAATTGATATGGAATTCTACTTCTCATCTGGTGGTAAACCAGGTAATTCATCTAGACATATTCCAGGAAAATCAACTACGACTAGTACATCTTCAAGTCTCTTCTTTTCTTGATCATCACTAGTGACTGAGATTAGGTAAACTAAACAACCTTTGTTCAGACACTTAATAGCTTTAATCATAGAAATGATTCTAATAAAATTTGTTGACTTATCACCTAATACCATTTAGAACACGAACTTTAATGGATTTGGTGTCGCATAAGATACATGCTTGGTATGTAACTCCATTTTGATTTATGTATCGAAACTCGATAGTACCATAGACAATTGTTTCACTGGAATATCGTGTTTAAAGAGAGTGGTCTTACATTTTACTTGAACCTCAATTATCTTAACTAGATCACCATTAGCGGTTTCTACCAGATAAGGTTTATCTAGTTTCACTAGCGTTTCATTTCAAAGCTTACAGAATTCATAATCAATAAAGCTTTGATTTGCTCATGAATCAAACAATACCTTAGTATAAACACTATTGATGATAAACATACCGGTAATGATATCCGGCATGTTTGCAGCTCCTTGGCATTAAGAACAAAAGCTTGAGTAATTTTCTTCAAATTTGGATCCGCTTTTGCTCCTGAACTCTCAACCCCGCTAATTCCACTTAATTTGTTTAATTTAGGACCATGTCAGCTCGATGCTAAGTCAATGGTCCGAGGCATAACTACCTTTACCATGTCACTAATTTCACATATTGATTCCCAGATATAACGATTGATAAGTTTTGGTTATGGTGTCACAAGATTTGACTTCAATCGAGCATTTTTAAAGTATTTAAAAGTGTATTCTTGATGCCTAGCACCGACCATGTGATGGCTCAGGAATTTCCACTCAATCTCTTCTTTTTCGTTCATTAGGCAAAATTTTCGAGTCACCAACTCCCGAAAACTTTCCTAAGTCATAGTATATGCTTAGTTTCAACCTTTGGTTTGAATAATGGAATTCCACATTCTAAAGCTACGTCTTTAAATGAAATTCAAAGTATATTCAACCATATCTTCATCGGCACATTTGCTGATAGTAAGTACTGCCTCAATCGTTTCAATCCTTCTTAATGCTACGATAGCTCCTTCTGTTCTAGTGAACTTAGGAGTTTAAAAGATTGGAATGTTTTACACTAACATTCCATAGTTCCGGATTATATCAAACTAAAAGCTTCTTAATTTTCACTGTTCATTTTAGATGCATCGTTTTCTTTTGTTATTGTTTTTGTAAGATTCGAATTTTCATTTGTTTTTTAGCGATTATTGACAGAATCGCGCCTTTTATTCATTTCACAATCATTCATTGTATCTTATCATTATGAGTCATTGTTTCAATAATATCCTTGTGTTTTCTTTCGCCCACGTATATTTGCAGAAGGTTCGCTATTGTTTAAATTTCTAGACATTGTCTACGAAATAAGATATTTAACAAGGTCTGATAAAAATTCATCATAATTTAGCTTATAGGCTATCATCAAGATTCACTATTTATTTCAATCATTCATAGTATTTCGAAAATACTATTCTACCTATTCCTTTGATAGGCACTTATCTCAATTTGGTTAAAGCTTAGATACTATCATTAGTACCTATTTCGCTAAAACCAGGAGCTCTGATACCAACCTGTCACACCCTGGGCTCTCGACGGCCTGGGCGCTGCGACCCGAATTGGTTTCATGAACAATACAGTCTCGATCAGAGTTTATTACTCTTTTTCATATGTTTTAGCGGAAACGTTATTTCATGAATTCATAATTTTATAAATAATTCACATGCATAGATGTGAAAACCATTTTCCATGATTTATAAAAAGTTCATACGCATAGGTATGAAAACCCTCATTGTCACTTTTTATAAAACATACGCATTGGTATGAAAAACCACATTTCGTTATTTGTAATTAACTTTTCAGGATGTTAGAAAATTTCATACGCATAGGTATGAATATCATCATTTCATATTATTGTAAACCGGATTTTCACAAACTCATAATTTCGAATCATTTTATAGTATCCGGTTTATACATGACTTGGAGGCATAGCTCCAATAGCTCCATGGTCTCACCACAAGATCCTATTCAAGGCATCATAGGCCAAGAATCTCCAATCTTGCTTCTCTTTCACATTTCATTATTACCTGAAAAGTTTTTGAAAATAAAACGTTAACATAATGTTGGTGAATACAAATAACAGACTCGATATGTAAGCATAGCATGTTTGGTCCTTTAACCATAAGTAATAGTGGCAATACTACACATTTAGCAGGTTATTTCACTGATCGATACACCCACTGCATACCCTGGCTTGTACTGTCACTGGTTAGGATTAACAGCGGAGTGCGTCTTACAATTGTTCTCTCCAGCCCACAGCCCGTCACTGGTTAGGTTGCCTGCGAAGTGCGTCTTACGTATAACCTTCTAGCCCACGTTACCAGCCACGTATGGGAATTTCACCCATAGCGGATACAATTTGCAAATCGCACGTATACTAATGGCCTAAATACTGGTCTAATAGTATCCCTTTATGCTTCAAAGTTTAAACATACATACTCATAAAAATTCAGTTATAATTTAAAAACAAGTTAATGTATTTACCTGAATTTTTTTTGGTTGGCTGGGTGACAGCTTAGAACTTTATAGTATAAATTTGGGCAGCGTTCCTGCTTGTTCTATGCTTATAACTAACTACCTTCAAATAAATGATTGCTGGTAATGTTTATTTTTGTTGATCCTAAAATGAACCATAATCTTAATATAGTATTTACATAATATCAAATCTTATAAATTAATAATATTATGAGAAATCATAAATTTACAAATCAAACTCAAATATTGAAGTACATACCTTTATCGTATATAATTTTTTTTGATGAAAAGAAGTTGAAAATAATCTTTCATTTACAGTTAAAACTAAATATATGTATGTATATATATTCAAAAGTTAACCGACTTGAAATCTTCCATTTGAAGATATCTTAAATTTGAATATATTTATAATATATATATACATATGTACATACACGCACACAGATAAGTTAACACTTATCTATTATTACTATTTATTTATTATTATTTTTTTCAGCACAATCACAACTACACATATTATTTTTATTTTTATTATTATTATTATTATATTATTATTATTATAATTAATTAAGCTCAAATTTTGTTTTACTCTTATAACTTTTCAAATATTGAGTTTTATAAAATTATAAATATACGCTTAGAACATACTCATTTTTATATACGTTTCGACCAAAGTTTCGTTAAAAACGGATTAGGTTCAAATATAATATATTTTAATATTATTAGTATTATTATTTAACCTACTCTTGACTAAACTTAATGATTGTTTAGACGTCGGTTAATTTCTAATAATTGTTTCATCCTATCCATTCGTTCAAACGAACGCTAAAAATTTTCAACATTTATTTCTACTCTTATACTTTCGAATAATCATACTTATAAAATAAACTATTTTATATTATTAGTCGAAAAATTACATTTTAATTAATCGTTTTTATTATTTTATTTTTGACTAATAATATTTTAATTATAAACGAGAGTATTTTATTTATATCAATAAAATGGGATGTTACAAATCAAAAATGAAGTTCTCGAAAACTTGTACATGAAATGTGTACTCGAAGTTTGTACTGGAAACACATACTCGAAATTCAAAATTTTGAGAACTTAAAGAGCTTCATAACTCCCTCAATTTTACTCCTTAGAACTCCTAATTATATTCGAAATGCTCAGAATTAGTAGGCGACCAACATATAAGAAGATCCCTTTCCAATTTTGAGTTTTTCGAGGTGATTTGTCCAAGATTCTTTCATTTAACGGATTGAAGTACTCGAAATGAGTTTTTGTCCCATAACTTTTTATTTAGCGGTTAAAATTGTACCAAAATCTATACCTAGGTTCGTCTAAGTAGGATTTACAAAGTAGTCGGAGCGGAATCATGAAAATAAGCTCAGGAAACGAAATCTCCTAGAGAGAGAAAGTTCTGTGCTAAAAAATTATGGTATTCGTTTTGGTCATACTCGAAGTATTTATAGGCAAATTTTCGAGTATGAATTTCGAATACGATTTTTGAGTATTATTATTTTTGAAAAATTTCTAACTTTTTCTAAAATAAAATAAAATAAAATAAAATAAAATAAACTCAAAAACTTTGGACGAGTTCAAAGTTGAGTTGGTTCAATTTCGTGGGATCAAATCTGTATTAGAAGTTTGACTGCCTTAAATTAATTTCTTTACGGAAACCTAACCTTAAAATAATTACATCCCATCAATAATTTCCACTCGTTAATCCATAATTCAAAAATAAGACTTATGATCAAAAATTTTCTAATGGTTTTTCTGAAAATCTCTTTGGAAAGTTTATGAACAATCAGACAGTGAAACCAGATTAACATGCAACCTATTAATTTTATGAAATCTTTTGTTTCAAACTTTGATTGTGTTTCAACGAAAACGTTTCGACAGATTTTAAGGTGAGAAGAGAAAAGAACAGATCTATTAGATTAGAATCAAGAACAAGAAAGGGTTCTATCATCTTTGTGCTCATTGGCATATTTTACTTTACTGATCTGCAGACACATTGGCCTTAACGTCAAACATCCAGGTCTTTGCTTACGCAAAACAGAGGATGTTTTAGTAAGTATTTCCCGTAACTTGCCCTGAAGAAAGGAATGCAGTCTCAAAAGGACCAGAATGTGATGTAGGGGTCTTGTAATGCTGAGATCCAGAGGCTTGAAAATTGATGGCAGACAAGAGAGCAACATTCTCTGATGCAGGAGCAATGCCCATAGAACTGCATGATTGATAGCTCTTTGTTTGTCATCCATGTCATATGAATTGATAATGGAGATCAATTCATAGAGATAAGTTTTATAAATGTCCTTTTCTCTCTTGATAGTAGTGCAGTTGGAGTTCCAGTTATATGGTAACGAATTCAAGATCTTTTTGTTGACTTCTCCCTTTAACATCTTAATTCCTGCACTGGTCATCTCAGTCATTAGATGAGTAAATCGATTGAGTTGAGCTTCCAGGGACTCTCCCTTGACATGATTAAACATGTTGAACCTCTGTCTCAACATGTCCTTGTGACTTTCTCGCATGTCCTCATTCCCTTCAAATCTTTCAACCAAAGCATCCCAGATTTGCTTAGCTGTCTGATGCTCCTTGAATCCGATGAGGCAAGTCAGTTGACAACGCCATAGTGATTGAGGCGTATGCCTTATCATCCTTCTCTTTTGAAAGAATGTCTTTTTCGGTGTATAACTCCGGGTCTTTGGGAATTAGACCATTCAATTCACTCTGGTACATAGGCACATACGTCCCCTCTTCAATCGACCTCCATAACTTTGGGTCCGTATACTTGATAAAAGATTGGAATCTGAATTTCCAATCTTTGAAGTTATCCCCTGACACGAGCCTAGGTGGCTTGGCTCCGGTGCCAATCTCATTGTCTAAGTTCAGAAGGTTAGACAGGTTGGTGAGATTTTTGGATGCCATGACAACCATAAAATTTTCTAAGTATAAGTTCACGAAGTCCTCAAGAGTTAGAAGTCCCAAGCAGTGCACGAATCCAAGATATACTCGAAATCCAAGTATCCGAAAACTGTTCTCGAAAGACAAGTGTACTCGAAATCTTAGCGTACTCGAAAGCCCTAGTGTACTTGAAAGATCAGTGTAATCGAAATCCCAGTGTACTCGAACTACCAGTGTACTCAAACTTACAGTTATACTCAAACTCCAATGTGTATTCGAAAGCCCAATGTGTACTCGAACTCCCAACTATACTCGAACTCCCCAACTGTACTTGAAAATCTGTTCTCGAAATTTTGAGCTTGAAAATACTTGAAAATTTTCCACAGAAAAATTTCTCAAGGCTCAGAGTCCCAAATTTCAATAGCAGCTAGATAATGAAGAGAGGATCAAGAAAGTATCAAACTTGCACGAAAAATCTTGTACCTTGATGTAGAAAAGAGCTCAAAGGATCTGATACCACTTGTAGGTCCAGATCTTGTTAAGACTCGAGCTTTATGGCTCCAATCAACATCAAAAGACTCTATAATATGCGGAATCCATAATAGCATCACAAGAAGAATTAGTAAAATGAAAGCTTTGTATATTATGTGATGTTATCAAAAACAGTGCCTCAATGCGTCTAGAGAGCACGTCTCGGGAATCCAACCCTAGAACAGTACAAAATACGTCTATATATAATATTCTAGGAGTACTCGAACCCTATACACGAAAATGTTGTACATGAAAATATCCAAAGTATGAGTAATTATGACTATGATATAGAAGAGTAATTATGTTTATCACCAAAGTATGAGCGTATCTTTTGTAGTCACTCATGTTCTGGATATTGTAATCTTCTTTTCTAACAATCATCGAAATGTACTCTGATTTGGTCAGATATCTGGTGCCAAAACTGCAACCCTCTTTGTTAGGTTTTAGCGAATACTGTTAGTTGGAAGTATCTTTATATTCGGAAGCGGATCTTCGTCAGAAACCTTAGTATGTC
Organism: Mikania micrantha; assembly: GCA_009363875.1. NCBI lineage: Eukaryota > Viridiplantae > Streptophyta > Magnoliopsida > Asterales > Asteraceae > Mikania > Mikania micrantha. Next base: position 25,113,033 of record CM018698.1, read on the forward strand.
CTGAATATTCTTTAAGATGTTCCTTTGTCTCTTAAAGGAACCTTAAGTGAGTTACTGATCAATGAGTCCTCTCATATCCTCTCAGATGATCAAAGTGTTTGCATATGGTAGGGAGAACATATCATCAAAAGCCAATAATATGTCGATATCTTTTGTGTTGGAAAATAATTTGCTTACGATGGAGAGACAATGCCATCGGAAGTCTCGGTGTTTTGATTTGTTCGAAAGCTTTGTTTTACGACATATTATCTTTTGCTTGATCAATAGAATGATGGAATTATTTTTTGAAAGTTTTCAGTCTTACGAAGACTTATTGCTTCTTCCAAGGACTAATGACTTCATAGCAAATAATTCCATCCTTTATATACTTCCTTAGATTTTCATAGGAGTTGGACTTTGCTTAGAGTGATGATGTGTTTGATATGTGGTTTTGGTAAGCACCGACCTTTATTATTCTTAGAACGTGTTAAACAATTAGCTGTTGTCTTTAGGAAAATATACATTAGACATGGTTTAGACAAAAACTATTAATTGCTAAAGATGCATGCTTAGAGGTGGTTGCATGTAATTTTTTTTTCTTTTTCTATTTTTTTTCATTTTGACATGATTTATGGCATTAGACACGGTTTAAGAACTTTGGGACGCATTTTTAGAAGTGATTTTAGCTTAGATGCATAAAAAATTAGACCTAACCACATTAAAAGCTTGGTTTATTACTAGAAATAAGCAAGTAAGTTTAATGAGGTGTCATTTCTTTTTTGAGAGTGTGTTAGGATAGGTAGTTTTTATACTATTTTTCATGGTTGCAAAAGTTGTGAGACGAATAGATAATGTTAGCTCGGTCGATCTGAAATTAGTTTGTACCATGGTTAGTTAATAGAGTAAAGGCTGTTCAAAAAAAAAAAGTTAATAGAGTAAATTACTTATTATGTCTTTTAAAAATGTAGCAATTTGCTGGTTTCGTCCTTTAAATTCAAAAATTACTAAGGGTGTCCCTATTTTGAAAATTTTGCACTGGTTATGTCCTTTGTCACTAACCCCGTTAAGTTATTCCGTTAAAACTCCCATGTCCTAGTCACATGAGGGGTAAAATGGTCAAATCCTCATCTTCTCCTTCCCCACTCCACCTAGGTTTTCAGATAGCTTCGAATCCATGACTAAATCTCCAACTACTGCTCCAATCTACACCACAAATGATTTCACAAAGGAGAAGGGGACGAATTTGACCATTTTACCCCTCATGTGACTGACACATGGGAGTTTTAACGGAATAACTTAAAGGAGTTAGTGACAAATGACATAATCAGTGCAAAATTTTCAAAATAGGGACAGCCCTAGTAATTTTTGAATTTAAAGAACGAAACCAGCAAATTGCTACATTTTTAAAGGACATAATCAGTAATTTACTCTAGTTAATAAGTATTTGAAAATTATTATGTGTATCAGCAAGTACTCGAGAGTATCTTGTGAATACTAGAGGAGTTTTACAACAATCCTATTTTCCTATGTAAATTTCAAACTTGAAGATGTGACATGATTGTTATTAGGGAAAATCACCAAAATACCCACTTTGACCAAAAATTTAACCAAAATGACCATTTGACTTTTCCATCACCAAAATGTCCATGCCTTTACAGGCGCCGGCGCCCGTATACTTACGGGCGGCCGCCTATATGGGATCCAATGAGATTTCGCCACATGTCCTTAACGGGCGCCCGGACCGACCACACAGGCGCCCGGACCGACCACACAGGCGCCCGAACCTAGTTACGGGCGTCCAAGACTTTTTTTCGGAAAACGTGTCACAGGCGTCCGACCGTACTTTACAGGCGTCCGACCGTACTTTACAGGCGTCCGCCCGTACTTTACAGGCGTCCGCCCGTACTTTACAGGCGTCCGCCCGTACTTTACAGGCGTCCGACCGTACTTTACAGGCGTCCGCCCGTACTTTACAGGCGTCCGACCGTACTTTACAGGCGTCCGACTGTACTTTTTTATTTTTTTATTTTTTTTTCTATTTTTTTAATTTTTTTAAACGACTTTTTTATTTTTTTTATTTTTTTAGGGGCGGACGCCCGTGACAAAGGTGTCAGTGTGGGCCCGACGCCCGTGACAACTTACTTTTTTAAAGGGCGTTTGTCAGATTTAAGAGGCGTGGACGCCCGTGTAGGACACATGGCGAAATCCCATTGGATCCCATATAGGCGGCCGCCCGTAAGTATACGGGCGCCGGCGCCTGTAAAGGCATGGACATTTTGGTGATAGAAAAGTCAAATGGTCATTTTGGTTAAATTTTTGGTCAAAGTGGCTATTTTCGTAATTTTCCCTTGTTATTATATGTTATAATGGAACACACTCATTATCCTTCATAATAATAGGACAGATATGTCTCGCCTTTTTCTCCACTTTAAAATATAGGCACTGTGACCACTAATTTATATAGATGCTCTATAACAGATCCATTCTACAACTGATTTCTTTATCGATCGATCAACGCCAATCTTCAAGAATTATGACGAAGCCCTTCCATGTGAATGTTGTTGAACAATGCCATGTATTTCCACCACCAGATTCTATCATACCCACGATCTCACTTCCCCTAACTTTCTTAGACATTCCATGGCTTCTCTACTCATCTAATCAAACCCTACTCTTCTTCCCAAAACCATCACCCAAAACCTCCATCACCACCGTCATAACCCTCCTCAGACAATCACTCTCTCTCACCCTCCACCACTTCCACCCTCTTGCCGGAAAACTCTCATTTCCACCACCTCCGGCCGATCCCTTCATCTTTTACACCAAAGGCGACTCCGTCACACTCAACATTGCCGAATCAAACACTAACATCAAGTTTCTTTCCGGTGACCACCCACGATTCGTCACCCATCTTTGCTCGCTTCTACCTCGACTCCCAGTTATATCCATGTTACCTCACACACATGTGGTTCAGGTCATCCCTCTTCTAGCCATCCAAATTACAGTTTTTACCGATCTGGGGTTCTCGATCGGAGTCACAGCGCAGCACGCAACGGCTGATGAACGAACCCTTGACCAGTTCATGAAGTGTTGGGCTTCTGTTAGCAAATCTTTGTTGAAAAAAGAACCTTCTTTTGAGTTTAAATCGACACCTTGGTTCGATCGTAGCATAATTTCTGACCCTAATAGGCTTAAAGAGACATTCTTGCAAAAATGGTGGAACCGATCGAACGCCTACAAGATTTCGTCCCTTGTAGAAACCGATCATAGCATCGTCCAATCGACTTTTAGTATGACTTCATCCGAGATTAACATGATCAAGGAACAAATTCTCGCAAAATGCAAACGGATAAACGAGGATCCACCACTACATCTATCACCCTACGTGAGTGCATGTTCTTATACATGGATCTGCTTACTCAAAGTTCAAGAAACCCGTGATTCAAAAGATGGTCCTCTCTATTTAGGGTTTAATGCAGGTGGGGTTACTCGATTAGGGTATGAAATACCCTCAAGTTACTTTGGGAATTGCATTGCTTTTGGAAGATGTAGGGCAATGAAGAGTGCCTTGTTGTGTGATGATGGGATTGTTTTTGCCGCAAAATCATTGGGAAAAGAGATCAAGAGGCTTGATAGGGATGTTTTAGGAGGTTCTGATAGGTGGATTTGTAATTGGCAGGAATTGAACGTTAGGGTTCTTGGATCACCAAAAGTTGATTCATATGGATTGGATTTTGGATGGGGGAAAGTTGAAAAGGTGGAGAAGATGACTAGTGATCATCATCATGACCACCAAGGTAGGGTTAATGTGGTTTCTTTGACTGGAAGTAGGGGTTTGAGTGGTGGAATAGAGATTGGAGTGGTTCTTTCATGGGAGAAGATGGGTGCATTCACTTCCGTCTTTAATGGCGGTTTAATGGAACTTGCAGGTGAATGACGAAGACGATCGATATGGGACAATATTAAGTACAAGGAAAAAAAGTTGATTCAAAGAAATGCCACTTTTGTCCTGCAAGTTGCATGTGATTAATGCAAATAGTACAAAGAATTGATGAGCTGGGACCACCATTGATTCATAAAGATTGAACATGTGAATCAGATGTGTGTATTATATATTGTACGTTTGCAGATGCTTTTTTAATTAATTATAATTATGTTTCTGGTGATTACAACATTCCTCTATTAATTATTTTGAATTTGATTTTTAATCAAGAAAACAAATATTTGTTCAAATGTTAGATAACTTTTGGTCAATATCAAAAGAATTAATGGGTTAAATCACCCAGAAAGGACATTATGATAAAAAAAGGTCTTGCGAAATGATATCGACCCTAAAAATGTGTTAAAATTAATAAATTGGTCACTTTGTAAAAAAAATTATTAAAGTTGACAAGTTTTGTGTGTGATAAGCAGATACTCATGCCTACCAAAGAATAGATATATGAGCTGTGAGATATGCTCTATGATAGTAGTTATAAAATTGTTCCTTACACCTCTCTTATCAGATTTTGTTTCCTCTGTGATTAAGAGATACTTGTGTGGAGTTTAAGTGGTTTTGCTAGGCTATTTTGATTCTAGAAAACCTTCTACTACTTGGAGCAATTTACTAATGTGCATTATCATTGCATTAGTTGTTTTCCACAAATGTAGCTCTGTAAAAATGGTTTGAAACTTTGACAACTTACATATTCAGATTGAATATGTGATTAATAGCATAAAACTATAAAGATTAAACACAAAAAATATTTCTAATCTATTACAACTCGATCTAAGAATATTGACTCAAAAAACCCTAAAATATATAAATCGTAAAATCAACGATTTAAGAATCTGTAAACGGATCTAAAAACATACAAAGAACAAATCTAATAATCAAAAGATAACAAGACAGGAATAAGCGTTGTTCATCAAGTAGATGAACATACAAAAGAAAACCCTAATCTTAAGAATACCAGATGGAAAATCAAGACGAATGAACTAAACAAAAAACACGTACACTTGAAGCTTCCTTTTTAACTCATCAAGCCCATCCTTTATATACTTTACAATATTTACTGATTAGTCCTTCAAAATAACTATTCACAAATTGCAATTAAACCCTTTTAATATCTAGCAAACAATAACAAACATCAAGTTAGTTTAACAAGTAACAACTTAAAACAAATAACATGTTTAAATCAAAATTTGATTATTTCAACATGCTCCCTCAAATTCATGCTTTAAACATGTCAACCAACCCATGCATTTTACACATAAAATCATCCTAAACTACAGACAATTCTTTTGTAAAAATCTCAGGTACTTGACTTGCTAAATCAATGTTCTTCGTTTTTAAAAATACCATCCATTATTTTTTCATTAAGAAAATGGAAGACTGGATTTGCAGCAATAGACAAAGCATCACTATTATGACAAAATAACACCACGGGAAGATTATAAACAATCTTCAACTCAAAATAACGGCCAATCATTTTGCACAATCATTTTGCACAACAAGATTCAATACAATTTAAACAATTATCATCTTAACAACAGGTGAAAATGTTTCATCAAAACCCACTCCTTCCTTTTGATTATACCCTTTAACTACCAAGCTAGCTTTATACATGTCTCCACACTTGCTGCATTACATTTTATTCTAAATACCCATTCACAACCTATAGCCTTTCTTCCCGGAGGTAAGGCAACAACCTCCCAAGTATATTTGTATATAAAGCCTCCATTTCAGAATTCATTGCATCAACCCAATTCTGATATGATTATGCCTAAAAAAAATGCCTAGCCTCAACTGTCTTATTTATGTTTGTTACAAAACATTTATTTTCCTTTGATAAATGTGAGTAATTAACTACTCTTTCAACTCCATATTTGACTTTCCCTTATACTATGAAATCAGACACCCTTTAGCTACCAACCTAGCTTTATACCTATCAACCTCACTTGTTGCCTTATATTTTATTCTAAATACCCATTTACAACCTATGGGCTTTCTTCCAGGAGGTAAATCAACAACCTCCCAAGTATTATTTCCTTATAAATCATCCATTTCAGATCTCATAGAATTAACCCAATTCTCATCTAATTTGTGCCTCAAAAAAATTCCTACGCTCAACTGTCTTATTTAAATTTGCTACAAAACATTTAGTAATTAATCAACTCCATATTTGACTTTCCCTTCTATTACAAAATTAAACAACTTATGAGGTCCTATAACTTGCCTATTAGACCTCCTTAACTGGGAACTAGGAAGAAATTGCCCCTCACATGGGTTATGTTCAACATAAGAACTAGATGACCCCTCAAGTTCCCCTGAGATAGCCTCAGTAGAGGAAGGACCAGATTCCTTAGTACCACTATCAGTATTGGTACCTATAGTCTCAACTTCAGCATGAGATTCACTCGGCCACTAAGCATCAATCTGAGTTGTTTGAGGCTTTGCCCCTTGTTCATCATTAGGTACAAATTCTTTTGAAGATATTTTAGACTTAATATTATCAAAAATATTTAAAAAGATCTTGATTAACAAAAGAATTACCAGTTTTATTTAAATTTTTAGCTTTAAAAGGAAAAACATCTTCATAAAGATATACATCTCTAGAAAATATAATGTTTTTTAATTCTATATTCTACAACTTATATCCTTTTTAAACATGTGAATAGCCATAAACATACATTTTAGATTTTTCTACACGATTAGAATATTTATTTGAAGCATTTAAAACTGCATAAAAACAAAGACATCCAAAACTCTTCAAGTAATTTAAAGAAGGCCTAAACCCAAACACTACCTCATAAGGACTTTTTCCTAATAACACAGAGGAGAGAATCTTGTTAATCAAATATACAACTGTCAGAATACACTAAGACCAGAAAGTAAAAGGAACTACCCCTTGAAACATTAAAGATCTTGCTACATTAAAGAAATACCTATGTTTTCTTTCTTTTATTCCATTTTGCAGTGGTGTGTATGCACATCAAGTTTGATGTAAAATACCTTTAGAACCAAAAAAAAATCAGAAGTCTGACTATTTACAAACTCAGTCCCATTATCACTTCTAAATATTTTAACATTTTTCTCAAACTAAAATTTATGCAATTCAACAAAGTTTACAATATTATCAAAAACTTCAAGTTTATACTTCATTAAGAAGCACCACACAACCCTAGAAAAATCATCAACAATAGTAAGAATGTATTTAAAACCTTCTTTACTAGTAACCTTAAAAGGACCCCATACTTCCAAATGAACTAAGTCACCTACTGATTTAGACATACGATCACTCAAATGAAATGGAATCCTTGACTGTTTTGCCTTGTGATATGCATCACAGGGATTTGAATTTACATTTTTTATTTTTAAATCATCTTTTAACACAGCTAAAACATGATCTCAAGGATGTCCTAACTTAGCATGCCACAAATATATACTAGGCATACTATTATAACAAACCTACATAGACTTACCATTTTTATCAAACAAGTATAGTCCATCACATTGACTACCAGTCACTAGGACTTTCTTTGATTTCAAATCTTGTATAAAACAATTTTCTTCATTAAACAAGACTTGTAAACCACTATTCCTAGCCAATTTAAGTACAGACAAAAGGTTTACAGAATAGGTATGTACAACAAAAACATCTTCCAAAATAATATTAGGAGTAATCATATAATCTTCTATTTTAACTAGTTTAGCTGTAGTTCCTTTTGGATGATCTACAAACATACCATATTCAGTTGCATCAACGCAATTAATTACATTTTTTAGACATTATCATGTGTTGATTTGCTCCTGAATCAACAACCCAACAATTGCAAAACATAGATTTTAACACACTAGAGCAACTCAAATATTTTGACCTTGAATAGTGAAAACTTGAAACATTAGCATTTTTACCTCCTATTCCATAACTAGATTTTGAGCCGCTCCTTGATTTCATTTATAAGTCCCATGATCTTTGAAATATGTTCTGGTGTAAAAGGTGTAACAGAAGAAGGTTGATTCACTTGTTTACCATTATTATTATTATTATTGTTATATGGATTTTTTTACACAACCGTTTTATTTACTTGATATCCTAGTTTCCTTTTAAAATTTTGTTGATAACCTATTATTTCATAACATTTTTCAATAGTTTGTCCTATCATATTACAAAGTGTGCACTTCAAATTTGGATTAGGTCCTCTTTCAAACCGTTTTTTATTGTCTGAAAAATTATTTGATTTTAAAAACAATGATACAGTTTGACCTTTTGTGTTTGAGGTGTCACCACCTCTATGAGATTCCTCCCTAGACACAATTGAAAACGATGTTTTTATAGTTGGAAGAGGATCTATAATTAACAGATAGTTCTAATGGGTTGATATACATCATCCAATCCCATGAGAAACTGCATCAACTTAATCAAATGATTAAAATCGTTAAATTATTTTGATGTTTGATAGGTGCAGGAATGCACTTGGACTACTACATCCATTTGCTTCCACATAGTGTTAAGTTTGTTATAATAATCAGAAACACTAGACCCATTTTGTTTAAAAACATTTTTTTTTCAATAGATATTACATACAGATGACCCATCAATTTTATCATGGGTCACTTTTAAATCATTCCAAACCACCTTAGCAGATTTTGAAAAAACGTGTCCAACATATAATTCTTCAGAAACTGAATTAAGAATCCAAGAAAGATCTACTGAATTACACCTGTCCAATTGCCTAGCCAATACATCATCGTTTGTTGATTTAATGCAATTACAAGTTATAAAACCAACTTTATTTTTTACCTTTAATGCTAGTTTTATAGAATTTGCTAAAACCACATAATTCTCAGTTACCTTTAACTTTATAGAAACAATAGCTAAAGTATTAGAATCATTAGCATGAAGATATAATGGATCACTAAAATCAAGTTTACTGGTCAAGGTTTTAGATACTACAACAACACCTGTTGTAGCCATATCTTTCACGATTTTACCAAAAAAAAAAAACTACAATCAAGTAACAACACACCAAATAATCATACAGATTAAACTTGAGTCAAACAGAATTAGACGATTTAATCAAACAAACTACTCAATTAGTTATTAGATCAACTATCACACATAAGACTTATCATTTAGATACAGTCAATCAAGACCAAAGCCAGGCATTCACACCACTTTTTGTGGCAGATCAAGGTTTAGTCAAGACGAGTGTACTTTGACAAGTTTAATCAGTGAATAAGATTAAACACAAAAATGTTCCTAATATATTACAAGTAGATCTAAGAAAATATCATCACACATGCATGCCAAGTATCATCATCAAATATATTAAATACTAAGTTATTAAAATTTTTCAACAACTCAAGATCTAGCTAATCACTTTCACTTGTATTTCATGTGTATCTCATCACGTCACTAAAAAGATGTTGCATTTCTTCAAAATGCCTTGCAATTTTTAAATGCTTATATTTATTTGTTGTTGGACTTCTCGTAATAATTCTTGTCTTATTTGTGGTTCTCATTACTGCGGCCATTGTTGTGAATGAATAGAAATCTACTTGACGCTTTAAAAAAGTATGCTTTTCACAACACGACCAATGTTGCGTATGTGCACGACTTTCATTTTAAGCTCATTTCGTCGTCTCAAACTCTTCAACACTCTCTAGACTAGTGTTTGGCATTCTTTTTTCTCATATTGAAAATTTTTCTGTAAAAAAATACAACCATAAATGAAATTTATAAAATTTGGCAATATAACAACGTTAAATGGATAACCAACATGTTAATTAAAAATAATATACAATAATTTTCAAAAAAAACTTATATTAATAGTAACAATATATATAAATTCAATTGAAAGCTTTCACATATACATCTTATTCTAGTGATTTCAGGTAATTTTATCCCATTTAATCTAAAAGTTACACATTTTAACCCTATTATATCGAGTTCAAGTCATTTAACCATTTAACCTAAAACTCAAATATTTTAACTCAAAGAAAGTAGGTTCGGGTCATTTTAACCATTTAAACTAAAACTTATTTTTTTTCACTCTATCGAAACTGACTAAGGTCACTTTAACCCATTTAAATTAATAAATAGATTTTTTTTAATTTTATTAAACCATGTAGGGTCATTTTAACCCATTTAAGCTGATAATTAAGTATTTTAATTGATAATTAAATATTTTAACTCCATGATACATGTAACTATTGATGATTAAAAGAGAATCTTTTGACTGGACCCACTTACTTTTTTTATATTTCATGCAGAAACCAACTTAAAAAAAAATAAACTAGGTAATATGCATTTAATAGAATTAAAATTCCATTGATTGAGGATTGGCTGAGGGGAGTGTCATCGTGCACCTGGGCACAAATTAGATAGTGAGAGAGGAGAAGTTTAGGTACGACGAAGCACTTAGGTGAATATGAATAAGACATTTAAATTAAAACTCGGATATTTTAACCTAATTAAATTAAATTCGTGTCATTTTAAACACATTAAAAACTAGATATTTTAATTAAATTAAATTTGGTATAGATCATTTGACTCATTGAAACTAAAATTTATATATTTTACTTCTATTAAAGTTCGTTTGGTATTTTGACCAATTTAAACTAAAGTTAGATATCTCAACCTTATTAAAGCGAATTCATGTTATTTTAGCTTTTTATAAAATTAATTTCAAGGCATTTTTATTCTATAAAATCATGTAAGATCATAAAGGATGGTGCTAACCAAAAAAATAACTGCTTTGGCCTAACCGATCTCCCACAAAGTCCAAAGAAGACATCAGAAGGATAGAATTATCCATTAGAAATCATTAGTCTTTGGAAGGTTTAATTAACCTTTAGAAGACTGAATACTTCCGAAGGATAACTCTGTTCATCTGACAGATAGAAGACAAAGCTCCTCAATAATACAACACATTGAAGGCTTCAATGATCTGAATAATCAATATTTGGCGAATGCCTTCCTATGATAGAAGACAAAGCTTTCGAAGATCATATCACATTGCAAGCCTTAATGATTTAAATGATCAATATTTGACTAATATCTTTCGATTCAGAAGAACATCGCATGGTTCCCAAGCCAACTAGACCTTTAGAAACTAGAACAATGTTCTTTTGAAGATCAAGCATGGAGAATGCTCAACAGCTTCTGGTACGAAAACTTTCAACTACTGATGCTGCTTTCCTATTGAAGAAATATTCAGAGTTGCATTCTATCATTAGAATTAGGTCAGGAGACATTTTTGTGTTAGTCAGCAACATGAAACAACTATCAAACCAACTGAAGATGTTGTGAAGATATCTTCATTATTGTCTTTTTTAGTCTAGGTAATTAATGTAAAATTCAACGGAATCATTTGTATCAATTGTAATTAATTTGAATTGACTAGATTTAACATTAGCGTCTTTCTAGTGTTTGTCCAGCCGTGTATCCTACGAGGATACAATTGTAGCTTGTAGTATATAACGTTTCACTTGTAACCTAGTAAAGTAGAGAGTTTTGCTAAGAGTCTTGTACATTTTGATTGTGAAAGAAATATACGATTGAGCTTGAAGTGTTCGGTGTTCAATCTTCTTTCTTTTACTTTTGTGTTTGAGATAGAGTTGATAAAGTATTCCTCATCTATCAAATTTGTATAAGAAATCTAATTAAGTGTTGTCATAAGCTCATAATCCGATTCAACAAAGCATTTTTGCGACATTTTGACTCAAATGCCACACTTCAACCGATGATGAAGTACGTCGAGGCGTGCTGTGTAATTTTTCAAAACCTCATGCTGCTTTTTAAGTTTAAGTATTTACGACAACCAACTTTAAGATTTCATTTCATACAACAAACATTTCAGCACAATTATCCAAAGTCAAGACTTTACATAAAGAAACATAAAATTATTTATTTTAATTACACTATGTTCATTAATCTTATCTTAATATTTGCCTAAGTATTCATTAAACGTATTAAACATTTAAAATAAGAGTTTGTCAACTATTTGCATAGTTGGAAAGTCACATACAAGTTTGATATATAAGTATAGTTATAAATATGCAAAGCTTAGTCTAAAACATATTCAATATAAAAGAATGTATTCAACAAGTTTACTAATAAGAATTGGGCAATTTCACCTTTACTAACATAATGACATAAGTCAATCAAGAAAGATTACTAGTATAATATGAATTTGGCAATTTCACCTTTGATGTACACGATGACATAAGTCATGTGACAAATACTACCAATATACTACAAGTATTTGGCAATTTCACCCTTGAGATACATAATGAAACAAGTCATGTGACAAAGGCTACTAGTCACTAGGTAATAACATAGCAATAATGACAAACTTTACATACAAGCATAGAAACATACCATTCAAATCAATACTACATTAGAGCTATAGTGTGTATCAATGTATTTGTTTTGATTCTAGAATAACAAATTTGATATAACATGGGTAACATCCCTAAATATTCAAGGAAAATGTAAAAAAGAAGAGTATGAGAAAACCCACATGTATTACTTAGTTTGCCCAAAGGTGTCATGATAATGATTGTAAATCAAAAACTCACGCTCCACCCTATGTTTGTGTATATAAGAATAAACTTTAGGATTTCCAAGATTTCAATCCTTAAGTCTAAGTTTAAGTATTTCTATGGCATTTCTAATGTTTAACCCATTTGAAATTGTAATGAGGATGCTCTTAGTTTGATTACTAGTTTGAAAAATATTTATTTAAGAATTTAAATAATAATGTTTATAAGTCTTTTAAATAACTAAATATATATTATTCTAACAATATTATGTACTTATTTATTTTAAAAGTTTTTCCTTTATTCTTTAAGAATGATGTTATTATTAAATTTTTATCTAATTAAAAATTCATTAATATTCTATTTAATTATAATTAATTAAAACATGTTAGGAAAATATTTAGAATAATTATAAGCAATTATTGCACAATTTATTTACTAAATTTTTGAATTATATATTTGCACTGTATCAAATTTATGGGTTTTTTATATAAAATAATTTTATATAAATAAAACTTATTTTTATGTTAAATAATTCATATTATTTAAAATTATTTTTCTAAATTTATAGAATTTTATATAAATGTTTAGATAATATCATATTTGTATAATAACACTTTTGCTAACTTTTGGTTAACGGGGTTAACTAGAAATGTCGGATTATCATATCATCCCCTTTTTGAAAGAAATTTCGTCCCGAAAATTAACGTGCCTTCTCAGTGTTTGTAGTTATTGTTTTGAATAGTGAAGGATATTTATTCATCATTTGATCCTATTTTTCCCATGTGAACTCAGGTCCACATTTCGAATTCCAACGAACCTTGACTATTGGAATTTTGCTTTGTTTGAGTTGTTTGACCGCTCGGTCCATGATTTCCGTCCATGATTTTTACTGATTCCTCGAACCGTAACTGTTTGTACACCTGTATTTCTTCAAGTGGTACTACCAATGTCTTATTATAAAGACATTTCTTTAAGTTCGAAACATGAAACACGTCATGAACTCCGCTGAGTTCATCGAGTAATTTAAGTTGATATGCTACCGGACCGATCATTTTCAGGATCTCAAAAGGTCCTACAAAACGTGTGCTAAGCTTCCCGAACCGTATCACACCTTTCCAAGGTGATACTTTTATATGAACTCTATCTCCTACTTGAAATTCAAATGGCTTGCGACGCTCGTCGGTGTAACTCATTTGTCGATCCCAAGCCGCTGCCATACGGTTCCGGATTTGTACAATCTTTTCTGTCGTTTCATGTACGAGTACAGGTCCTGTTAGTTGACTGTCACCAATTTCAGCCCAGCAAACCGGCGAACGACATTTCCGACCGTATAAAGCTTCAAATCGTGCCGCTTGAGTGCTTGTGTGATAAGTGTTATTGTAAGAGAATTCCACTAACGGTAAGCGGGTTTCCCAGCTATCCCCAAAATTGGTTATAAAAGCTCTTAACATATCCTCTAGTGTTTGGATTGTACGTTCACTTTGACCGTCAGTTTGTGGATGATATGTGGTACTCATGTCTAATCGAGTTCCCAAAGACTTATGGAGAGATTTTCAAAAGTTTGAAGTAAATCGAGCATCTCGATCCGATATGATGGAAATTGGTATGCCATGTCGCGATACCACTTCCTTTATATAAATACGGGTCAATTTCTCCATTTTGTCGGTTTCTTTAATACCTAGGAAATGTGCAGATTTCATTAATCGATCGACAATTACCCATATCGTATCACAGCCACTTCGTGTACGGGGTAACTTAGTAATGAAATCCATTGAGATCTGCTCCCATTTCCACATAGGCATTTCTTGTTGTTGCAATAAACTAGATGGTTTTTGATATTCGACATTCACTTTAGAACAAGTCAAACATTTTCTATCGTACTTAGCAATGTCGGCTTTTATGTTAGGCCACCAATAAAGTGACTTTAGGTCATGATGCATTTTTTCTGACTCCGGATGGACTGAATATCTAGATTTGTGCGCTTCATCCATCATGAGTTCCCATAGACCACCATGCAAAGGGATCCATAATCGTTTCATGAAACAACGAGTTCCATCAAACATGACTTCTAATTGTTTACCCAATCCTTGCAAGGATTCTTGTTCTGGGTTGTCCTTATCTAAGGCTTCAAGTTGAGCACTACGTACCTTATCAGGTAGATCAGTATGTATCGTTAACTGAAGTGCGTGAACCCGTGTTGTTTGTGTTGTATCTTTTCTCCTTAAGGCGTCAGCTACCACGTTAGCTTTGCTTCGATGATATTTGATTGCGCATTCAAAATCATTTAGCAATTCGACCCGTCGTCTTTGTCTCATATTGAGCTCTTTCTGATCAAAGATATGTTTCAAACTCTTGTGATAAGTGTAAAAAGTACTCCTCGTTCCATATAAATAGTGCCTCCAAATCTTCAAATCAAATACCACTGCTCCTAACTCCAAGTCATGAGTAGTGTAATTCTTTTATTTAAGGTTTCAATTGTCGTGAAGTGTAAGCAATCACTTTATCCCGCTGCATCAACACATACCCCAAACCTTGGGCGGATGCATCACAATACACCACAAAGTCTTCTGTTCCTTCCGGTAAGGACAAAATATGTGCACTGAAGAGTTTTTGTTTTAGTAGCTGGATTGCAGCTTCCTACTTCGTCGTCCAGTCATACTTCGTTCCTTTGTAAGTACGAGCTGTAAGTGGTTGGGTGGTTTTTCAAAATCCTTCGATAAATCGTCGATAATAACCCGCCAAACCTAGGAATTATCGTACCTCGGTAGGGGTCTTTGGTGCTTCCCAATTCTTAATCGCCTCTATTTTAGCTGGATCAACATGTATGCCCTTTTCATTGACTACATGACCAAGAAATCGAACTTCTCGTATCCAGAAATCATATTTCGAGAACTTTGCATATAGCTGCTCTTGTTTAAGTAATTCGAACATCAATCAAAGATGTTCAGCATGATCCTCTTCTGTTTGAGAATAGTTGATGATGTCATCAAAGAAAAAATGACAAATTTATCAAGATAGGGTTTGTAGACCCAATTCATGAGATCCATGAATACTGCTGGTGTCACACCCTGGGCCGGCGAGTTGGATCGGAAACCCGTTTGGCAGAATAGTCCTGAGGCGTGATTGAATCGGAGTGATCAGATTGTTTACATTGCACCTGATAATTTGAGAATGCTAAAATACATTGATAAAATAAAATAAAATTACAATTGTTTTATAATTTAATTCTATTACAACTTGACTTGGACATCTGAAGCTTGGCCCAGATGTCTCATAAAAATTGCTTGCAAAAGAGAAAGTCTTGGACCTTGCAGCCGATGAGGCCTGGTAAGATTCCATGCTGTAGTTGTAGGTTCCTCTAAGGGATCCTATCTTTCTCTCTCTAAAAGTCATCCTGCTTACACCTGTTTTTCACCTGAGAACATGTAAAATCTGTTAACACTAGGTTGGTGAGTTCAAACAAGTTTTAAAAATACTAGGTTTTATAAAAGGTTTATAAAAAGGCTTCAAGAAAACTCTTTCCATTTACACCATTTTTGAAAATGATGTGTAAATGGTGTTGATAACACGAATGAATTACACAAGAGTTTAAATATGAACCTCATTACTGACACCATCCCAAATCACCGAAGATAGTTAATATATAGGGCATACGTAGAGCCAAGTCTCGGCTGCCAGCCCACCACTACTTAGATAATCCACGAGGATGTCCTTAATGGAAATAAGATTTCGCCACGTCCGCACTTCTATTTGACTCGACAAACGTTTTGAAAACGTATTGCAAAAAGAAATGTCTTGAGGAAAAGAGTGTATGCTTTGTCTCCTCATATAGGAGAACTTGTTTCGTTTTGTTTTTTTTTTTGAAAATCACACAATTTACACTCCTTTCCTATTTGTTTAACATCGTTTGTCTTATACCCGTTTGAAAATCATCCAAGACCCAACTTTGAAAACTTGTTTGTATTGGAAATCCGAAATGGTTTGTTGGGTTGGTTTGTAAGTGTGTTCTGTCTGTAATAACATCGATGTGATCATTTACCAAGCCTAACTGATACACCCTTGTTGATTAGTTCCCATGGAACTAATCCGAGTGTTGAAATTTGTATGTGTGCGTGTAACATACCAGCCTCAGCGCTGGAGGTTGGTTAGACCTATGGTACCATCTACTTTACCGTCGGTTGACCCGTGTCAACTAATGGTAAATGACTCTATGAAAAGGGACTTAGTTGAGAATTCCTCAGCGAATTCTTGATGTGTATGTTGTGTGGACACATGGTCTAGTGAATTACCCTAGACAGATACCATGCAAAATTGTTTTGTGTGTTTTGTATGAGTAACATCAGCTCTCCAACTGTGTCCGTTCACTTACTGGTTGGGCATAAAGCCTCGAACTGCTATAGTCAACGGACACTTCCTCACAACTATGTTCCGAATCCACAAAATCATTTTTTGAGTTTGAAAATGTTATTGGTGATGCAATGAACGCTTAGTGTAATGATTTGAAAATGCACTTATTCGAATAACATTCGAATAAGAGGTTGAGGGTTGATCTTTTCATTTGAATTATTTGAAAATAACTCTTATTTGATCATCATTTGAATAAGAGGGTTCACGTTATCAGCCCTAGATGATTTGGAAGAAAATAAGTTAAAGAAAAAAGGGGTCTATGAACTCACCTGGGTTATGGTTTGTCAATGCACTCACTCGGTGTGTTCCCTCGGTTTGAATCCTATATTGTAAATTATTTATTAGTTAGTTAAGTGTTGGGTGGTTGTGTGTTCTGTGTCTAGATGTGATTTTGGAAACTGTGTTTTCATTTGTTTTATTTTTATTAGATTTAAAATCTGGTCTAAGGTTCGGTTCTATCGATGCGAATGGTGTTCGATAGGACATTCAACACTTAGCCATTTTTAGGATCCTCTTGGTGTGAATGGCCTATTCATGCGAATGGCCTTCATTCACACGAATGGAATGATGCGAATGCATACTCTCATTCTGATGATCCATTCGTGCGAATGGTTGCTCATTCGTCCAGAGGTTCATTCTTGTGAGTTTCTCAATCGAATGAGGTATCTCATTCGCCTGTAGATTCACCAAGAATGCCATTTTGAAATCGGTGGTTCTTTATGGTATTTTTACGGTCAAAAACGATGGTAAAACGTTTTGGAGTCTTTTGGTGCAAAGGATCGGTGCTAATACTCACTGTGGAGCTCGTATTTGACCGAAATGGCTTGGAAATGGCTGAAATCTTGACATGGAGGTGTTGGGGTTGAAATTCACACAATTTGGACGTTGAAATGATCCGATTTCGTGTGGAAATGGTCGAAAATCCAAATGGCGTTCGGAGAGGGTTTTCTTGGGCGAAAGGGCTGCAAAATGAGAGAAAAATCGTAAGTGTTGCTTTTATACCCGTGCTGTCGCACGAATAGGTCATTCGTACGAATGACTCCCATTCGTCCGAATGGCTTTGTTACGAATGAGGGTTCATTCGTACGAATGAATGCTTTTGTTAAAATTTTGATTGTTTATTAAATTATTTTGGTAATAATTATATTAAAATTATTATTACTTTATATCAACGTTGTAAGGCTCACGTTTGCATTTGTATGAATCGTCATTCATAAAAAAAAATTGTTCGCCTTAATTGCTGACATTGCTTTGTAATGTAAACATATCATTTAACGTATCAAATCTATCAACATATTCATATGGATCGTCACCCATGCGGTTATCTTGTTGGATCGATACTCCAAATGTTATCTATTCAGATATTTGTTCATTGTTCTCTCATGAGATGTTTGTTTTTTCTTCTAATTCATGTTTGTGTGATTAAATGAATTTTCCCAACTGTCTTAGGAATTATCCTTTTATTTGATTTTTTGTTTATTATCGTAGTCGTCACTCTCGTAACACAGTCTTCTATACTGTTGTCGCATACACCCTTGGATTTAAGACTAATGGTAGCTCGTATACCGGTTGTCACAGTCTTCCCCTGCTGAAGGAATTTCTTTCCGAAATTTGAAATGTGTTATCGAGATCTCATTTTCCTTTTAATGTTTCGGGGAAATGACTGGTATCGTTTGAACTTTCATGTTCCCATGCAGTGCTGAGACGTACATTGGAAAATTGTTGTTATTGTCTTATATCTGCTAGTATGCAGTTCGCTCTAGTTCGGTAGTTTGTCGAACTGTGGTTGTTGGCTTGTGATTTGGTAATGATGAATCGGGTGTATACACGAAGTTATGCGGTTCGTGATGCCATAATTTAGTCAACTCGGTTTTACACAGGTGGTTGGTACACAAATGATGTTACGATACCATCTATGTTCGTGTGTCATTCCTTGATCGAGTTGATGGTTGAAGTTTGGATAGTAGCAGATGTATGAATTCGATCGGTCACTCTTGATAACCCTTGGGGGTTATCCGTTATCAGTCGATCGACTCTTCATGTTAACATCTACTTCGATTTGTGTATTGGATGCCAGTACTACGTTTCTCAGTTGGAGTAGATCTACGAACTTTATTCGTATAATTTTGGGGTTTTCTTAGTGAGTTAGTCTAACTTGTTTAGACTTTTCATTGAGGCCGTGTTTTCACTTTGAGTTTTTAGGAAAGTTCCTCTCTCACTTGTATCCATTATTTGTGATGGATTGTATTGAATCGCATCCTTTGAATCGTACGATTCTTGCATCGTTCGGACTGTTCGTGTGTGGTTCCTTTCCTTGTATTCTAGAATCACGGTTAAGTGTTGGAGTTGTATGGATGGTCTCTCACCTTCCAGTTGTAATCACATGGAAGTTTAACTTCGTAATTTGCTTCGGTGTAGCAAATTATGGATTGTCCTTTGCAAGGTCACAAGCTGGAGCATTGGTCAGTCCAAATGGCATGACCAAGATTTCATAATGGCCATAACGTGTTCGGAACGCTGTCTTTGGAATATCTGCCTCTTGGACTCTAAGTTGGTGGTAACCAAATCTGAGATCAATCTTTGAGTAGTCAGTCAAACCTTGTAACTGATCGAACACATCGTCAATTCGAGGTAATGGATACCAGTTTTTGATAGTAACTTTGTTAAGTTCACGGTAATCAATGCACATGCGGAAAGTCCCATCCTTTTTCTTAACAAATAATACTGGGCTTCCCATGGTGAAAAGCTAGGTCGTATAAAACCTTTATCCAATAGCTCCTGCAGTTGAGTAGATAACCCTTTCATTTAGGATGGTGCAAGTCGATAAGGCGCTCTAGCAATCGGTGCTGCATTTGATGAAAGGTCGATTCCGATTCGGAATTCCACCTGTCTGTAGGAGGTAATCCCAGTAGGTCATCTTGAAATACTTCAGGAAAGTCACGTACCACTGGAGTGTCTTCGATCTTCTTCTCATCTAACGGCTTCTCAGTTATAAGTGTTATAACTGCTGTATGACATTTGCGCATACATTTTTGTGATTTCATACAAGATATGAGATGCAGTGGTGTACTTCTCTGGTCTCCTTGTACATATAGAGTCTCTCCTTGTGGAAGAGGAATATGAACAATTTTGTCATGACATTTTATATCAGCCTTGTGTTTCAACAACCAGTCCATGCCAATGACTATGTCAAAACTGCCTAAGGCAATAGGCATAAGGTCAATGTCAAGTGTCGAACCCATCAAGTCAAGGATACACCCTTTGAGAATATGCTCTACTACAATTAACTTACCCTAAGCTAGTTCTACAGTGTATGGATTTTCTAAGGCAGTAGGACTAACATTCAGCAGTTCACATAACTTACTAGATGCAAAAATCCGATCTGCACATGTGTCAAATAGCATATAGGCAAAGTGATTATTCAAGAGGAACGTATGCTTAACAATGTTGGGATCCTCCCATGCTTGACTTCCTCCAATTACGAAAGCCTTGCCCTTAGCACCATTTGTATTGCTATTGTTGTTGTTGGTGCCGTTGCCATTTGTGGTTGTATCATTAGCCCCTCCTTTCTTGAGTTGTGAGCAATCCTTCTTGAAATGACCAGGTTTGCCACACTCATAGCATCCTTTATGTGTGTTGTTATGGTTAGTATGTTTTTTTTGTAGTTCCCCTCGACAGTCTTTGGCTGCATGACCCATCTTCCTGCACCGTTGGCATCGGTACTTGTCACACTGATTCTTAAAGTGATGGAATCCACATTTGTTACACTTTGGGTATTGACCACCATACCCTCCCTATGACTGTTGGTTGTTGTTTAACTTGTGACGAGGCTTGCTTGATTCATGCTTGCGATTCCGTTGAAATGGTTGTTGGGCGGAGTTTTTGGAAACACTACTTTCCCGCTTCCTTTTGTGGTCTCCCACCTTAGCTGCTGCTGTTCGTTTGGGTAGAATCCCCTGTAGCACCGCCTAGTCAGTCAGTTGGTGCGCAAATCAAACAGTTTTTTGAATGTTAGCGGGATTAGCAGACTTGACTAAGCCTTGAATCTGAGGTACCAACCCTCCAATGTACCTTTCGATCCACTTGCTAGGCGGAGTTGCCATATGTGGTAAGAGTCTTACTAGTTCATGAGATCTAGTAGTGAATTCCCCGATATCAAAACCCTCCATCTTGAGATGCCAGTATTCATCCTCAAGTTTTTGTACCTCGTCGCGGGGGCTATACTCCTTCCACAGTGTTTTGAATCCATCCCACGTAATTGCATTGGCCACACCTACGCCTAATGACTGTACATTTGAGTTCCACCTTGTCAAGGCTGGACCCTCTAGTGTACCGGTGGCATACTTAACCTTGTTTTCCTCTAGGCAATTACACATTTCAAACACCGACTCAGACTTTTCAATCCATCGAAGAAGTCCAATAGCTCCTTCCGATCCTCAGCAATCCGGTTGTTAATAAGTGCATTAAATTCTGCTGCGGTCATGTTAATGTTGCCATCAGCCATGATCTTCACATTAAAATACACATAATGAGGCTACATCCATCACATAATCACCATTCATGCATAAAGTAAACATAACACACAACAATACCCATTAAGATAATAATTCTTAATTAAAGTGATAAAACTAGTTCCACAAGTGTTTGTCAAAGATATGCAAAACAACCAAACATGAAATTCTGTTTTTATGAGAACAACCCACTCATATAAGTTTACTAAATGAAAAGTAAATAGAATAAAAAATAACTACATCCCACTGTTTGAGGTCGCAATAGTGGATGATGAGTCCACCTGCTCTGCCGGAACACCACCAGCTCACCACCGGCTCCATGATTGTTCGCCAAATGCCCAAGAATGAGTGTTAGGGCTTCCCCAGCCATATCACCTTCTACTGTGGCTACAGACTCAGCTGCCTCAGCTCGTACAATAGCCTCCTCGGCTATTGCCTCAACTGCTACTGCCCGTAACTCAGCACTCTCCAATCGTGCAGTGAGCTCAGCCATAGCCTCTCACATCTCCTTAACTGTATCAACCAAATTTTTATGCACCTCATCAACCTGATCCATCTCCTCAGTAAGGCTCCTCCACTTCTGCATCACCTAATTATAACTCTAATGCAAGCCTGTGATCTCCCCAACTGGCTCTGGCATGTTGCGAATCACCGAATCCATGCGCGCAACAAAGGCTGCAAATGATTGCTCTTGTCGATATCCCAGAGCAGGTAAAGTCCAATTACTAGCAGCAGTGTCAGCAGGAGGTGGTGGAGGTACTCGCTCCTCATGCAACCAGCTGCGAATGAGGTCAGGGAACCATTGCTAGTGCTGATCGTTCCCCCTCGGTCGTATGTGTATCTCCTCATCATAGTGGATCGTGTCGTCCACTGGCTCTAGTCGCCTCTTCTTGGATCTTGGGGATGCCACAACTTTCCGCTCCTCATCACGAGTACGTGTGGGTGGTGATGCCATATGTGTTACATAATACCATGTATAAATTCTATGTAAAACGAATCGTGTAAGCAAGTGTTTCTAATGTCCAGCAGTTATAGTGTGAGTCTACCAATGCAAACCTAGTTCGCTATAACCAATGTGTTTTATACCAATCTCTCATCCCTCAGTTTCCCATTAACGGAATCATACCATTTATGGCAGGACAAACCAGGATCTCAGGCACTAGACATAGCGAAAGACCTCTATATGCTTTTTAAACATAATTCAGTCCCATTTCATAAATAAAAGTTTAACGTTGCAGAAGCGTTTGAAAATCCAAAACAAAACATGTTAGATGTATAAACATAAATTACAATGTTCAATGTTTGATTTCAACAAATAAACAAGAAAATGGTGCATGAGACTCAACATCCTAGTCCCTGCTTGCTCGTGCTTGTGCCTTAGCGTCGTGAGAAAACATGCAAGTATAGTCAACACAAGGTTGGTGTGCACACAGGTTTGTATGAATAATTGCAAATGTTTGAACAACTGTTTGTAACAAATTTTTGCAGATTACATAATCACAAATTGCACAGTTAATGATAGCTAGTCATTTATACTATTTACTTAAGTGGTCGACACCGAAGCTGACTGTTTGAATGTTGGTTGCCTTTCCACTATTGTCTAGCACAAACAATAGTAATGTTTGAATTGGTCAGTTAAACACCTACGTATATCTACAATATACCAACTAAGGCTTGTCAAACACAATAGATCAATCTTCAACGACCACGCTTTGCACTACGGCAAACTAAGCGGTTCGATATATAAGGACTTCTAGTGTTATGTTTGTACTTATATAGTAAATAACTAAATCATGCAAGTGATATGTATCTAAAAGCGTTTGATTGAACCTGTTTTCTCCCCCCAAAAGAGTAAAAGTAATAACAGGTTGTGTACGCACCTTATATTGCAAATCGAATTATGAAACGCTTGAGAATTCACGTAGATAATCTTCTACGGGGAATCTGTGTTATTACAATAACGTCGTGTCAAATCGTGTTTGTAATCACATACGTGTCAGCGCACATATGTTAGATTGTTCGAAACGTACATACAAAATATGTTAGATTGTTCAAAACGTACATACAAAAGTATGCGTGACTTTGAATTCGTTTGATTAAATCGTATAAGTATATACGATTACATTTTAATACACGTAAGTATACGTGATTAGGATTTTGGGTCAAAAATTGAATTTTATCATTTCATCTATTTCAGGATTCAATTCTGGTTACAACGAAATTTAAACGAGTTAAAACGGAGTTAAAATGAATAAGTTATGCTCAAAATTTTAAAAATATGATTTTTGTACAAAATGGCAGAGGCATGGCTCGAACCCACAACCTCCCAGACAACACACGCACACCCAAACCAGTCCCACCCGCTCCACATTTGCAATTGATTTAGTTTCCTAATGTTTTTAACCAATATCCATTCGAGTTTCCTTTGTTTTCTGTCAACCGAATCCTTGGGTCCAAATTGACCCCGATTCGAACCCACTTGTTCTTCGAACCATATGGGTTCTGTTCCTAGGACTCAGGTGCATCTGTGGTTGAGTTTAATTCAACCTTTGATTTGATTTTGCTGCAAATCAATCCCGAACAATGTTGACTTCGATCGGCTCAACCCATGACCCAATTAAACCAAATTTGAATATGTTAATCCTCAAATTCATAGGGCTTTTCATCCCTATATCAAAACGAACACATTGTGTAATTTAATTGAACTTTGAATATCATTTGTTTAGAAAATCCCCAAAACATTTTTCATTTAGAACTTGGAACCGGTTATAGTTAAATTCAATAAAAAGGGTAGTTTAATTCATAGGGTTTTCATTACTTAGGATGTTGCGAAACTATGGGTATAGTTTAACTTTATTATTAACCTCGTTTGAATCGTAACCCACAAAAAATTTTTGTCGAAGAACCCTAACATTCGAATTCATGAAATTTGTTATTTTTAGGTGTAATAAACATAGGGCTTTAGATCCATGGAACCTCACGAAGCTACTTGTAGCATTTAATTTAATTTTTGAATTTGATTTCATCGAAAACCAAACCCATCACACCCAATGAACCCTAGTTTTCGAACTCACGCAGTTCGTTGTTCACATGTTAAATTAAGTTTGGGCTTTACTTAAACAGTAGGATGAACGTGTAGGTGTTGGTAATTACCCGGATTGACTTCAATTGATGTTGATCGACTTGTTGCTTGACTTTCGGCCGCCCCTTGGATCAAATCCGTCTCCCACTGCTTTTTGGTTCGAATAGAGTTTAGGAATGCTCAATGTGACACCAGTGCCGGAAACATCATCGGAGCAGTGATCTCTACAGTAAAAGGAACAGTAATCAGGTATGAACTATACGTGTTTCATTTCTTATCATATTTATATCATGTTTCATTGGCATGTCATGTCATCAACGAACAAATTCAAAATCAGTTTTGAAAACAAAGTTCGGAACAATGGTTCGTAAGTCAGATAATTATCTGACGATACAGAACCATCATGTGATTATGTGTTAGGATTTTATGATGTATAAACGTATGTGAGGCTTTACAGAACGAAATAACAACGGATGTCGTTACGTGAATGCTAAACCGACGGATTATTCGTATAGGTGACGATCTGTACAAATATATCTGAAAGTTTAACGTTCTGAATGATATCCAATAATTAGAAAAACAATATTGAAAAGTGTGGTTATCGTCGTATTTGATCGGGTGATGATTCGAACAAATACGCGCGATGACTGTACGATTCGATTTTAAACAATAAATTAAATAATTTTGAAAATATAAAATAAATAAAAGATATTTAGTTAATTTATTAGGAATCACAACCTAAAATAATTTTTAGGATTCTATTTTAAAACCAAGTCGTTTCGTTACGAAAACGGCGAGAAACCGACGTTTTTACGCGAAACCACGTGAAACCGAACGAACCCTGTTTATTTTCAGCCATTAAATGAGACAATTAATGCCTCATTCAAGACCCACCAACCAGCCACCAACACCCCGTTCTCGTTCATCCCTCTCTCTCTCTAACCTCTCACTAGAATTCCCCTTCTCTCTAAGATTTCTTGCCCAAATCTCAACCATTTTGAGTGTTTTTGGTGTCTAAACGACCACCATCACTTGTAGATCTCAGAAGTACAACCAATCTAAGCTTTTATCCGACTGATTCGAGGTAAAATCCACGTTTTTGTTCGGTTTTAAGGGTTTGAAAACCCTAGAATCGACCCCCCTTCTTGAAACCGACTAACACACTTCAAAACCTTAGGGAATCACCATTATGTACACTTAGAAAGAGTTGGAAATGCATGGTACCCTTAGACAGCCCCTAGATCGGAAGAATGGAATATGGTGTGCAGGGTGTTGAGTTGCCGAATGGCCCACTGATCAGACCACCGAATGGCGGCCATCCTACTCGGTCGAATGACCTTAGCCGACACAGCCCATTCGCCGAAAGAACAACAGCCGAAAGGACTTTCATTCGCCCGGCCCACTACTATTTCCTCGGCCCAGAAATGCTTATTCGGTCGGCCCATGATGTTGTCTGTCGGCCCAACGCCAACACTCAATCGGCCATCACCTCCTTTGCCGAACCAAGGACCCATTCGGTCGGGGGTTTTGTTCATTCGACAACACACCTGCTTCGCTCATGCCACCCTCATTCGGTCGATGGCCATACGGCCTCCACCCTTATTCGGCCGAAGCACACCATTAGTTGGTGTAAACACCATTCGGTCACCTTGCTTTTTGTCATGTATACATTCGGCCTATCGTGCATGCATGGGTGCGTGGGTGTGTATGTGTGTGCATGGGATAGACCACGTGGGTTCATGCATGGGGTGATTATATGGACTTAATATCCACCTTTCTAAAATACCATGAGATACAAGCATAGAGTTAGGTCATGTGGAGATAGCCTAATTGACAACGAAACTATTTCAAGAAAACTCTAGATTAGGGTTTTCACCAACAAAGTCTTTCATGAGTCACCTCATAATTTAAACGAGTGTGTTGAGATCAATATAGTTAAAACTCTTGAAAACCCATCAAGAAATCATAAGGAATCCAAATGATAACCTAAGGTGTGGGTGTTGATTTAATTCTTAACACCTAGCCTTAGAAAAAGCTATAAAGACATACAATTAACCTAGATGGTTTTCATAAACTATCAAGGTTTAGTTAATCAAGGAACTAACATTAAATCGTTTAAAGATTCAAAATCGAGTAATGGGCCCGAGGTTGGCCCAATGGGCTTAACCTAAGCTCATCATTTTACTTATATTCATCTTTTAAATAACTATATTTTAGTAAATGAAACAATTTATAAACTTTGTTAAACTACAATAAATTATGTTTTTATAAACCTTTAATATAAAATGAAATAACTTAAAGATGTTTTCAATAAAGACTGTAAATGAATAATCATGGGATAGGGGTTATTAACGGGTAATAAGTTAGTTTAGATAGAAAGAATTCTAGAACACACTAGTAACCTAGGACACTTAGTTGCACACTGAGACCAAACCCTAGATATGACGACTACCGTTTGTACTCATCGTAATTAAATCTCTTAAAACAACTCAGGTGCTAAAGATACATAAACAACAGTCAAAGAGCGCGCATTATCTTTTGTGAATCATTTGCACAGCAACACAGGTGAGTTTTATTTGCCCCTTTTCTAAACATTTTTGTTTTAAAACGCGGGGCTGAGAAGCATGCGTAAACTGTTTTAATTAAATTGCTTACTTAAATGCTTTTATTTATTACATGTTTTACATATATATATGATGGTTTATAATCCTAGACTCCTGTCTAGGTAATTATTATGTTGAATTAACTAAAAAGTTAATTAAATTACTCCTATGAGTAATACTTTAAATTCTAAGACTCTAAACAAACCCTTAGTCCATCAAGTTCAAATTCAAGAATCTAAATTCAAAGTGAAATCAAAAGAACTAAATTCAAAGATCATGTTCAAAGAAATCTAATTCAGTGTGTGAGCTGGGAACAAAGAATCATAATCAAGAATCAATTATCATTGTGAAATCATGGAAATTATAAAGATCAAATCAAGAGACTCAAGGAAATCAGAAATCATAAATGTGTGTGAATCATAGAAATAATGAAATCATTAAGATCTAATGAAATCATTAATACCTGAGTTAAGGTGGATGTCAGTTGTATAGGGAATCAAGACCACGTGTAACACACATAAAGTCCCGTCATGAATAGTAGACTCTTGTAGTCAAGCTATATGGGCAATAACGTGAACTATCAAATGAAATCAATATCAAAAATCAAGAGAATCAAAGAGATCAAGAATCAAAGGATATCCGTAAAGTCCCTTCAGGTACAGTAGACCATTGGGTCAAGCTGTATGGGCATCAATAAAATCCCAGCACGCTCAGGTATACTCCTTGTGAGTTATGCCTGATATGGGTCACGTGTGAGAGGATACAACTTGGACAACCACCAACAACTAAGTATAATTGATTGAGTCAAATAAGGCCCAAGCATCATGTCTTAGTTGTATTTAAATGTTTTATTTATTTAATTAAATATTTAACATTATATTTCTATCACTGACTTTTGGGAAATCATGTATCTATGATGAACTCAAGAAAATCAAAGGTAAATCAAATTTTGGAAGGCATAATCTAAATCAGAGGTGTGTTAGGTAAAAATGCTTAATTATCATTAACAACAGTGTCATATGCATATTAGTATGTGGTGGGATGTTGGCTAGGGCTTGTCCCTTACATATGCCCTATATATAAGCATACCGATGTGGATATTACATGTGGTGTTAATGAGGTTAGGGTCTTTACCGATAAAGGTTTTCAAATCATTTTCAATTACTAAACTATATGAACTCACCAACCATGTGTTGACTTGATTTTTGCATGACTTCTCAGGTGACGAACAGGTTAACTAAGAAGCTTATGCTTTTGGACTAGGACTTCAGATAGAAGACTTAGTATTTTTGGACCTGCATATTTATGAAACATCATCATACAATTGTTTTGTATATCTTGTATAGTTACAAGATAGTTATATTATGGGGTTATGATAGATTTACATTGTTAAATTATAAACTTAACTGATGTAATTTAACTTTGTAATTCTATTTTATTTTAGCAAGTTTCTCATTTATGTATCATGTGCAATGTAACAATCTGATCATTCCGATTATCACTCACGATATCGCGCCCCAAGAACCTTCCGCCCGACGGGGACTCCGATCCAACCCCGCCGGCTTGGGGTGTGACACTCAATTCGACTAATTGAGATCGAATTATATGATGTTTATTGCCAATTGTTTCGGTTTCGACTCTTGGATTATCATTTGTTAAATTTCGAACGTTATAACGACAATAAACACTGAATTGATGAAAGGTATCATCAATGTGATGATTATTAACCATTTAACCCGATTAATTTCAGTGTTTTAATAACATTTCGAATTCTCCATTGATTAACCACTTGAATTTTGACTTCTCAAGTCAAAATTGGGTATTTTCTGTAATTGCAACATTAGTTCTTATAGTTTAAGTGCTTCTTTAGATGCACTGTTTGTCCCTATTTCATATATAATAGCCTGTGATTATTTGTAAAGTTTTAGTTATCAATGAAATCAAGTATTTTGCATTGTTTATTTGTGTTTAACATGTTTGACTTTGACTTTTGATATCAAACAGGACATTCATACGAATGAACCTAAATATGAGTTCATTCGCACGAATGAACACTTAACGAATGTCCAGTTAAGCGAATGAATCAGGATTCTGATTCATTCGTGCGAATGAATTTCGTGTGGCTGGCTCATTCGTGGATCGTGGTTCGTATGAATGGATGGTTTGTGTGACCCATTCGTGCGATCTACAGGTCCCTATAAATACCTGCAAGAAAAGAATATTTGATATCCCTAAACACCCCCTATCAAGTCTCCTAGGTGTCAGAGCCGCCCCTTGCATTCCATCTTCGTTTTCCGGCTCCTGGCGTTCATTTCGATCAAAACGTTGATTCCTAATCATCGGATTACCACGGGGCGTATAGATTTCGATTGAAAAACCCCCGAATAGGATTCCGCACTATTCGAGGGCCTGCCGAGTAGAATCCAAAAGGAACTTTATTGTTTCCATGGTCCAACAAAGTGGTATCAGAGCTTTGGTCCTTGATTCTTCTTGTTTTCAATCAAATCTATTGATTTCCAACCTATTTTGTTGATTTACTGCAAAAACCATGTTTTCTCTTCTTCAAAAGTTCACTTTTCTATTGAAGAATTTGAGTTTTTGTGGTTCCTTTGCTGAGTAGTTGATTCAAGACCCTTGGGAAGGTTATTTTGAAGTTGTGTACCAATTTTGGTGGTGAAATCCGGCCTAAACATCAAGTTTGAAGGATTTTTGTGTGGCTAAAAACCCAGATCGCACGAATGGGGTTTCTGGCCGAATAAGCATTCACACGAAAGAATTGCTAGGTGAATAAACCTTCATTTGTTTACTTGACACGAATGAACTACTAGTTCGCATGACTCTTGTACGAATAAACACATCATTCGTTTGATTTTTCCATTCGTTCTACTCTTTCTTCGTGTCAGCTATTCATTCGTTTGAACACTTCATTCGTCTCTCCATTTGCTTAATACATCTTCATTCATACAAATCTTCATTCGTTTTACATTTCCATTTGTTTGCTTTTACTTGTGTCAGTCATTCATTCGTTTAAACTTAACATTCGTTTCTTCATTCGTGCGAATATTCGCACCCATTACTCGTATAACCCTGTTTCATTCGTACCTAAGGCCTGAATTTTTTCTAAGTGTTAATTAAGATTACCTTTGCTGATATGGATGAACCTGCATTGATGTCGAACCAGAACCATAGGATTCAGAATCTATTACTTCCATAGACGAAGACAGGGAACTCCAACGAAGCTCCAAAGCTACTTTCTTTAAGTATAAATTTGAGATCCACATCAATGGGGTGGACACCAACTTAAGGATGATGATTGAAGGTGGGTATTTGAGACCACTAAATGAGGATAGAACTCCCATGTTTGTCACTCGGATGACTGAACCTCGACGAAAGTTATATGATTTTGAGAAGAAGGCCTATGCAATACTGTCTCAGTCTATTGCCACTGACATATTTCATCAGTTCAGACAGTTTACTTCTTCCGAATTGCTATGGGATGCTTTACAACAGAGATATGAAGGGAATGATGCACTGAAGAACATTAAGTCCAAAGCTTTGAGGAAAGAGTTCAACTACTTTATGTATGTGGGAAACGAGTCTTTAGATGAACTTATTGCCAGATTCTATCATCTTCTCAGTGAGCTCTTCAACCATCAAGTCAAGACAACTACTCAAGAGAAGATTCAATGTATGGCTAATGCATTACCTCCCAAGTGGGAATCTTTCATTATGGTACTAAAGCAGAGTGAGATGCTTGCTCTATAGATATCAATGATTTCATTCAAAAGCTGAAGGAACAGGGGATAAAGAACAAGTGGAAAGCCAATATAGTGGCACAAGTTCAAGATCCTTCCATTTTTTATTATACTCCCACAGTGGAAAGAAACTCCTCACATGCACCTTTGAAGACCGCTTTTGGTATCTCAGACAAAGGAGATTCCTAGTTCAAGTCAGGCTCATTTCAGTCGGTCTGCTGCAACTTCTACTTCTCATTCAGAGATTAGCAGTCTCTCATCAACTTGAAGACATACAATTTTGACAAAGTGGCAGCGAAGGTTTCTAAAGAGCACATGGGTCTTTTATCAACACTTGTGACTTCTTATGATGGATTGTTAGCTGGACAAATTGGAAATCCACACTTGACCAAAGAAGATTACTCACAGATTGATCCAGAGGACATGGAAAGGATTGATATCATGTGGGCTCTGGCAAGTGTAGTTAGAAGGGCAAAGGATTTTGTCAAAAGAACAGGGAAGGATATCAACTTGAACAACGATTCAAAGTTTGGTTTTGACATGTCCTCAGTTACCTGCTACATATGTGGTGATAAAGGACACTTTTCTAGGCAATGCAACAAGCCAAAGAAGATGGGGAACAAGAATACCTTCCAGAATCAAAAATCATCTTATGCAAATTCAGAAAGAAGATTAGTACCAATTGAGACTCCTTCTCATGCTAGTTCTTCAAATGCAAACAAGGCCCTGGTGGTTCAGAACGATGAAAGGGAGAACTGGGATTTCAAATTCAATTCTGATAAGGGAGCATATGAGAAAGCTTGTGTTGCAGAGATGAAGGAAGTTGCTGATCCAAGTGTAGAGAATGATTCAGAAGAAATGAAGACTAGATTGGATGAGTCATCAGGATTGGAGGATGAAAGCTCTTCAGACACAAAATATAGAGGAGAAATAGATGCTGATTCTGAAGATCAATACACCAGACAATTTGCTTTGATGGTGGATACTGCCTCTTCATCTCAGATTGGTTAGGTATATGATGAATGTTCATCACTTAATTCCAGATGTTTTCATTGTGTTGACCTTGAAAGTAAGGTCTTGGCTTATCAGGAGCATAATGCAGACCTTATCAGTGATCTCAACCAATGTATTCAGGAAAATCGTGTTTTAAAATCAAATGAAAAAGATTTTCAAGCTAAAATGGATTTATTAAATAGGAAATTACATGAGGCAGAGATCGCTGTGCTTAATAAACAAGATGCTATCACTTCTTAACTCAACATAATTAATGAGACAAAAAAAGAAGCTAGCCATAGTCGAATGTGAGTATGAGACTTTGAGTCAAAAGCTCAAGAGTTGTGAGGGTGCTTCATATATCATTGAGCACATGATTAGTGATGGGACTGATCTGAAAGGGAAGGGTAAAGAAGCAAAGTGCAACCATTGTCCTCCACCAGTCTTAAGCTTTTTTATTAACTCACCTAATGACAAAGAAATCAAAGATTTTCAAGTTAAAACTCCTTTAGTAATTAATCCTATTAGTGCCATTTCAGATGAGGGATCTCATTGTCTGAAGAATCATTTGTGGAGGGAGTGGTTGAGGATTGGGTCTCTGATTCTGAGAATGATTCTGATTCTTCACCTCATGTGTCCATTGTTAAGAATCAGACATCTTATGTCAAAAAGGTTGACCCAATCCCACCTAAGACAAATTTGTCTTCAAAATTATCCAAAGCAATAGGCTTTGTGAAGGCTACACAAGAGGGTGAAACAAGGGGGTCCAACAAGACTAACAATCTTGTTTTTAATAGGACAAAGGGTTTGGGTTTCAAACATGTTAAGACAAAATCAACTTATTTTGATAGAAACCATGTTTCTAAATTTCCAAACAAAAAGCTTCATAATAAAACTAATCAGTTTTTTCTAAAGATAAATGAGCCTATTTTGAATGAGTTGCATTAGTACACTTTGCTAGATCTTGTCCTAAGTTGGTTAGACCACATTTTGCACCATATAGAAAAACAAATCAGTCTGTTGTTAAGGAGGTCAAATCTATTCATCACTTACCTCAAGTCAAACCCTAACACCCACCTCCCATTAAGTCTCAGGATAAAGGTAAAAGGGTAATGGTTGATCAAGATATACCTAAGATTGTTCCTGTCAAACAATCCAAGCCATCTTCTGTCTATTTGAAAAACACTTTCAATAAAAAAACCATATGGAAGGCTCAGTCTTCTGAGACTTCAGCTTCAAACATTGAAAATTCTTCAAACCTTCCAGATAAAATGACTTCAGATGTACAATTGATTGAAATGAAAATCCTAGACTCATTGGGTAAACCCAAGACTATAAAGACATGGGTTCTCAATTTCAACCAATGACTTATGTATGTGTAGGTTGCTCCAAATGATGCTCTTAACATCACTTGGATTGTTGATAGTGGGGCATCAAGGCACATGACTAGAGACATATCTCTTCTTACGAATGTCAATCCAGTTAGAGGAGGATATGTAGCTTTTGTTGGTGACAAAGGTGGTTTTATTACAGGAGAAGGAATTCTTTCAAATGGTCAAGTTTCATTTGACAAAGTAGGGTATGTGAAGCAGCTGGATAACAATCTTCTCTCTGTGTCACAAATCTATGACAAGAAGTACAAAGTTCTTTTTGAAGATTCTAGCTGCTACATTCTCAAGCAAGGTATCACCGTTCCTAAAGACTTGATTTTGATGTCATCTCCTAGAAAGCAGGATTTGTATGTTCTCAACATGGCCACAACTTCAACTACATATTCTATAGCTTCATGTTTTATGTCTAAGGCAACAGAAAAAGATTCAATCCTTTGGCATAAGAAGATAGGCCATTTTAGCCTGCTCAAGATGAATCATTTGGTTCTCAACAATCTAGTTGAAGGAGTGAATTTAAAGAATTTCAAACTGTTCGGTCCAGTCAACCGCAAGAGCATCGCTGGAGATCAATTATGCTTAGTCATCATTGATGATTACTCCATATGCTCACAATGTGGAGGAGTGGTACCATGTGGATGTTCAGAGATACACTATGCCACCACCTTGAAAGGGTCCAGACTGGATGTTCAATTATTCTGAACTCTTTGACTCATTCAATATGCCTCCCATGTATTTTGACGAAGATGTTGACGTTCAAATGATGTATCATGTACAAAATGCACCTGATGAACCAGTGCAACCTTCATCTGTTCCAGTTCCTATGCAGACACATGATGACGGTTCAGATTCAGATGGTCATCACTCTCAGCCTGATGTTCCAGAACCAGATGTTGAAAATACTGTACCTGCTCTTAAGGATCTTAATCTTAATAATCATGATCCAGAAGTTGTTGTTCCTGCTCACCCCGTGGGAAGAATTAGCAACATACATCCTCAGATGAACATCATTGGAGATCTGAATGTTGGGGTGAAGACTAGAAACCAGTTATCTTCAAGTGCTCTTGCTGACATTCTTGACTTTGCAGATGTAAACTTTTGTGCCCATTCATGTTTTATCTCCCATGTTGAACCCAGAACCACTACTAAAGCCTTGAAAGAAGAATCATGGGTAGATGCAATGTAGGAAGAGTTGATGCAGTTTAAGAAGCTTTGAATTTGGCAGCTTGTTGATAAACCTAAAGGTGCTAAAGTTATTGGTACCAGATGGGTTCTACGCTGCAAACGCGGTGATCATGGCATTGTGGTCAGGAACAAAGCGTGTCTGGTGGTGCAAGGTTTTAGACATATTGAAGGGATTGACTACAATGAAGTGTTTGCACCGGTTGCTCGTCTTGAAGCAATCCGAATTTTCCTGGCTTATGCATCCCACAACAAGTTCAAAGTTTATCAGATGGATGTTAAGAGTACATTCCTTCATGGGGTGATAAATGAAGTTGTGTATGTCAATGAACCTACCGGGTTTGAAGATCCATTACATCGTGGCCCAATCTACAAGTTGGACAAGGCCTTATATGGATTGCACCAAGCTCCACGAGCGTGGTATGAGACACTTTCTACTCACCTTCTAAGCAATTGGCTCAGAAGAGGTGTCATTGACTGCACATTGTTCATTTAAGATAAGGATGGGGATTTGCTCTTGGTGCAAGTATATGTGGATGATATCATATTTGGATCCACAAATGATGTTCTATGCAAAGATTTTGAGAAAGTTATGAAGGACAAGTTTGAGACGAGCTCCATGGGAGAAATGAAATTTTTTATTAGATTGCGGTGGATCAGTCTGAGGCAGGGATCTTTATTCATCTGACCAAGTATGTTGGTGACATTCTGAGCCGGTATAGTATGTTAGATGCAAAACCTGCTGGTACCCCACTGGCTGTTAATCACGGGATTAATCCAGATGAAAAGGGGGAGTTAATCGATGCCACTATGTATAGGGTAATGTTCGGATCTCTTATGTATCTCACCGCCTCTCGGCCAGACATCATGTTTGCTACTTCCTTGTGTGCACGCTATCAATCAAAGCCAAGAGTTCCTCATCTCATTGTTGTGAAAAGGATTTTGTGTTATCTGAAGGGTACCCTAAATCTAGGCTTATGGTATCCTAATGATGATAATTTTGAATTAACTGCTTACAGTGACTCGGACTATGATGGATGCAAGCGAGATTTCAAATCAACATCTGCGAGGTGTCAATTCTTTGGAAAACGCTTAGTTAGCTGGCAGTGCAAGAAGCAGACGTCCCTGTCTGCTTCCACATGTGAAGCTGAATACATTGTAGCTGCAAGTTGTTGCTCTCAAATCATCTGGATTCAGCAACAGCTCAGGGACTATGGGTTAAATTTTTCCAACACTCCTATCTTTGTTGATAACACTGCTGCCATAGCTGTTGTGACAATCCGACTTTTCGGATTAACCTTGTTAACTGAAAATGGTGAGATCACAGGCCCAACAGGGCCAATGTAGGCCCAATAAGCCAAGGGAGGCTCAGTAAGGCCCAATAGGAAAGTACGCCCAGGGAAGGCCCAATAAGGCCAAGGAAGGCCCAATGAGGCCCAATTGTATTTGAGAAGCCCAATTGGGTAAATCTAGCCCAACAATGAGTTAAAGGATTCAATTAGTGACTATTCGGGATTGTCGGCTCAACTTTGTTAATCGAAATGATATGTTGTCGATCCGGAATAACCTATAGGAGTTAGGAATTAAGAAAAATAAATTCCTAAGTGTTAAGTTGTTGAAGATTAAATTTGTAATTGATTTTTAGTGTCAATTTTGACTTCCACAAGTCAAAATTCGACCAAATGGCTTATGAAATTCGAATTCCACATTAATATTAAGTTGTAACTGAAATTGATCAGTTGTAAGTATCAAATTGATGATTAGTAATGATGATCAGGCGTTATTAGTTCATTAAGATGCGAATTTAATCCAAATAAATGATTGTGAGCCAAACCGTTTCTAGTCATTACACAAATGGGTATAATTGATCATAATACACCGAATTAAGTTTAGAGAAATCATATTCGGCATATTCAGAAGGAAATCCAACCAAAATTCGATCCCAAGGTGTTCAAGCAGAAGAATCGGTTAGGAGCATAGGCCGAACTGCATCCTCAAGGCAAACCACATCAATTCGTTATCTAAAAAGGTAAGAAATCATTTCTACACACTCTAAAGTAGCCGATTAAGTGAATCCCTAACTCAATTGCATCTGGAAACCTCGAATTGATAGAGTTCGAATTCTAGGGTTTCTTCTTGAAACGGTTTTGGGGGATTTGATTTCAATGGATTCAAAAATCGAATTAAATGATACCATTAGATTCAGAAGGGTTCGATTAAGCAAAATCAGTGATCAATTGAGTTTCTTAACAACGAATTGATCACGATCTAATTCTAGGGTTCTTAACATAATCGGTTTTGGGGATTTCAACCTTTTTGAACTTGAGATCCAAATTAAATAGCACAGACACTTTCGAAATTCAGTTTTTAAGGATAAATTCATATCAATTTTATCTAACAACATTGAATCATAGGATTTCGAGTTCTAGAGTTATAATGGTAATCGGGTTAGAGGGTTTTGATTCAAGAGAGTTTGGAATTCGTAATTATCAACACAGAAGGGTTCGAAATCATTGAGTTAATGTATGTCCCATGTAATTATAGTTTTATTTAATCGTAGATTGATCAATTGTGAAATTGGAACGTGGGTTCGAAACTAGGTATACATCAATGTATTACATTATAATGATGGATAGTTGAATTAAACTCACGATGGAACTCTGTTGAATAACCTGAATTGAAACCCTATAGTTTTAGGCTGAATCAAATTCGAATTGGAGATCAATTTGGGTTGAAGGCTTCGGCTAGGAATAACAAAGGGGAACCGGCCCAAGTAGGCTTAAAACATTTAATTTGAGAAGGCTATTGCGAAACCCTAGCGGGCTGAACTGGTAAGACGTGTGTGATGGGTGTGGCAGGTCGCGGGTTCGAACCCGAGGGCTGCCAGTTTTTACATTTTTAAACTTTTTAATTTTAGCTCATAACTTATTCGTTTGAACTCCGTTTTAACCCGTTCAAGTTGCGTTGTAACCGTAACGGGAATACGAACACATTGGGATGTTAAAATTCATATTTTAATCCGAAAACGAAATCACGTATAATTACGTTTATTTAAATAAAATCATATAGGATTTTATTTAAACGATTTCAAAGGCACGCGTATATACGTATGCACATCCTTAACACTCTAACATACGTGTGTTGACACGTATGTGATTTCAAGCACAAAACGACATCTCGAATAACATTACGTTATTGTTTAAACACAGATTCTTCGTAAAGGATCTTTTACGCGAGTTCACGAGTATTTGATCATTCTGCAATCACCAAAGGTGCGTACACGGCCCCTTTCTTATTTTAAACTGTTTTGGGGGAGAAAACATGTGCAACAAACTATTTTTAGATACATATCACTTGCATGAGTTAGCTGTTTACATTATGTGACAACATAGCAATTTGAAAGTCCTTACACACCTCGAACCGTTTAGTTTGCCGTAGCGCAAAGCGTGGTAGTTGGAAATAGATCTATTAGGTTTGACAAACCTCACCTGGTAGATGGGATCTACGCAGGTGTTTGACTGACCAAACACATTTTACTATTGTTGTGCTAGACAATAGTGGCAAGGCAAAAACATGCTATAGCATGGCAATTCGTCAGCTTCGGTGTCGACCACTTATGTAAATAGTTTATATGACTAGCTATCATGACTGTGCATGTGTGATTATGTTATCTACAATCTTGTTATTCAAACTGTTGTTTTGAACATTGTGAATGCTTAAAACCTGTGTTATGCACCAACCTTTGTGTTGACTTGATTTACATGTTTTCTCAGGACGCTAAGGCGCGCAGTAAAGACTGGCATGGACTAGGAGATAGAGTCGCATGCATTTTAAACATTCTAGATATTTGGATTTGAACATTTGAAACTTTGTATTGTATTTTACAATTTACAACTGTTACTAGTTTTATAACGCTTCCGCAAATTTTGAAAACTCTGATATTATGTTTTAAAGACCAAAGTATGTTTTGAAATTCATATAGAGGTCTTCGTTATGTCTAATGATCTGAGATCCTGGTTTGTCACGTTCCCAAACGGTATGATTCCGTTAGTTGAAAATTGGGGGTGTGACAGCTGTCACTAAAAATCCTGTCCAGCACTCAAAAACAAAACACATCGACATTAAATATCAGTTCATACGTGATTGTTTTGAAAATAAATTTATCAATGTTGTTAAGATTCACACCGATCACCAAAAATCCGATCTTTACACTAAAGCTTTTGATAAACCTAGATTTCTATATCTGTTATCGGCTAATGGTGTTTTTCAGAAAACTGAAATCATTCCTTCATCTGAATCAAACAAATGATCATCTTTTTATTCTTATTTTGTTTTTATATACAGAATTTCCTTTACATTTCTTTTACTTATTCAAAAACCCAAAAAGATTTTCAATTTTAGGTTTTTACGGGGAGAAAAAGTATTCCGTTGAAAAACCAAAAATATTTAAAAAATTGTGAAAAATGAGAAAGTCTTAGATGGGAAATGATGTGTTAATCAGTCATATTCTATAAAGCAAAATTGAGTGTATAAACTGAAAACACATAGGTGTTATGGTATGATGTACTGATAGGCCTGCGTTACAAGTTTCTAGACAATTGGTGATTGTTCAAAATGTCTGATTCGTGGGATCTACTCTAGAAGACTAACCTAAGGGATTAATAGATTATAACTCAAATCAGGCATACACCTGGTATCATAGAATCTTATGAGGTTTCCAAAGATTCATGAGTTCAAGTCCGTACACGTGCCACATTGTTGGGTCACAGCCTAGCTGAAGCCGTCCATTCGAATAGGATAAGCTAGAAAAATACAAAAATAAAATAAGTTCGATTCCATATATGTGTCAAATACTGGGTTGCAGCCTAGTTGAAGCCATCCATTTGGATATAACAAAAAATTTCAGTCTATAAAGTTCTGACACGTGCCATATTGCTTTGTAAAGACATAGCTGAAGCCGTCCATGAGAACGTATTGAACATGAGAATGTTGTTAAAAGAAAAATGCAAAAATAAAATAACTTGGAACCTTTTGGAATTTATGATCTTAGTAGACTAGAATGGGTAACTCAGTCAGAAGATATAGATATTCACTGATTTGTCAAAGAAATGAAGTTTGGTCAGGTTTAGAATGGGCAATTATATTAGTAATTGTATCATAAACCAAATGTGTCATAAGTATAACACTCAAGGATGCTGATTTGATATGTTCTTGTATATATGCTTCTATCCTGAACGATTGCTCACAAAAATATGTGTTTTGCTTGTTATAGTTAAGTTGTACGATTTTTCTTATCAGAAAAATACAAAAAGATTTTTACTTTTCTTTTTAAAATGATCATTTATTTGTTCAGGTATTCAATTTTGTCTCAATTTATCATCAAACAAGACAAAACTTCATAATTGTGGTATATGAGTGCTTGTTTTTGACAAATGGTCAAAAGGAATTAAGGTTGTTAACTCATTCGCACGAATAAATAATTTTGGTTGTTTATTTGTACGAATGAATCACACATACGAATGGCTAATTCGCTTTAACATCATAGACGAATGAAACACTTAAACGAATGGTTCACACGAACGAATTGCTGATTCGCATGATCTTCACTGGCGAATGATTTATACACACGAATGAGGCTCCGGCACGAATGAGAATTATATTTAAGTCTTCTGATTTGTCCGAAGACTCATTCACCCTCAATTTAATTCGTTAACTGTGTTTGTGTTTCCATTTGTCCATTCCAGAGTTTTTGACCATTGTTTCATTTTTAGCCGTGATACTGAGCTATTCTGATCATACAACATTTATTCATTTTTTCAAGTATAGTTTGAATCAAGATTTATCATCCGTGAGACAATTTTGATGCAAAATCGATCAGACTTTTAGATTTTTAGGTTTCGAACATTTTCAGTCAAATAAGCCTTTAAAGTCAACTCAAATCAATCTGAAACTTGTTCATATCAATTATCCGTGTTGTATGATGACTTTGTTGCAATTTTTGTGCATTTATCATGGATTTTTTAGAGTTAGGGTTTTAGAACCCACAGTCAGATGAACGAACATTCATTCGTGGGACTTGTCACACGAAGGAGTTAATTCGTCCATACATACTAACGAATGAAGGATGTCATACGACTGAGTTTGAGTTTGCTGCTCATTCGTGTGCAATTCTCATTCGTGTGCCAACTTGATTCGTTTGAGTCCTCATTCGTGCTTAGTAAGTCCATATTGTAGTTCATTCGCAAGAATGAAGAATTTTGTTTAAGTTTTCAACTGTTTTCATTTTTGTCAATCTGAACTAAATCGTTTATTTTATTGAGTGCAGAATGGCTGATCTTAGGGCGTTCCCGAAGAATAACATTTGTGCATATCTTGACTTGTCTTTAGAGAATGCATCACACTTTACAGAGATTATCACATTTCTGAGACGCTCTTGGGTTTTCATCGCGATCTCTACTATGCATATTCCTTATCTGTCACAACAGAGATCATTTTGGGAGTCAGCTGATATTGACTACTCTGTGGAGCCTACTGTCATTCGGGGAGTTGTTGGAAGAAGAGACGTAGTTGTGTCTGCAGATCACATAAGGAGGATATGCAGGTTTCAGGATATGCCTGATCACCCTGTTCTTTTGGACAAGCACCTTCTACGAGGTTCCTTCTTTCAGTGCAAGTATGAAAGAGGTCTTACTGTTGGAGTGCTACATAAGGCTTACCTCAGTCCACAGTTCAAGTATTTGTGCTATGTACTTCTGCACTGCCTGGGATCAAGACGAGGTGGTTTCGATGAGCTGAGAGAGACACTCCAGTGTGCTTTTGTTGCTTTGATTCTTAACGTTCCCTTCAACTTTTTTGAGATGGTCTTCACGCACATGAAGGAGAATGTTAGCTCAAAAGGAGGCAAGAAGTATCTCATGTATCCCAGGTTCCTGATCTCCCCAAGATAAATGATCTTTGATGCACAGTTTCCTGATCTCCCCAAGATAAATGCAGATATCATCCGATTGGAGCATATGACTGATACT
Source organism: Mikania micrantha (assembly GCA_009363875.1). NCBI lineage: Eukaryota > Viridiplantae > Streptophyta > Magnoliopsida > Asterales > Asteraceae > Mikania > Mikania micrantha. The sequence continues at coordinate 25,154,490 of CM018698.1, forward strand.
ACGCTCAATCGAGCCAATACTTACAGGAAAAAGGATGCTAGGCCTGCAGATCGTCGTCTGTTCGGACATCTCATCAACCCAGAGTATGTGGCACCTGCCAGGAGGATATGGAGACACGATGACTCTGATTCTGATATTGAGGACATGATTGTTCCTCAGGGAGATAGTGATGGTAATGGTGATGATGGAGATGTGGGTGGTGCTGGTGATGGTGGTGCTGGTGATGATGATGCTGGTGTTGGTGGAGAAGCTGGTGATATTAGTGATATTAGTCATGCTGCTGATGCTGGTGTAGCCACTACTGTTTCTCTAGCCACTGTATCTGCTTCTTTAGAGATCGGTGCTACTACATCAGTTGATGAAGGGGAGGACACTCATGACTCCAACATGGAGAACATTGATGGATGAGATGATGCTACTTTCGATGATACAGACTCGTAAGAGACTAAACCTGAGACTGAGACTGAGTGTGTCACTACTAGCCTCAGATCTCAGGTTGTATGGATGAGGAAGAGTCCGAGGGAACAAGCTTTAAGTGCTGAGGAGATTGAGGATCCCTCTTTCATTCCAGAATTTGATATTCCTCCACCTCCCCGTACCTCCACTATTATTGCTGCACAGGCATCTTCACCACCAACAGCCAAGAAGAGGAGGGCTAGATCTGTATTACAGAGGAGGATAGAATATGTATCTGTTGCAGCCTCCACTGCTATATCTGCTGCAACAGTGCGAGTTTCTTCACTGTCTAGGTCTGGGACGATACCTCCACGTTCCACTGCTACTTTTACCCAGACTTCCTTTACTCCTGTTGCCATATTCACAGTTGTTTCCTCTCATCTCTCCACTACACGTACAGATCCTTACATACCAATTGTTTCAGTTTCCGAACAGCTTAGCACACTGAACAGTTTGGTTCTTCGATTGATGGAGAGGAACCGTGAGCAGGATCAAGCCATATCCCAGCAGACACAAAGAGTAAATAAGCAGGATGCTCTACTTTTACACGTTGGTGATTAGAGGGCAGATTTGGGAGCCCGTAATGCTGAACTTGAAGATCGTCTTCTTAAGTTAGCGGATGATCACAATTAGCTTGCCCTGACGGTTTATGGGTACAATGAGAGGATTCTCGCTCTAGAGACTGATAAGGAGTGTTTATCCGAGGCAGTTGAGAGCCTAAGAGAGTCTACACCAAGGATTGAGGCCTCCAATCCTGATTCCGATGATTCAGATAAAGAAGACGAAGAAGATGAATCTGATGAGGAAAAGGTGGATTATGACAGCACTGATGACGATGATGATCAGGATGACAATGACGGAGCTAGGGATGCCGCCGCCAATGCATCTAGTTTTTCAGGGCAGTCCTCTACCGGTGAGATCCGAACAAAGAAGAAACATGATAAAACTCCTGAGTCGTCCACCAAACCAGCTGAAGTTGGAAAAGCTACCGAGGAAGTAGAAGTTGTGCCGCTGAGACGTCGACTTGACGATACGTTGACTATGATTCTTGACGCTCATGGCATTATACAGCACTCGGTGAGTTATGACAAGGAAGAGGGAGAGATCATTCACTGTCTTACAAAGTATCAGATAGCTGAGCTATTCAGGTTAAATCCTGACGAGGTTATTGTTGATGGCTCCTTGGTTCCTGTTTCAGATCTCCCGATTCCTGAATCATATGATGACATTGATGAGGTCATCTCAGAAGATTTGGATGATGAAGAGGCCGTAAAGTACACTTCTGCAGAAGAAGAGGTTCCTACTTTTACTGATCTATTCTGTCAACATTCAGAGGAAGAACTTAAACGTAAGATTGACGAGAAGGAAAGAGACAAAGAGGATTCTGCAGAAGACATTCAGAAAAGAAAGGAATAGTGGGCTGCTTACTAGTATACACTTAAGAAGGATATCATCCCTCCTACTCCAGCTCGATACACTAAAGTCTACAAAACCAAAGGATACAAATCCAGAGGTTGCATTCTGAGTTGGGCATACTTCAAGGACTTAGGATGCTATGGAGTAAAAAGAGAAAGTGGAATTTAGTATTTCAAATTCCCACATGATTTCAAGACGTTGCCATGTTTCGAGGTTAATCAGATAGCACGTCTGAACATGCTGTATTGTGAAGATTCTGGCATCTCGTCTTGGTTTTCTAGGCAAATCAAGCTCGAATACAGAAAGAGATGGGTGAACTTCCTGCCTCAACAACCTGAAAGATTCTACCTGCTGGAGATTGATTCTCGGACAAGAAAGCACAAAGCTATCCTGAGATGGCTACCTCCCAAAGTCATGAAGACTATTCTGTTGGGTTTTGTAGATGTTTATCAAAGCCATATTAACCATTTAACATGTAAAACGCAGCGGAGTTTATATCAAAAACCATTTTGAGTTTAGTTAGTTTATGCATCATATACATTTGATTAAAACAAAACCCATGAACAAGGATCTTTATATGGAAGAACATACTATCAAAACATTCAAGAACACCATTAAGTACCTCTTAGAACACGTGAAGAATGAAGGTGATGATGTTTGAGAGCTAAATCTTCAAGCAAGAAGACCTCAAATCCGCGATACCCCAAGCCACCAACAAACACCTTGAATGCTAGGTTTCCAACACAAGATTTCAGCCCTAGAATACACTTGTTTCCAGCTGAAAATCAGCCTCTTAAAACCCACTTTTCTGCTGTGAAAATGGAGAAGAAAAAGGGAGAAAAGGCTTAGAGATTCTTGAGGAGAGAGAGAGTTTTTGCATGTTTCTTTTTCATCAAATGAATGCAGCTAAATTAAGTGGGTGTGGCCTCCCAAGACCACATAAGGGCCGAATTTTTTGGTCCAATGGGGTGGCTCCCTTTCAAATCTTCCCACCTAATTTTTTAAAGAAGATTTTAATTAAAATCCCTTTTAATTAAAACTTGTAACACATTACAAGTCATGTTACATTTTATGAACTTTAATAATGTTACTTAACCATTAAATAACAATTATAAAGTAATCTCTCATAAATAAATAAACCCATGTTGTTTATTAATTTCGCAAGTGCATCTATCTAGAAAACCACTTTCTAAATGTATTAAGTGTCATTATTTATTTAATTGATCAAATCAATAAACAAATATAGTAGGTGTTTGTCTAGCTTGTTGTTGGGTATGACCCGACTTGGATCATATCACATTAGCCATATCAAATTAATATGTATCTTGGGCAGATCGAATTCTACAATCTCCCACTTGCACAAGATTCATAGAAGATTGATGCAAGCAGCAAATAACGCCTAGCAACGGTTTGCTACTCCTAATGTATATGACTAAGTGCCATTCAATAACATCATCCTCTTCAAGTACCTTACTTGAATATGATTTAGGTGAATCAATCATTTATCCTTTTGTTACAGATGTCATGTTAAATCCTGGAGACATAGAGTTGTCATTCTCCGACGATTTAACTTTAACATGCCTTAGACATCTTACTTTCAACAAATAAGAGGAACAAATTCCATCTTGACTACATACGTCTCTCACAATCACCTTGTATCATACCTGAACTCAGCCTTATGTACTGCCATGTTTCAGAACAGCAAAGTACTAAGTCAAAGTACAATACTTGGTGAATATCAAGACCCAATATGTATCTCAGGTCTGAGGACACAATGATATTCGCCTTTACTCAATATTTCTTATGACTAATCACAAAGATTCCATGAAGAAATATTTGAGAGCGGGCCAGTCCTATATCTATATCCCATAGATATCAATGAACCTTGGTAGCAACCTCTTGCTCTATATTCATAACTTGTGAATATCAACCAATCCAAGTTTATAATAGTCTTACATTCATAGTTGTTCCCACAAATATGACCGACTACGAACGTTTAGAATAACTCATTTATTCATGGATTTAAACATGCTAAAATGGAACAGTAAATGAAAATTATAACCATATAATCAAGTCAAATTACATAAGTTCCGATATCCAAATACAAAATTTAATCAACTCCAATCACTAGAATATCGAAGTCCTAAGGAACAAGTATGACTTTCATGCTTTGTCCTTTCAAGAAGCTTCGTGAATGGATCCGCAATGTTTTGATCGGTGTGAACTTTGCGAATACATATCTTTCCCTTTTCAACTTCATCCCTTATGTAGTTGAACCTCCGTTCGATGTGCCGAGTCTTTTGATGAGCACGAGGTTCCTTGATTTGAGCAATGGCCCCTTCGTTATCACAAAAGATCTCTAGGGGGTCTTGAATGGTAGCAACAACCCCTAGATCGGCAATGAACTTCCTTAGCCATGCAGCTTCTTGAGCTGCCAATGAAGCGGCGATGTATTCTGATTCTGTTGTAGATAGTGCCACTACATCTTGCTTTGAGCTCTTCCAAGAGACCGCTCCTCCATTCATAATGAAGACATATCCCGACTGTGATCGTGAATCATCTCGATCAGTTTGGAAACTCGCATCCGTGTAACCCTTTACAACGAGTTCCTCCTCACCAGATCCATATATTAAGAACATATCCTTAGTGTTTCTAAGGTATTTAAAAATACTTTTAACAGCCATCCAATGACTATTACCAGGATTCTGTTGATATCTACTTGTCATGCTTAGAGCACATGACACGTCCGGCCTTGTACATATCATTGCATACATGATGGATCCTATAGCAGATGCATACGGGACTCCACTCATTCTTTCTTGCTCAACCTTTGAACTATGGCATTGAGACGTGCTCAATATAGTCCCCTTTTGAATAGGTACTAAACCTTTCTTAGAATTTTCCATCTTGAACCTTTTCAAGACTTTGTCAATGTATGCACTTTGGTTTAAACCTATCAACCGCCTTGATCTATCCCTATAGATCTTTATTCCCAAAATATAGGCGGCTTCACCAAGATCCTTAATGGAAAAACAGCTTCCAAGCCAGGTTTTTACACCTTCCAAGGTTGGAATGTCATTTCCAAATAGTAGAATGTCATCGACATATAATACAAGGAAAGTAATGATGCTCCCACTAGCCTTTTTATATACACAAGCTTCGTCAGCGTTTTTGATGAAGCCAAATTTCTTTACTTCATCATCAAAACGATGATTCAAACTTCTCAATGCTTGTTTCAATCCATAGATTGACTTCTTTAACTTACATACCTTATTAGGATGTTTTGGATCTACAAAACCTTCAGGCTGTTCCATATGGACATCTTCCTCAAGATATCCATTAAGGAAAGCGGTTTTGACATCCATTTGCCAAATCTCATAGTCATAATATGCAGCTATGGCAAACAATATCCTGATAGACTTTAGTATTGCCACAGGCGAGAAAGTTTCATCATAATCAACACCTTGAGTTTGAGTGAAACCTTTTGCTACAAGTCTAGCTTTATAAGTATCCAAGTTTCCATGCATATCGGTTTTCTTCTTGAAAACCCACTTACTTCCAACTACCTTGGATTTAAGAGGTGGTGTAACCAATTCCCATACTTGGTTATCATACATGGATTGCATCTCAACGTTCATGGCTTCTTGCCATTTGTCAAAATCAGGTTTTGACATTGCATCACGGTATGTGGTTGGTTCATCGGAATCCACCACATAGCATCCATCCATGAAAAATCCACATCTCTCAGGAGGAACACTAATTCTACCAGATCTGAGAACGTTTTGTGTATCTTGATCACCCACATGATCATTCTCAACATCCTCATGTTGATTGCTAGTATCAACCAAATGTGTATCGTCTTGTGAATCTTGAACCTCTTCAATTTCCACTGTTCTTCCACTAGTTCCTTCCGAAAGGAACTTAGTTTCCAAGAACTCTGCCTTTCGAGCAATAAACACTTTCTGCTCTGTTGGATCATAGAAATAATATCCCATACAATCTCTAGGATATCCAACAAAGATACACTTAGTGGATCGGGCTTCCAGTTTGTTTTGAGTGTATTGCTTAGGATAAGCCTCACACCCCCAAACTTTTAAATATGACAATGATGGAACCTTTCCATGCCATATTTCGAAAGGTGTCCTTTCCACTTTCTTGGTTGGGGCCATATTTAAAATACGGGCCGCGGAGAGCAAAGCGAAACCCCAAAATGATAGAGGTAGTGTACTTCTAGCCATCATAGATCGAACCATATCCAATAGAGTCCGATTCCTCCTCTCAGACACACCATTATGTTGTGGTGTTCCAGGTGGAGTAAGTTGTGAGACAATCCCATAACTTCTAAGATACTCTTGAAATTCACTACTTAGGTATTCACCTCCTCTATCGGTACGAAGAATCTTGACCGTTTTGTTGAGTTGATTTTCTACTTCATTCTTGAAGATTTTGAACATTTCAAAAGATTCATTTTTGTGCCTTAACAAGTACACATACCCATAACGACTATAGTCGTCGGTAAAGGTAATGAAGTATCTTTCACCATTCCTAGTCATCGGTTTAAAAGGTCCACATACATCCGAATGTATGATCCCTAATAAATCTTTTGCCCTTTCATTAGTCCCACTAAAAGGGGCCTTTGTCATCTTACCTTGTAAACAAGACTCGCATACATCAAATGAATCATTTTCATTTGTTTTTAAAAGACCATTCTTTTGAAGTTTTTGCATGCTATTTTTGTTTATGTGTCCAAGGCGACAATGCCAAATATAGGAATCACTCAAATCTAATTTGAGCCTTTTGGTGGTAGCTTGGTACGTTGAGCTATCATATGTTGTGTTATCATGAACCAATTCATAAATACCATTGCAAGGCATAGCCTTAAAATAAAACACATGATTTAAAAAAACATGGATATCATTGTCAACAAACTTGAAATTAAAACCACATTGTCTTAAACAGGAAACAGAGATAATGTTCCTAGTCAAACTAGGAGCATACAAAACATTCTTTAAAATAACTTCCAAACCACTTGGAAGCTTCAAAATATAGTCTCCTTGGGCTTCAACATGAACCATTGCTCCATTGCCCATGAAGAGACAAATTTCCCCTTTGTTGTAATGCTTACTTCTTTTGAACCCCTGCAACAAATTGCAAATATGAGTTCCACATCCGGTATCCAATACCCATGTGTTAGAAGAAATAATATTTAGCTCAACATGTATCATAAAAGTCATACCTGAGGTTTGCCCCGCATCCCTCTTGGCTCTCAACTCTTTGAGATAGACCGGACAGTTTCGTTTCCAATGGCCTATCTCACCACACTCAAAACACCGATCATTTTTAGCAACCTTTTGCTTCTTTTCTTTGGGTTCCACTTTAGCCTTACCCTTCCCTTTCCCTTTAACGTGTCCCTTCCCTTTGGCAACATTTGCCTTGGGGTCGGGGTGGTTCCTTTTCTTACTACCACCCTCATTGATCGTTAGGACCGGTAAAACCTTTTTACCCATCCCCACCTCGGCCGTTTTGAGCATTGCATGAAGCTCACCAATGCTCTTGTCCCATCCATTCATATTATAATTCATAACAAAGGTTTCAAACCTTTTGGATAGGGAGTTAAGGATCAAATCCGTAGCTAACTCAGTGGAGACACGGCAGTTAAGTCTCTCGAGGCGATCAATGTGGCTTTTCATCTTGAGAACATAAGATGAAACCGATTGGGTCTCGTCCATCCGACATGCATGAAGTGCTCGAACCGTTTCGAACCGTTCCACCCTAGATTGTTGTTGGAACATTTCCTTCAACTGGGTGATCATATCATAAGCATTGTGGTTCTCAAAGTCCTTTTATAAATCGGGAGTCATACTCGCCAACATTAGACATGAGACTTGCACGGAGTCCTCGACGTACTAGACCCAATCGTTAAAGGCCTCCACGTTATCCTCATCAGGTTGATCGGGAATGGGATCGTCTAACACATAGGACTTCTTTTCTTGCTTGAGATTGATTCTCAAGTTTCGGTACCAATCCATGAAGTTCCCATTGTTAAGACGTTCCTTCTCGAGGATGGTTCTTAGTGATAAGTTATGGATGGTCGGGATTGCGTTGTTGTTGTTTGCCATCTACAATTTTTACAAAGTTCAATTTTAGTATTTTTAATATCAATGTATTTTAATTACTAATACCCTTTTATGTCTCATAGACAATTAATAATTAAAATCTAGGATCCAACGTTACATTTAAATATTGGTTAGGTGATCTTTATCCCTTTATTTAAATTAACAAGGTAGTCAACGTTTTGACAATTGTAACCTATTACAATTTCTAGTGTATGGGATCGGTTTAAACATCTTATGTTTTGTTTGGCATGTTTATCCCATCAACACCTTTTGTACGTCATGCTTCGGTGATCCTAATGCATGATTTCCAAATTCAAGTCGTCCTTCTTAGACACACGTGTGATTTTACAAATATGAGCGGTTAGGTGACCTTTATCCCACAAATACGATAATTTCACCTCAACTTCACAAGTTTCTAAGTTTATGGTTAGGTGACCTTTATCCCATAAATAAGTTGCAAGTGAATTGAGTATTGTTTAAAAGGATAGTGTTAAACTTGTTCTAAAAAAGGGATTTTAAGTTTTCTTAATTCTAGTCTAGAAAACTCTATGTACCTTGCATTTGTATGCATTCAAATGCATGGTATTTTATGAAAAGCAATTTTCATTATTCCTTTTAATAAAACTCATTTTCATTAAATCATTAACTCTTAATAAACTCATTTTATTAATTCCTTTAACGATTTTTAAAGAACCAATTTTATGCTTGTTTTATTTTAGTTGTTTAACTAGTTTATGCAATTTTTCAATTAAAAGTCAAACTCATCCAAACAACCAAATAATCAACCAAACATAAAATATAAGTGCATAACCATAGCCAACTATTTTGACAACACTTGCTTGCCATAACAAGTGTGTCAAAAGGTCATTCCTAAGGGTAAAACATGACACAATGTTGTGTTGATGAACTCCCACTTGAACTTGCATCCAAATGCTTCAAGTGACCCTTTTGTGTTGTGATTTCTCCATATTCTTTAGGCACCTTCTTGGTCATCCAAATCAGCCCCAAAGTACAATTACATAGAAAAATCCTAATACATTTTTCTAGAAAAATAAAGTGCAACTAATCTATTTATTACATGCCAAATGAAACAAATAAATTACATGCCTTTATTTCAACCAAATAAAATCACAACCACAACTATTCAAACACAAGGTCATGGCAAGGTTTATGCACTAAAATACATCCAAATGTATATACCAAAAAAACGTAAACATGGTCCCTTTTCTAACCCAAAATTTCGGCCAACATAAACCAAATCCAAGTGTGAAATTTTCAAGATTCTTACATGCATATAAAATAATATCTTGAAAAACAAAGGGATTTCCATGTGTGAAATTTTCCAGCCCACTTTTATCAAAAAGGACCTGAAAATTTCGATCTTTTGAAGCATGTATCCATATAACCGGCTCTTGATGCCATTGTTGGGTTTTGTAGATGTTTATCAAAGCCATATTAACCATTTAACATGTAAAACGCAGCGGAGTTTATATCAAAAACCATTTTGAGTTTAGTTAGTTTATGCATCATATACATTTGATTAAAACAAAACCCATGAACAAGGATCTTTATATGGAAGAACATACTATCAAAACATTCAAGAACACCATTAAGTACCTCTTAGAACACGTGAAGAATGAAGGTGATGATGTTTGAGAGATAAATCTTCAAGCAAGAAGACCTCAAATCCGCGATACCCCAATCCACCAACAAACACCTTGAATGCTAGGTTTCCAACACAAGATTTCAGCCCTAGAATACACTTGTTTCCAGCTGAAAATCAGCCTCTTAAAACCCACTTTTCTGCTGTGAAAATGGAGAAGAAAAAGGGAGAAAAGGCTTAGAGATTCTTGAGGAGAGAGAGAGTTTTTGCATGTTTCTTTTTCATCAAATGAATGCAGCTAAATTAAGTGGGTGTGGCCTCCCAAGACCACATAAGGGCCGAATTTTTTGGTCCAATGGGGTGGCTCCCTTTCAAATCTTCCCACCTAATTTTTTAAAGAAGATTTTAATTAAAACCCCTTTTAATTAAAACTTGTAACACATTACAAGTCATGTTACATTTTATAAACTTTAATAATGTTACTTAACCATTAAATAACAATTATAAAGTAATCTCTCATAAATAAATAAACCCATGTTGTTTATTAATTTCTCAAGTGCATCTATTTAGAAAACCACTTTCTAAATGTATTAAGTGTCATTATTTATTTAATTGATCAAATCAATAAACAAATATAGTAGGTGTTTGTCTAGCTTGTTGTTGGGTATGACCCGACTTGGATCATATCACATTAGCCACATCAAATTAATATGTATCTTGGGCAGATCGAATTCTACATATTCCTCTTAGGAAGATGCCTCAAGGGTTTGTGATTAGTTTCCAATGGTGGTATTACGACGGCATAACATCAGAGGCAGTGATAGTTTTGTGCAAAGAAGGAAAGTGGGACTTGATCTGAGTATTTGACCCGATGTGGCTGACAAACCTGATAGAGGAAGATGTTAAGGCCCTATATAGGTGTTAGATTTTCTTAGACATTGCTGATATGGAGCAAGCTTTATAGTATATGAGAGTGATCAGACTCTGCTTTGCGTTTGACATATACGCTGGTGCAGATTGGAAATCACTTTCAGGCAAATTTTTGAAGACTGAAGACGTTAAAGTATAGAACTAGATCCAAGGGTGAGTTTGTAGATGCACCGTTTGTCCTTAGTTCATATGTGTGTGATTATTTGTAAAGTTTTAGTTATCAATGAAATCAAGTATTTTGCATTGTTTATTTGTATTTAACATGTTTGACTTTGACTTTTGATATCAAACAGGACCATTCGTATGAATGAACCTAAATATGAGTTCAAACACTCAAAGAATGCCCAGTTAAGCGAAAGAATCAGGATTCTGATTCCTTCGTGCAAACGAATCAGGATTCTGATTCCTTCGTGTGGCTGGCTCATTCGTGGATCGTGGTACGTATGAATGGGTGGTTCGTTTGACCCATTCGTGCGATCTGGCAGGTCCCTATAAATACCTGCAAAAACAGAATATTTGATAAATCCCTAAACATTCCCTATCAAGTCTCCTAGGTTTCAGAGCCGCCCCTTGCATTCCATCTTCGTTGATTCCTAGGTTTTAGATGAAAACATTGATTCCTAATCATTGGATTACGACGGGGCGTATAGATTTCAATTGGAAAACCCCCAAATAGGATTCCGCACTATTCGAGGGCTTGCCGAGCAGAATCCACAAGGAACTTTGCTATTTCCAAGGTCCTACATCTTCTAAACTCGTTTTGATCAATTTTAATCCGTTTAGTTTGATATTGTCCGATTCCACTTATTTTTGTTAACTTTTGGTTAACGGGGTTAACCCGAAATGTCAGATTTTCACATCTGGAACATCACTCTGCTGGAAGAAAGTGTGTGTTAGATCTGATGTGTTTTTTTTTCGTGAAATGGTGGGTTAGATCTGATGCATTTGGTTTTTAAAGAACGTGTCTAGCATAGAGAGAGAGATATAGAGATAATGTACTTTTACAATTTTGTCCCAAATCAAATCTTCACCATTAATATGGAATACAATATATTTTATATTATATCAAGGGTTGAGGTAGGGTTTATGGGTTACCTCAATTACACTTGTTTATTATATGATCCTTTCCATATATATATATATATATATATATATATATATATATATATATATATATATATATATATATATATATATATATAGGGTAAGGATCGGTTGTTAACCCATCTTAATTTAGGCAACCCATTAATCCTAGCAAATTCACCCAAATCTTTGAATTTTTTTCATTGCCTTTTTTATAGATAAATAAGGGAGTTCCTTTTTTGTGTTTTTGTGAATTCACAGGCGCTTAGAAATTAAAACAAGTGTAAGTTTGCGTTACACTGCAAGTTATATTTGTTTTAACGGCACTTACACTGACGTAAGATCCTAAACGGTGATTAATTAGCAAAAACACAAAAAAGAAATTCCTCATATTTATGTATAATAAAGGCCATGAAACTTTTTTTTTAAAGATTTGGGTGAATTTTGTCAGGGTTAATGGGTTACCTCAATTAAGATAAGTTATTATATGACCCCAATCCTATATATACATTCATAGACACACACACACACACTAGCAAGAAACCCGCGGGATGCAGAGGCGGCTACTCATTTTAAAATAGCTAATTGTGACACCCTGCTTTTAAAAATTTCATGATTTAAACTGTATAAGATGAAACAAACTAAGTCGACACATTAGTTAAAAGCTAGAAACTTAACCTATACAAATAAGACACCCTATGGATGCCAATGTATAATGATAATTGAAAACTTACAACAAACAAATGAATATTAAAGAAAAACATCAATTGAGTATTTAAGGAGAAATCAACCATTGTTGAATTACTGTTTTCATACAGTATGACATTTAGTGACAATTAGTAAATATATATGTTATAAAGTGAAAACAACAATAATGTAACCATCCTAGTCTCTTATCCCTCACAAGAATCAACGACTCTGTAAAATAAACTACATATAGAATTTAATGTCTAGTCCTCTTATATTACTATTATCTTCAAGATATTGACCAATCTTTGTGTCTCACTTTTCTATCATGTAAAAAAATGACAGAGATCAATAGGGTAATATAAAACTGCAGGCAATGAAGCTAAAAGAATTTTCAAAAATTCAAGACAACTGAAAAATCTAATCGGATATGTTAGAAAAACCCAAGCATGATACCCGAAAAAAATAGGAAAGATATTTGACAAAGTTATAAGTTGAAGATGTTGCAGAACATCAAGAACCCAAGTAAGATGATTGTCCAATAAATACCTAGAATAATCAATAGCATCCAAAATATTTACTCTCATTCTTTCAAAGACCAAGACTTGACTTTAAATAAGCAAACTAAGATTTTGCATTCATGGTAGAAATTATTGCCAGTTAATATAGTATACATTTAGTTCTTTTTGAAATTGGAAAGAAACCATTTAGTACTTAATAGAGTAACCATTTATATATAAACCCCTCTCAATCCTCCTTCAGTTTATAACTTCTTTATTTTGCTATATTCCAAGATTTTCTTATACTGACTTAACCAAAATCACCATAATATATTAAAGGTAAAGAGCATATGTCGCCCTCAATGCTTCCTAAAACAGTAAAACACCAAAACATTTGCAAAAAAAAAAAATGGCAAGATCAATCCCTCTTTCAACCGTTAAAACCATACAAGCATCAAGAATGCGTCTGTTTTTTTTTAAAAAATGTACAAGCAAGAAATATAATGTACCTAATGACCAAGAATGAAACTATCATATGTTATATTTAAACGGTTTTGCAGATTTTATAGGCAATGTTCGTGACAATGCCCTATTTAAATAAAGAAAAAGAAATTATTATTCCAAAACCTAACATTATAAGTCATAACTCATTTGTTACAACTTTAAATTTAGATTATTATGCATACAATATTAATACGTTCATGACTTTCCAGAGTAGATGTCAAATTAAACAAGGGGCAAGAGTTACCTTTTCCGTGAACACAAACACATGATACACCTCTGCCATGCCATGTTGCAGCCAAGCCATGATAAGTCTGCAATAACCTTGCAGAAAAACACACTAATATATATCTGAAATTAGCCTCTCAGTTGCAGCCAAACCATTTTGTTGAGCCTGCAACAACCTTTGCTACACATAAATAATAGGAAAAACAATGATATATTTCAAAAATTGGCCTCTCAAACTTAATAGCATATGGACATTTTTCATTTTCAATGCTTGTTTCAAGGGAATAAGAGAATTATACCTCCTTCAGTAATAAATTGGTGTTCATCCTTTTTGTTGCATTTACAATTACTTCATTTGTTCCAAATTCCAATGAAGATAAGATATCTATCTATCTCCATCACAGATCAATAAATTATCCTGAAAATTTAAGGAAACATGTCTATATGTTTGGTGAAGAAACTCATGTTTAAACACAACATTATACATTGAATACACACATGCTCATAAAAAGAAACAAACCACATGCTCATAAAAAGAAACAAACCACATGCATCATTTAAGGTTCAACTTCTCTGACTATAAAAATTTCACTCTAATAACATATCATTTCTAAAAAATTAAAAAAAAATTACATAATCTGAAATTAGAGCATTTTTATGACTTCCAAGCACACTTGATGCATTAAAAACAAAATAAATTAAATATTCAGCCCAAGCTTCCACCTTGTCGGATTAAGATGTAGCAGGTTCATGCAACCACATCAATCTTTTACAAGTCTCACATCAACATTATAACAATACTTTAATCATGCATGCTTGATTTAAATAAGTTACATTGTCATATTGTTAAGCAAAGTGTTATAACAATATAACATACATAACTCACAAAGTATTGTTTGATAAAACTGGCATACACAGGTCTCATTAATAAAACTGATTAACATAAATCCTCATTGATTATGGGTGAAATTTAAATAGTATAAAAAACAACATGCCTTGACATTTTACTTTTCATACATTCAATCTTTTTCAAAACACCATGGGAAATTAGAAGGTTTTATAGAACACTGTAAATTATACCATGGGACATTAGAAGCTTTTTATACATTCAAGCTTTTTCAAAACACCATGGGACATTAGAAGGTTTTAAAATGCATCATACAATGATTATTTGCCTGTTAAAGTGTAAAAGTGGTGAGGGAATGCAATGCATTGTGAACACTTGCACAGTCCTAAGAAGGTTTTATAGAACACTGTAAATTAAACCCAACCTGACCTAGACCTTTACGATTATACCAAAACATAATCTGTTATAACCCTAACCTAATTTAACTTTAGACATGTTACCAGACCACCTAAGCTTTGTAAAAACCTGTTTTAATAAACAAATACCAAGGCACGTACCAAGGAAGCCTGAGTTTGAACATACACTTCAGCCATTTCGATGTAGATCTCAAAACTACAAACTCAGCAAAATTCCCCAACGAATCTGACTATCCAAGTACATAATACATCAAAACATGTTATAAACTTCAATGAAACACATACCATAGAATCAACATTCAGTGTATAAAAGGTAAAAATGATCAATGATAGAACTACATAACGGCATTGCCTTCTCCAAAATGGTGGGGCTTGTTGCATTCGATAGCTCTAAAATGCGAAACAAACCAACCGCAATATCCTACAAAATCTCCTCACATTCTCCAATTTTAATAATAATAATAATAATAATAAAGAAAGGAAAAAAAGAGCAAAAAGAAAATACCTTTGTAACAACTTTATATGTAATTTTATCATGAAATGCAGTCATTAGAAGCATGCTTGCATCCACAGGTGATTGCATTGCCTTTCTATCAACCATCAAATGAATCTGATATAAAGTGAGAAAAAAACATTACAATACCAAACAAAGCAAAACAGTAGAGAAAATGAATACGAAAAGGAAATCACACCAGTTTCCTTATAGTTGCTAACAACCCACCATTCCACTGTTCGTTGTCTAAACAAACATCTGAGAAAAATAAATATGAAGATAATCTAAGAACAACCAAGCTTTGACAGCAAAATGTAAAAAAAAAAAAAATGAGACTAAACGTACCTTGAGTTTGGGAAGCCCGAGCAACTTCAAATTCCCTTTGTAGATGCTCGAAAATCATCTTCTTAGAGTCCCTATTAAATATTTTTCAACACAAAACCCAAAATCACCTTTTACTCTATTATAGAAACATTTCATACCCTTTTCGAAGATGAATTGCTACATGTGTTACTTATTTGATGAGTTTTGAGATACGATGGTTGAGAAAATACATTCTAACTGAACTGATAGCAGGAAGTAAACGGTTGAATATGGTTTGCCTTTTGTATATGATAAAGACGAAACATACTGGAATGAATTGTACCTGGTTGCATAGATGAAGCGATAATAACGAAAATAGCGGTAGAAATTAATAGCGAGGGCATCGTTCGAGGAACCTGAGGGTGTCGATAGCATTGGCCGAGGACCAGTATGTGTCTGAATTTTGAGATGGGAGTTGCAACCTTCATGTTTGAAGGGCATGTGAGTATGTGAATAGGTTTTCAACCAAGGATGTGTGTTTGAAGAGTGGAAGCTCTAGTTTTCTGAAATTTGGTGATGATACTAAAAAAGCATTGATTTCGGCAGAGGATGAAGAAAGTGGAGAAAGTGGGAGATGACATCGGGGAAACGCTAGAAGATTTCTGCGTGTTCTACTGAGAGGAATTCAAATTTTAAAGGGTGGTGTTAAACTCACACCCAAAAATAATGTCTGCACACCCTTCAAACGACCCGTAGTGGCCACTACGGGGCGTTTAGGTACGGATTGTACTATCTCGGTCAAACGACAGGTACCATGATTAGACCCAAACGCCCCGTAGTGGGCACTACGGGGCGTTTTTGTACGAGGTTCTGCAAAAGCTTCCGACATGTCAGTTGATTAGACCCAAACGCCACGTAGTGGTCACTACGGGGCGTTTAGGGTCCCCGTAGTGACCACTACGTGGCGTTTAATGTTTAAAACGTGACAAATAGGTTGCAACTTACGAATTCATCGGCCATATATACACACATACTGATTTACAATATTACGCATTCTCTCGAATCACTCTCCAAATACTTGAACCAGTTTCTCTTGTTTCGTTTAATAAATATCTACACTCTACAGCCGTGTTTTTTATTTGAAATATGTCTTGGTGGGACGGAGACTTTTTCTTTGGTCAATATTCCGACGTTTCGCATGTGGCTGAAACATATCAGGTACGAAACTGTGTTTACTTGCTTTTATTGTTAATCAAATGACAAACTAATCATAATGTTTTTAAGGATGAGACTGGCGTGCAATCGTCTGAGGCGACAAATAGACCCGCATTGCCAGATCTTAACGAAGAGGTTGCGGGTCAAACTTCGTACTGGCAGTTTGATTTGAACCAGGAACCTTGCTATGATGAAGACGTTAATAGGGAATGTTACGGTGGTGAACAATCACAACCACCCCAAGTGGCCGTTAAAAAGGAAGAAGCTGACATTGTATACCAAAATATGGACTGGAATACCAATGAGGTAATATATTTTCACTTGTTTTTAGTTAGACGGACATTAGTTTAATGACAACATTGTTTTCAGATATTCATTTCTGTGGAGGAGCTGATGGCATGGGTGAAAACTAGAGCCCTTGATAATGGATACATCATAGTTACCGGACGATCTAAGAAAAAGAAGGGGACTGATGAGGTCAACAAAATCTGGCTTGTGTGTGATCGTGGTGGTGAACACAATAGTACAGCCATCTTAAGGCTTACCGGTAGCAAGAAAATCGGGTGTCCTTTTAAATTAATAGGGATATACGACTCTGATTCTTATGGTTGGAAGCTTCAGGTCAGAAACGACAAACACAACCATGAACCTGCTCAAAATCTTGAGGGGCACCCGTTTGTTAGAAGAATGTCCGAGCAGGAACAAAACATGGTGCACCATCTGACTGAGCAACACATGGACCCACGCAACATACTTTCCAGCCTAAAGAAGCATAATCCCAACAACGTCTCCATCCGTAGAGACGTATACAATGTGCAGCATAAATTTAAAAATAAACAAAAAATCGGATCAACCCCAATGCAGGTCTTAGAGAACCTGCTACATACTAAAAATTACGTATACTTTACTCGGGAAAACTCTGAAACGAATGTCGTGGAGGAGATTTTCTTTTGTCATAAAAAATCATACACTTGGTGGCGTGCGTTCCCACATGTTCTTATGATCGACGCGACTTACAAGACTAACATGTACAATCTTCCTTTTGTACAGATAGTTGGTGTTACCTCAACACACCATACGTTTTGTATTGCTCACGCGTTCGTGAGTAAAGAAAAAGAGGAAAATTATCATTGGGTTCTAGAACGAGTAAAAGATATGCTAGATAAGTGTATGGAGCCCCGCGTGATAATAACCGACAGAGACCTTGCTCTGATGAATGCATGTCGTAAGGTCTTTCCGCATGCTTCCAGGTATTTATGCAGGTGGCACATAAGCGAAAATATCGCAAAACACTGCAAAGCGAGTTTTTCAGACGGTGACTGGAAAAAGTTTAAGGGTCGTTGGGGGAATTTGTGTGACTCTTCGTCGCCTGAAATTTACGACTACAACTATAACCGCCTGTACCAACAACTTGTCTCAGATAACCGTCAAAGTAAGCGTCATTCAATATCGTTATCATTATTTTTGGTAAAATTACGTTTTCGTATGTCATAGTTTTTTTTTATTTCAGGGGTTTTGAATTATGTGACTCAGACTTGGTTAAACCCATACAAAGACATGTTTGTCACAGCCTGGACTAACAGAACGCCTAACTTTGGTCAACGTACAACTAACAGAGTCGAGAGTCAACATTCAAACTTAAAAAGATATCTAAGAACCACTAATAACTCGCTTTCGACACTGGTAGGTTTTGTTGATCAAATGATAGAATTGCAGGAGGTAAACATGAAACATGGGTTTGAAACAAGTTTAATAAAGACAATGGGTCATCATAAAATACCCTTGTTTAATAACTTACGTGGCAAGGTTTCACATAAAGCTCTTGATTTACTACTTGATGAAATAAATAAGATCAAGGTTATGCGTCAAGGTAGTATGTCATGCGGCCACCAGTTGTGGACAAGTTGTGGCTTGCCATGTGCCTGTCGGATCTCAACATACGAAAATACAGGTATCAAATTACTGTAATCAATTCCTCTTTGTTTGTTTTTTACATTTTTTTGTTGTAAACTGACTATTTTCCTTTCATTTGTATACAGACACGATTATCCCGCTTTCTGATATAGACGTCTTCTGGACAAAACTTGACACTAAGTACCCGACACTTCTAGAAGACGAAGAAATCGACGTTGCAACACAAATGGGTCTGGTGACGCAGGAAATAAATTCAAAACCTGAGTCAGTGAAAAAGAGTCTGGTGAAAAAAATACTTTCGCAGGTGTTTCCGTTTAAAAGTGAAAAGAAAACGCCATTGGTTCAGAAGGATACACGCGGACGTCCGACATTGAAGACTCAACAACAAAGGGGGAGTGAATCTAGACAAAGCGCAGTTGTCGACTCACAAGAGAGTAGTTTTCAACTTCCAAGGCATAGTTCTTTCACTCCAGCAATGTCAAACCAGCAAAGACCCTCCTTCCAACGTAGTCGTTCAACATCTTCTAGAGGGAAAAAAGGAGTCGAGACAAGTCAAGTTGACTCGGTAGTTGCCTCGCCAGTGAAACCAGAAGGAATGAACAATCTTAGACGATTTGGTCGTTACATTCCTTCAATGCTTCATTGTTATGTAAGCAACATACAAGATGTTATGCCAGATGGTAATTGTGGATTCAGGTCTTTAGCCGTTGGGTTAGGGTTCGATGAAAATCAATGGGGTTTCATTCGACAGCAACTGTTACAAGAGGTGGACACCAATAGGGAAGCATACAGATATGTTCTTAACTCCGTTGATGAAAATTTATATGAAGCAATACGTCATAGCATAAACTGGTTTGATATCAAACCTGCACCTGAAGAACATTGGATGCTTATGCCTTATACGGGACTCGTTGTTGCACAAAGATTTGGCGTTATAGTTCACCTTATCACTCAACAAGGGTGTGTCACGTTTTTCCCGTTATGGTTAGCTCCATCGACAATACCACAACATAATGTGGTTTGTCTTCTTCATATGCCACAACATTTCGTCAACATAAGGTTGGAAGGGGATTATCCGATTCCAACTCTAAGTGCGGTCTGGAAACGTTACCGAAATGATGCGGCTGGTGCGTGGGAGCTGATTTATCAAGAACGAATCCAACGATATAGATCGATTATAGAAGCAAACAAAGAAGTATATTATCACCACGAAATTCTGTAACTTTGTATATTTATTGAATATAATTAGATTACATTACATTTATATATAATATATCATTATATATAATAAATATTAAATATAATATAATTATATATAATAAATATTAAATATAATAATTATATAAAACAAAATAAAAGATAATAATATTAAATATAATCAATTATATTACAAATATAATATATATATATAATAAATATTAAATATAATATAATATATAAAACAAAATAAAGATAATAATATTAAATATAATCAATTATATTACATTAAATATAATTATATATATTACATTTATATATATAATATAAATTATATATATAATAATATAAATTAAAATAAAAAAAAAATAAAGCTAAACGCCACGTAGTGCCCCACTACGTGGCGTATTAGCATTTAATAACCCCCAAACGCCCCCCGTTTCCCCACAAACGACCCACGCGACCCCCGTTTCCCCAAACGCCACCGCCGCTGACCGCCGCTGACCACCGATCGGATCTCGTTTGGACCTCGTTTGCTACTTCAAGGTTAGTAATCCGACCGTTTAATCTTGGTGGATGACCGGGGGTTGGGATTTTGGAGCATACGCGGCTTAGGCCGATCGTTTGGAGCACTACGGGGCGTTTGCCCCTTCTGGTTCAAATCAAACGCCCCATATGGGGCACTACGGGGCGTTTGCTCCTTTTTTTTTTAATTATTAATATTTATTTATTATTATTATTGTTGTTGTTATTACTATTATTAATATTTATTTAATATTTATTATTATTATTTATTTATTATTTATTATTATTGTTGTTATTATTACTATTATTATATTTATTAATTTATTATTATTGTTTATTTATTATTGTTATTTATTGATTATTGTTATTAATATTATTGTTATTATTTATTTATTATTTATTATTATTATTGTGCCATTGTGTATTAATAATTATTATACTTATTATTTATTTGTTTATTGTTATTATTTATTAATACTATTATTATTATTTATTTAATTTTTATTATTATTGTTATTATTTATTATTGTTATTTATTGATTATTTATTATTATTATTGTTATTATTGCTATTATTAATATTTATTTACTATTTATTATTTATTATTGTTATTTATTGATTATTGTTATTAATATTTATTGTTATTATTTATTTATTATTTATTATTATTATTGTGCCATGTGTATTAATATTATTATACTTATTATTTATTTGTTTATTGTTATTATTTATTAATACTATTATTATTATTATTAATTTTTATTATTATTGTTATTATTTATTATTGTTATTTATTGATTATTTATTATTATTATTATTGTTATTATTGCTATTATTATATTATTTACTATTTATTATTTATTGTTATTATTTATTTATTATTTTATTTATTATTGTTATTTGTTTATTATTTATTATTACTATTATTATAATTTATTATTTATTATTTATTATTCGTAATTTGTTTTATTTTATTTGTTCATCATTCAGATATGTCTTCTTCTGATGAGATAGAGTTTGCTGGTGACGATGTGGGACAGCCGCATGTGGATGATCTAGATGTCGAGCATGACGAGCTTATGGACCATCCCTGGTTGGCATTTCCTCAGCGGACGAGCGCGCGTAAGAGGCGCGATCGTCTACTGAAGAAGGAGATGGGCAACCAGAAGGCGATTGACTACGACCTGCTGGCTGAGCTTGGCCAGCAGGAGAGGATGACGGCGATCATTGGCGAGGACACGCCATGGTCTCGTCTTTTTGAGATGACGTATGCTCCACAGTACCGACTTATTACTGTGGAGTTTCTTTCGACATTTAGGTACAGGCCTCAGGCTCCTGATTTCCAGCCACAGCCGGGTCAGGCCCAGCCGGCAGAGGTTTCCTTTAGACTCTGGGGCCCCGTACCATTTGTCTTTAGCCGAGTTTGGGAGCGTACTCGGTTTGTACACCGAGCAGGAGACTCAGATGCCGATCTACACGACGGCTATTCATACAGCTGACGACGCCGTCGTCAGTGCTTGGTGGCCTCGGATAGGCGACGACGCCTTTGACCGCAGCGCCCGGGTCACGCGTATTCGTGACCCGCTCATTCGGTATTTGCACCGGTGCATTGCCTCGTCTGTTACAGGACGTGGCATGAGCCAGGAGTGGTGCACTTCACAGGATTTATTTTTTTTGTATTGTATATTGAGTGGGAGACCGTGCAACCTTGCACGTTGTCTCGCCGAGTACTTTAGCACGTATTACCACCGCCAGGAGAGGGGCTGATCTTCGGGGGGTATATGTGACACGTATTGCTCGTTTTAACGGGCTTATAGATATGGAGCCTGCCGGTATGGAGGCCTTTCATCCAGTTCGTTTAGATCGACGGACAGTGCTTGGGATGCGTATAGCGCAGACATTCCCACGGGTCGGGCTTCGATTTTCCCTCGAGAAGGGGGTCATTTGGCAGCCGGGGCCAAATGATCTCCACTACAGAGACGAGGACCCTATGCCTGTGTTCCCACAGCCACAGCCGCAGCCACAGCCGCAGCCGCAGCAGCCGCCACCGCCGCCGCCACCACATGGCGAGGGGAGCCGCATGCTGATGTCCCACATCAGCATCCTGAGCGCATATACAGAGCAGTGCGGCTTCCCGCTCGTGTAGAGGCTATGTTACAGGGGATAGCTGATTCGACTCAGCAGCTCATCCAGCAGCATCAGCACATGCAGCAGCAGCTGTTGCAGATACAGCAGCAGCAGACGCAGATCCTCCAGCAGCAGTCTCATCATACCCGACGACTGGATCGGTTGGAGGATCTGATCTCGTGGCATGTGCATGTGGAGCTTAGGCATGCAGAAGGTGAGGGTATTCAGCTTCCTGCAGTTCCTGGGCCACGAGATTATCCTCCTCCACCTCCACCTCCACCTTAGTATTTTCAGTCATATTTGTATTTGTTAAACAGACACTTGTATTCATGTTTATAGTTTGTATATATTTGGTTGTTTTGGTTGATGATGCGTGCATATATCTGATTGTTTTAGTTAGTGATGCGTGTTTATTATTTAAATATGCTTTGTTGTTGATACATGTTTATTATTATATGTTTTTTTGTTGATGCGTGTAATATGCTTGGTTGGTGATGCATTATTTATCGTATTACTCTGTAACATCAGTATGCTTAAACAAAGAACGTCATTCATATATAAATTATTTAATATATTTAAATTTTAATTAAATCTAAAAATTAAAAACATTTTTAGCTTTCAAAACTAAATGTTTTAAAAACAATTAAAAAATAAACGAACTGAGAGATCGTAAAAAGTAAAAAACAAGTTTTAAACAAAAAAATATTAGATTTTTACAAACAAAAAAACATGCGTTTAAAAAACAACTAAACTTTTAAGTACGAGAGATACGTCGTCGGAAAATAAAAATGCTACGAGAGATACGTCGCAAATACGCAAAATATAAAAATAGTTTTTAACAAAAAAAACTATATTTTTACACATCAAAAATCATACCCAAACCCCCCAAATCACCCTCAAACGACCCAAGCTGTTGCACGTTTGTTTTTTTTAGACCTAAACGCCCCGTAGTGGTCACTACGGGTCGTATAGGTCCTGAAAAAGCTGACAACAGAATTCTGTCGTTTAAGGTTGTCAGTGGCTCAAACGCCCCGTAGTGGCCACTACGGGGCGTCTGGGTGGCGGCGGGGTGTTGAATTAAAATCCTGGGGTGTGTAGATAACCCTTCCCATTTTAAATCCCATGAATAATTTGAGTTTCAAATTTCAAATCCCTGCATTCCCTTTATGCTAAAAGTATTGTACAACAAGCATGGATGGTTGTACATTTCTTAAAATTAAGACACTTTAACTTTCTCTCCCATATTCTATTATTGTAGTTAGATATATATATATATATATATATATATATATATATCATGGTTGTAAAAGTCGCTAGCCGCTACTCGGGCGGGGAGGTACCCCTAGGGATTAATCGGCGCTAGGCGGATTAGAATTTTTATAAGTAATTTTACAATTATATATATTATATACTTATCAATAATTTCAAAAATTTTTTTATTAATTTATATTTATAAAAGTAAAATAATAAATCAAAGTCAAAGTTCAAAGTTCAAACTTAAACACCGAGCTCAAGTTTAGAGACGAATTTCAATGTTAAGTGGCTAGATTCGATGTTTTAGAAACATATTAGGATTTTGGGTTAAGAAATGTCTAAGTAATCATGAAATTGTCCCCTTTTACTAGAAAAAAATTCAAAAAAATAAAAAATCTGACTAAGCTGCCTAGGCCAACTAGGCCTCGCCTAGGACGCCTAGACTTCGACTAGGCCGCCTAGCCCCGCCTAGCGCCTAGGCATCGCTTAGGCCAAAATCGACACAGTAAATGGCCGCCTAGGCCGATTTTTACAACAATGATTTACGTACGTACGTACGTACGTAATACATACATACATACATAGATTGTGGTTCCTTTGTAAACCCATGTTTATTGCGTTAACTGAATAATTACATCTTATAACTTTGGGGCGCACATTTAAGTAATTATAAAGGTGTAGGTTTTTCTTCTTTTTTTTATTAATGTAAGTGGGCCATACATTAATTAAAAAAGAAGAAAAAACATACACATTTAAATTTTCTTTAATGTAGGCCCTAAAATAATAAGATGTATTTATTCGGTTAACGTAATAAGAAATGGTTAACAATGACAACATAGGTCTTCAAAATAATTAATAAAATTTATGAAGATTTAATCGATATTTTTATAAACAAACACACATTATAAGATATATGCATATATTCAAACATAACTTATTATAAATATTTAAAGGGAAAAAATAATGTAATACTTAATAAATAAATTTGATGTTCATAAAATAAAACTTACTAAGATATACGTTGAACTTATTGTGTGTGTATGTAAGTATGCATGTATGTATACATAATAACATAAACTATAATTATTATATAACACTAGTATTAACCCACGCGATGCGGCGGTGGCAACACATTTCCAAATCAATAGCTATTTAGAAACACGTGAAAATGTAATCTTAGATTTTTTAAAAAAATAGCCATGACTCGCCCTAAAAAAGTAATTTATTTAAGCGCAATTTTTAACGCCTAAATCTCAAAAGCTAACGACTAATAGCTTGTGTTCACGTGACAAACATGTCTCATCAAAGCTCACGGCTAATAACCAACTCATATTAAGCCATCTACAAATCACACACAGATCTCGAGTTCATTAGCAATAAAACATTAAAATATAAAACAATAGTAATAGTAAAAATAATAAAATAATTATAGTAATAATAGCAACAACAAAAAATTAGATTAAAAGAAAACTTGTTGAAATCTTCAATCCCCAACTTGTGATCAACCGGAATTTAACACCTGAGAAATGTTAGCGATCAAGTATATTCTTAAAAGTTTGTTTCGAAACTGAATGGCATAACCTAAACTAAATGGCATAACCTAAACACATTTTTTCAAACCTTGATTCCACATAAGCATATATAAAATACCTAAGAAAATTGGTTTAACCTTATAACTTGGTATACCTAAGCAAATTTATAATTTATTTCTGAATGGCATGAGTAGGGTCCACTGATTGGAGTAATTGGCTGATAAATAGAGCCAGTATTGGAAATGTTGAGCTCCATACATTTGACCATCATGAGCAACCGTTGGCATAAGCGAACCGGCAGGTGAATAAGGACCATATGATGCATAACCATAACCATGATACATATTCCCATAAACTCCCTGTAAAAAAATAAAGACACAAAAATTAAAAATTTTCATTAAGTCAAACACCAAAAAATAAGTTTTTATTTAAAGTTAACTAAGCTTTGAAGATCTTAAGCCATATATACTGTTATTTAATTTTATCAAAGCAAAGGATGAAATATCACCTTATAACATAAAGCATGGCCTCCATTTTCACTAATATGTTCTAAGGGTTAAATGTTGTCCAGCCTGCAGCGAACACCAACAACAATTAAATATAACATTAACTAACTTAAAAACACCATTAATATGAACACATCTATATATCATCTCTTTATCTTTATATGTTACTTGAATTAAATTTGTGAAGAATCCCCACTATTCTTAATCAAATCAAACTTTCTTCGTCGACTAATAGATTCATACTTGTTTTTCCAACCTCTATCATCTCTTGATCTGTCATAATATCTTTTCTTTCCTTTTTTTCCTTCAAGACCAAACCCAATTTTCCAAACCCTGAATAAACAGTCATGAAGGTTGTTTTTGGCAAACACACCAACTGCTCAAACAATCGCACGTGACAGCATGAAGAGCTGCATAAGGACATTCCCACATGTAGCATTGCGGCAGAAAAAAGAACCTTGACTAATGTGATCATGATCAAACTCGGAAACTATAAAAATGAATATTTTGAATCAGGAGCATACGATTTTAGGAATTCCAGTCTGGGGTTTGAATTTTGAAATGTATTTTAAAATGGAGGAGATTTCAAAGTTAACAAACTATGCATTTGAGATGTGCATTAGCCCTCAAGAGTTGTACATCTCTTATAATTAAGACCTCTACCATTTCTCTCTCTTATATGTAGTATAAGTAGTATATAGATAGACATATACATAGATAGTTATATGTTTCCAGCAAGAACAAAAGGTATATATATACATACATACATATATATATATATAAATATATATACAGTAAACCTTAGTTTAACTTTTCGTTAATTTATTTAACCCGTTTTGGAAGAAAAAAAGTGACCCAGTTAAATGCAGATCATAAAGATACAAAAGACATATGCATACAAACATATACATACATACATACTTACACATACATTCATGCAGATCATATAGACATATACATACAATGCAGGGATTGACTTCTTGGGTTTTAAACCTTCTGAGATTGCAGCAGGAGTGTCAGTTTCTTTGGTTGGAGGCTGCATTTTTTATACATATAGTAAACCTTAATTTCTATCTTTGATAGTAAACCTTAATTTCTAACACAACTGTTTAAACTAACATAACTCAATTAATTTGACCTTCATTTTTGTCTTTGATAGCGCAAACCTTTATTAAATTGAACCAATGTGAACTTTTTAACAAAATTAACATGTTTTACAAATTCAAAGTAAATTATTCAAAATAGACATATACATACATACTTATATGTTTCCAGCAAGGACAAAACATACATATAAATATGCATTCATATAGATACATACGGACATATACACACAAACTTATACATACAGGGTATAAAAAACTTTAACCCTTTATTTCATTGTATAGACACAGAACTGTAAAATACATATATCTAAGCACTAATTAGGATATATATACTTATAAATATTGTAAATTAAAAATATACATATACTTTCATAAGTATGTATGCATGTATAAAATTGTGAATTAAATCTAACAAAACGAATTACCAATTAAATAGCTCAGACAACAAATTATCGAATTCTTTTGCGGTGGTGGTCTGAAGCAGGGATACACAAAATTAGAAAAAATAGATCGAAAGATGAACAAAGATTAGGTTAAATGCATAACAATTTTACCCTAGGTGAACACATCAATGAAGTAGCTGTGGTTTCCTGAAGCAATGGAAATTTAGGTTAGACTATCAAAAAAATTAGGTTAAAAAAATGTTGAGGCATACCAATTTCAAGAGACGGGGAGGAGAATTCAAGGAACAGTAGGATTCGATTGAAGTGAAGCAAGCCTTTAACAGAGAGATCCAAAATTTTAAAATTTTGAATATGGTGCCAATTGTGTTCTTACTTCCTGCTTTCGGTAACAATGCATCAGAAGCAAAGAAGACAACACAAGATGCCTTCTTCTTTCATCTTCAAGCTTCAGAATTAAAACTCAGGTATCCAGGTTGCGCAGATAACTTATTGAGACTTCCCATTATCATCGTTGAGAGTTTAACCGATTAGGGATAAATCCCGAAAAGGATAAATGGTGAGGGATGAGATGCTTTCTTAGTTTGGAGAAAAAAATGTAACAACAAATGAAGAGGGAAAACATTGTCTAGAGAAAGGGGAAAGTGATATAAGGGCTATCATGGAAATATCAAACGTCATTGGTACAATGCATTAGGGGAGACGGAGTCGAAGCCGGGAAGGAGACGGGGTGCCATTTGCCGGATCGGGGAAGCACGGGAACACCGCCCCCCGGAAATGGGGTGGGGCAAATCGGGGAACGGTCACCGATTCAAGCCGAAGTGGGATAGGATGGGTGTCGACCGTTGGGAGGAATATTTTGACCGTTGGGGTGTTTAAAAAAAATCTAATTTTTTTTCTATTTAAACAACTCCAAAACAATCACAACTCACACTCTTTATCATTTTATTCTTTCATTCTACACTCAAATTTTATAAAGTTTAAAACAATGGATCCGTTTACGTTTGAGCTTCCCCCATTTGAAAGTAAATCGTCAAGTTCAGAAGAAGACGAGATCAATATCAAACAACGAAACTTTTAGTTTTTGTCAAACATCGTGGCCATGAGTTTAAACGAGTCTGCATCCACCGCATCCTCTTCGAGAAGGTATACACAAATTTTTTAGTATAGTTGTTTTTTTATATTTTTTTATTATGTTTTTTACAATATCTATGTTACAATATTTTTAAAAGGTATATATGTCGGGACGATCGTGCCGAATCACACAAGAGGCTTGTCGATCATTATTTTAACACCGAAACCAACCCAACATTCACCAACGAATTATTTGAAAGAAGATTCCGTATGCCTAGAGATTTATTTTTGCGTATCGTAGACGATATTGAAATGAATTATCGATACTTTCAAACATCGTTTGATGCAAGAGGTCATCAAAGTTTTACTGCACTTCAAAAGTGCACGTCCGCGATACGACAATTAGCTTACGGTGACGCTCCAGATGCTCTTGATGAGTATTTACAAATGTCTAAAAGAACGTCGCGTGAAAGCCTCGACTGTCACACCCCCAATTTTCAACTAACGGAATTATACCGTTTGGGAACGTGACAAACCAGGATCTCAGATCATTAGACATAACGAAGACCTCTATATGAATTTCAAAACATATGTTGGTCTAAAACTGTAACATCAAAGTTTCAATGTTTGCGGAAGCGTTTTAAAACCAATAACAAAACGTAACGGTTTGAAAATGTAAATTACAAATCCAATAACATTCAATGTCTTATTTGATCAAAACTAAAACACTTGAACTGAAATGCATGCATGAGACTCAACATCCTAGTCCCTGCTTGTCCTTGCTTGTGTCTTAGTGTCTGAGAAAACATGTAAATCAAGTCAACACAATGGTTGGTGCATACACAGGTTTAAGCATTCACAAATGTTGAAACCACAGTTTGAATGTAAAGTTTGCAGATAACATAATCACACGTGCATAGTCATGATAGCTAGTCATTTGTACTATTTACATAAGTGGTCGACACCGAAGCTGACGAGTTGCCATGCTATAGCATGTTTTTGCCTTAACACTATTGTCTAGCACGAACAATAGTAATGTGTGTGTTTGGTCAGTCAAACACCTGCGTAGATCCCATCTACCAAGTGAGGTTTGTCAAACCCAATAGATCTATCTTCAACTACCACGCTTTGCGCTACGGCAAATTAAACGGTTCGAAATGGAAGGCTTTGTAATGCTATGTTTGCACTTAATGTAAACAACTAACTCATGCAAGTGATATGTATCTAAAAGCGTTTGTTGCACGTGTTTTCTCCCCCAAAACAGTTAAAATAAGAAAGGGGCCGTGTACGCACCTTTGAATATAGCAAAATGATCAAACACACGTGAACTCGCGTAGATAATCCTCTACGAAGAATCTGTGTTTAAACAATAACGTTGTGTTATTTGAGATGCCGTTTTGTGTTCCAAATTACATACGTGTCAACACACGTATGTTAGACTTGTTAGAATCGTGCACAAGTAAATACGCGTGACTTTAAAGTCGTTTAATAAAATCACATAGTCGTTTATGAATTTATTTAAACAACCATAATTATACGCGATTACGTTTTCGGGTTAAAATATAAATTTTATTATTTTGTTTTGTTCGGGATTTCGTTACGGTTCCAACGCAACTTGAACGGCTCGAATCGGAGTTAAAACGATTGAAATATGCTCAAAATACTAAAAGTTGGTTTAAATGGCAAAAATCTAAAAAAAACTGTTGGGAGCCGGGTTCGAACCCGTGACCTCCAACTCAAGATACACACACACTACCATCTCATCTGCTTCCATATTTGTTAACAGATTACAATTTAATTAGTTTTAATTATAACTTAACTGGTTCCCTTTTGCTCACTATGACCGACCCAAAATGGGTTCAATTGAACCTCAGTTCGAATCCAATCGATCCTAACCCCATGGAATTATTGTTCTACAGGTTTAGAAGATCATATATATGTTTTTAATTCAACAATAAATCAACATAACTAATTTAATTTGGCATGCACACGTTCGAACCCCAACTCGTTGGTTTCCAAATCAAATCGATTGAATTGATGATCAACTGATCTTGAATTCATAGTGTTTTCATTAACCTAGAAATTTCGAAACTTCCAGTAACAATTAATTTGAATATCAAGTTCCATCATATCAAAATCCCCATTTCCTTTTAACTCAAGAACACTAAAACCCGATCTAGTAAAATTCGATGTTGTGTGTTACGATTAACATAGGGACTATGTTAATCGGTCTATTCTGAAACTGATAGTAAGGTTTGATTTGATTATAATCCCCGATTAAGCAGAAACCCCCAAATCGTTTTTCATAAAAAGCCCTAGAAATCGAATCCTAACAATTCAATGTAATTAGATGAAATCATCATATGGATTTCAATTAGAATGTGTTTTTAAAACTGTTTGTGTAATTGGATTTGATTTTTAAATTCGTTTGATTAAAAATCCCCAAAATGCATTTGCTCAAGAACCCTAGAATTCAAACTCATTCAATTTGATATTGTTTGATGAAATTGAGTTAGGGATTCGCTTAATCGGCCCTTTTAGGTGTTGTAGAAGTAATAACTTACTTGTTTTGTTAACAAATTGCACGAGATCGACTTTAGGCTTAGATTTCGGCCGTCCCTCAATTGAAATCCTTTATCCCACGTTTCTAAGATCGAATTGACTTGTGCAGAAGTTCTTGAGAGTGCCGATTGAGAGTTTTGGGAGTTCAATTTGTGAAGTTAAAGTCGAATTGTGTGAGTTCTAGAGTTAAGGGCTACGGGTTATAGTGTTTGTAACCGTTTTTGATTAATTTCTATGATTAATTGCCCAAATAACGTATAGAGTTGTTAATAATCATCAATGTGATGATTAATGACAATTAAATCTCAATTACAACTCTAATTATTGCAAATTTCGAATTTTAGTTTGATACACCACTCGAATTTTCACTATA
This sequence comes from Mikania micrantha, assembly GCA_009363875.1. NCBI lineage: Eukaryota > Viridiplantae > Streptophyta > Magnoliopsida > Asterales > Asteraceae > Mikania > Mikania micrantha. The sequence continues at coordinate 25,185,855 of CM018698.1, forward strand.
AAAGTCAAAATTGACCATTTCAATAATAATCCTTATGATTAAATGTTTATGAACTAATTTTGTTCAATTCGAGTCCTTCTAGTATGCTATTTTATGATTTCATACAATTTCTGCTAATTTCTAGTTAACGATGTTAATCCGGAAAAACCGAATTGTCACTAATTGGCCAATTGAAACATCATCGGCCTATATTAATCCTTTTGGGCCTTTGGGCCTACCTTCTATCCAATTGGGCCTACCTAAACCCCATTGGGCCCATACTGACCTTACTGGGCCTTCTTAGACTTCATTGGGCCTACACTGGCCTTACTGGGCCTTACATGTTTTGTTGGGCCTGTGATCTCACCATTTTCAGTTAACAAGGTTAATCCGAAAAGTCGGATTGTCACACCGCATCCTCTTCGAGAAGGTATACACAAATTTTTTAGTATAGTTGTTTTTTTATATTTTTTTATTATGTTTTTTACAATATCTATGTTACAATATTTTTAAAAGGTATATATGTCGGGACGATCGTGCCGAATCACACAAGAGGCTTGTCGATCATTATTTTAACACCGAAACCAACCCAACATTCACCAACGAATTATTTGAAAGAAGATTCCGTATGCCTAGAGATTTATTTTTGCGTATCGTAGACGATATTGAAATGAATTATCGATACTTTCAAACATTGTTTGATGCAAGAGGTCATCAAAGTTTTACTGCACTTCAAAAGTGCACGTCCGCGATACGACAATTAGCTTACGGTGACGCTCCAGATGCTCTTGATGAGTATTTACAAATGTCTGGAAGAACGTCGCGTGAAAGCCTCGACCATTTTTGTGATGGTGTTATTTGTTTGTATGCAAAAGAGTTTCTTCAAAAACCCACTTACAATGATGTTCAGTTGCTATACCAAGCGCATTCTGAAAGACACAAATTTCCGGGGATGTTGGGAAGTATAGATTGTACGCATTGGGTTTGGAAGAATTGTCCGATTGAATGGCACGGACAATACACACGGGGTGATTACAAGGTTCCGACGGTGATGCTTGAAGCGGTGGCATCACAAGACACTTGGTTTTGGCATGCTTTCTTTGGACCTCCCGGCTCCAACAATGACCTCAACGTTCTTGATCGTTCGTATGTTTTCAGCAACATACTTGATGGATCAGCCCCAAAGTGCCCGTTTATGGTTAACGGCGTCGAATACAAGCTTGGATATTATCTTGGTGATGGGATTTATCCTAGTTGGGCAACTATACTGAAATCGTTGCAGCATCCTCCCGAAAATGATTTAAAACGTTGTCAATTCAAGAGAGCACAAGAAGCTGCACGAAAGGATGTTGAAAGAGCTTTTGGTATTTTGAAGGGAAAGTGGAATATATTGCATCGTCCCACAAAGCAAATGCATCCACGAAGTTTACGAAAAATTATGTATGCTTGTATCATTCTACACAATATGATTTTAAAATGGAATGGGTCAGCAATATCACCAGAGCACATAGAGGACCCTCCTAGCGATGAACAGCCTGAAGAAGACATTCTTTATCAGCTACGATCAAGAACAACGCACGAAAATATTCGAGCCGACCTTATCGAGCATTTGGAGCATTTATCGCAACAATATCACGCCAATAACCCGAATAATTAGTCTTTTCATTTAATGTAATATCTTTTTAATTTAATGTAATATCTTTTTAATTTAATGTAATATCTTTTTAAATTTTAATGTAATTTTATATTTTATTTTTTAATGAATCTATTTAATTATTATTATTTATTTATTGTTAAAATAATTAATTAAAAATAAGATTTGAAAATGGGGAAAAGTGGGGAAAAGTGGGACGACACCGTGCAAAATGGGGAAAAGTGGGGAAAAGTGAGGAAAGCTGATGTGGCGCTGATGTGGCAACGGGGAAAAGTGGGGATAAATGGGACGACTCCTAGTCCCCTTAGAGGGTTGTACTTCAATGCATGGAATTCTTGTACCTCTTAATTTTAAGAGTTCTTGGGTTTCTCTCACATATATGTATTATAATAGTAGTTAGATAAATATTAATATTATTTTGTTAATAATAATAGTATTACTAATAATAATATTTGAGAAGCTATAAAGGTTTTTTTATATAAAAATATTTATATATAAAAGCTTAATGAAAAGTTCTAATAAAATCTTGTAAAGTTTTAATATTTAAAATTATAAAGGGAACTAGATGGATCATATTTTTAAAGTTCACAAACTGAGTGAAGAATTAAGGAAGTTCTGATGAAGATTTGCAAAGAACACAAACTTGGAGGACTAAAAGGGTTAAACCCTCTTTTCTACCCTTCTTTCTCGCCCAAACAGTTCTGGACCTTACCCATGGGTCCAGCGTGACCTGCTCATCCCTCCAACTCATTCAAGCGTTAAACTACTAGATTTCATTGTTTTGGAAAGGATTCTAAGGTGTGATTCTGTTGAAATCCTCTATAAAGCACATTTATTCACGAATAAAGCACGATCGATGCTAAAAATACACTCATTATACGCATCTTCAAAAGTAAGCCATAATCAGCGATACAATTCAAATTATGGTGATGCATCTTGTGTCCCTAGTTCAAAGTAATGGTATATCGTGATTGGAAAAAGTTTATATTATCAATATAATCAAGTATTTTCTACTGTTTGTTTGTGTTTAACATGTTTGACTTAGACTTTATATAACAAACACACCCATTCTGTACGAATGAACCTAAAATTGAGTTCATTCGCACGAATGAACACATAACGAATTTCTAGTCAAACGAATGAAATAGTAACCTGATTCATTCGTGTGATCAGCTTATTCGTGGATCGTCATTCGTGCATGTGAGTCATTAGCATGACTCATTCGCATGAAGGGTTGATGCCTATAAATACTCGTGAAAACATAATGTTTCAGATCTCTGCTCATTCTCCTGTTCTATCCTTCTAGATTTCAGCGCCCCTTGCTCTCCAAATTCGATTCCTGGCCCGTGGTGATCGATTTCGTTCAAAACGTTGACTCCCAATCATCGGTTTACCATGTGGTGACTAGATTTTGAGTGGAAAACCCACGAATGAGATTCTGCACTATTTGAGGGCCTGCCGAGCCGAATCTGCAAGGAACCATCGCATTTCCGGGGTCCTACACAAAGGTATCAGAGCACTGGCTCTTGATTCTGCCTGGTTTCAATCGAATTCAGTAATTTTCAGATTTTTTTCATCGAGTTTCTGCAAAACCCTATTTTTTCCTCTAAAAAATTTTACTTTTCTATGTTTAAAACTTGTGTTTTTTAGTCTCTTTTGCTAATCCATTGATTTACGAACCTTAGGAATGTTGTCATGAATGTGTATAACGGTTTTGGTAGTAAAAATAGGTTTAGATCTCGAGTTTGAAGAATTTTTGTGCTGTCAAAAACCCAGAGCATACTAATAGGCATTTCAGGCGAATAGATAAGTAGGCAAATAAGCATCTTGGGTGAATAGATTCTCATTCGTTCGATTCTCACAAGAATAGATCTTCATTCATTAGATTCTCGCACGAATAGATCACTCATACTTATGTAAGATTACTCATTCATTCTTCAGGTTTCTCATTCGCCTCATCAAGTTATTCGCTCTTCAAAGTCTTACACGAATAACCTTCATTTGTGTGAAATTGTTTCATTCGTCTAACAGTCACTCGTGTCAGTTGATCCATTCGTTTGAGCACATCATTCGTTCTCTCATTCGTATAATCTAAAGATTTTTGTACCCGTCATTTACATCAATCAGCCTCATTCGTCCAAGGATCACAAATTCATCTAAGTGCCAAATTAGCTTGTTTCTACTGAGATGGATGAACTTGCACTAATGGAAAATCAAAACCACAAGATCCAGAACCTGTTACTTACAGAGACGGAGACGGGAAACTTCAACAAAGCTCCAAAGTTGCTTTGATGATTATCCACATTGGAAGTATAGGTTTGAGATCCACATCAATGGGGTGGACACTAATCTGTGGATGATGATTGAAGGTGGGTATGTGAGACCACTCAATGAAGATGTAACTCCTGTGCTTGTTACCCAGATGACTGAACCTCAACGAATATCATATGATTTTGAGAAGAAGGCATATGCAATACTGTCTCAGTCTATTTCCACTAACATATTCCATCAGTTCAGACAGTTTACTTCTTCCAAATTGTTATAGGATGCATTGCAGCAGAGATATGAAGGCTATGATGCACTAAAAAAATATCAAGTCTAAAGCTTTGAGAAAGGAATTCAATAGCTATATGTATGTGGGAAATGAGTCACTGGATGAACTTATTGCAAGATTTTATCATCTACTTAGCGAGCTATTTTAATCATTAAGTCAAGACAACAACTCAGGAGAAGATTCGATTTCTGGCTGATGCATTACCCCCAAGTGGGAATGATTTCTTATGGTGCTGAAGTAGAGTGAGATGCTTACCACCATGGATGTAACACCCCGACCGATGGCGGAAACGTCGGGATGCCACGAGGGATGTGTAGATTATTCATAAGCTCGTGGGCATCTAAATAAATCATCACATATCAAATAAATCAACCAAAGCAATTACATCAAAAATCATGTTCATCATGATTTAGTTACTGTCAACTACAAAGTAGTTGGTGAGTAGTCATAAGTTTTTATATTTCAAAAATGTTTACAAAATGATTATAAAAGTTTATAGTTTTCCAAGAAAATCCACAGGTGCACCTGCGAGATAATCCAACAATGCCAACACACAAACACAAACACCCCAATCACATAATTCAAATAATCACAAATAATCAACCACATATATTCAACAAATGTCAACCAATCACAAGTCAATCAATAATCAATATTCACCATAATTATCTCAATATAAGTTACCGCGGAGGACCTCAGTCAACTCAACCAACGATATTCCTAACTAGTATAAGTGTCAATACATGCACTATGGAGGACTGCAGCCAACTCAATTAACAGTGGAATCACCGAGGTGGACCGAAGTCAACTCAACAACAGTAACTCAATCATTGCGGAGGACCGAAGTCAACTCGACCAACAATGACTCACGGAGTGTGATAATCCATGTCAATCCATAACCAATAATAATTCAATAATATGAATATCATATTGATAAACCAGGTGCCACCCATGTGTTATCAAAATAATATTTAAATCTGGTATATAAGTTCCACCTTCGAGTTTAAAAACAAAATGGTTTGAAAAGGAGGTTATGAGAAATCACCTGAATTCCTTAGATTCAGTGTTCTTGTAGTATGCATGCTCACGTACATGAAATCAAAAGCAACTCAACAATCTGTAATTAGCGTGTGTTCGTGTTCATAAGTATACGTGTCTTATCTATACTCCTTTAAAATACATATTGGTGAGATGTATTTCAACTATCTTAAATTTAAGAAAAGTACCACTTAACAAGCATGAGGTACATCCAATCAAAGCATAAATCCAATCCACCAATTTCTTAAAACCTAAATCCGATTGAAAGCCTGTGTTTTGCTTTCCATCTCCCCCAATTTCCTTCTACCATTTTTGGCATCCAATCTCCAAACCAGGTAACCATTCGAATTGATCACCGTTCCCTTTTGTATCTTCTTACCTTAATTGGTTAATATCTCAACCAGGTGAATGGGAATTCATAACCGTATCTTGAAGCAACCAATCTTGATATACTCGCCACTGATGCATCAACATGGTATCTTCAGATTTTGGCTCCAAAGTGGTAAGCATCTTATCCTCTTTTCTTCAATTTTGAATTAATAACCGGTTTTGTTCAGATTTTGGCTCCAAATCAAATGTTTGAAATTGTTGATTTCTTCTTTAAATAGGAGGCACTAATCAGTCGAATCCCCATCCCTCCTGCATTTGTTCTTCGTTGTTGGTATGTTTCAGACTAATTTTTAACCTAATTTTTTTTTATGATTTTAACATTAATTTTACTTGTTTGCATTCTCTTCAATCTTGGTAGTATTCATCGCGTTTTTATTTGAAGCTGACACAGAAATTGGAAAGCCTCTATAATCAGTATGTATGTTCTTTTTATATAGAGTTATGTTCTTTGTTCTGAATGATATTTTTTTATCAAATTTTAACTGTAAACTGAAGCTCATGTATATGTATGTATATGTGTATGGCAGTAAGTTATATTCTGCTTGAGAGTATGAGGTGAGAAAGTTTTGAGATTTTTGTCTCACACACACGCACATAGCTTTAGTAACTGATATTAAATTGGTGATGAAGGTTGAAGAAAGCTTCCTTGCCCGGTTGACCTATGTGACATCCAGTACCTGATCGTCCGGCAAGTCCGTACGGTGTGTGTACTTTCACTATTTACTGTGTGTAAATACAGTGTTTGAACAGTTGTGTAACAACAGAACACAGAAAACAAACAACAGTTGTAGGTGTTTAAGTGAAAACTTAAATGCAGTAAATACAACAACTCAAGAGAAACAACAGTGTACAAACGAATGACAATGACCTATCGGTTGCGATCTGATATCCATAGATAACAGGAATCAGATGGCCGACAACATAGTACGAAAGCAATGTGAATTCAATAATATCAAAGGGAAAATAGGCAAGTACAGTTGAGTCCGTTTGTGAGATTATTCAATACAAAACAATAATTCAGTATTGTAGATGAACAATAAACTGACAGTGTGTTTGCGTGGGTGACGATTCGCTCAAACATATATGTGGGTTTAATGTTCTGAACGATAACTGAGAAGTAGAAAGTGAAACATACGATCGTGTTCGGACAATTAGCGCTCTGTACGAAAACGCGCGTAGGTGACGTTTTTTGACAAAACGACGAAAACAAACGATTTTGAACATTAAAATAATTAAAATAAACTAAAAATGGTACATTTACACCTAAACCCTAATTTATAGCATCAACTATGTAAAACTACACGAAATCGGTGTTACGTAACGAAAGAACGAAAATTAACGATTTAATCGCGATCGAAACAGTAAAGATAAGTGAAATATAATAATTTATGTTTTACAATTTTGAAACTCATCAAAGTAGTCCGAGAAAGTTAATTATCTTAAAGGCGTAGAATACGCGCGTGACGTTCCGGAAACGTGATGAAAGCAAGAACCGAGTAAACGAAACGAACCCGAACACCCGCAGGGTATAAAAACCCAATTACAAGCATTTAACCCCATTTATTTCATCACCTACATCTCTCTCTCTCTCTAAAATTCGGAATCCCTCTCTCTCTCTAAGATTTCATCAAGAAAAATCCATAGATCTCTCTTATTTCTTGATGGATTGTTGTGTTCTTGGTGTCTAAACAAAGATCTTGATCCCCTCTACACGAAAGTACAATCGATCTGAAGTTAAACCAGCTGAATCCAAGGTATAATGAGCTGCAAAGTTCGAAAAACTAGGGTTTTCAACCCACTTTGTTTGACCTAGAACCCTAACCGGCTAACCACTTTCAAAGCTTGAAACCTATGACCACGGGAACTGTTTTTAACATGCAGCAACCTCGAAACCACCAGTGGCCACGAAATATTGGCAATTTTGGGCATAGCCTTGCGGCAGCCGAAGGAGAACCACCACTGGCCGAATGGTCTGGCCGAATGGCCATGGGCCGACTGGATAGGGCTCGACCGAACCAGTCTTTCGACCGAATGACCAACTGCCGACCGAATCACTCCTTGGCTGACTGAACCTCTTCCGGTTAAGTTCCATTCGCACGAACCAGCATACCCTATTCGGCCATGCATCCTCATTCGGTTCACCCCTCCACCTCATTCGCTGAGCATATTCCATTCGGCCAAGGTAGCCTCGATTGAACTAGCAGCCATATTTCGACCGACCCATCTCAATTCTTTGGCCCAACAGTTGATTCGAACATAATAGTCGGCCCAGTGATGCAGCTCACACTCACTGTTAAGGCCCAGAATTATTGATTGGGCCCATATCACTGGTTCGACCCATATGCCACATTCATGCCAAACTAAACTGATTAGGCCCAATTGAATTAGTTGGCCCATTGTGGCTAAAACAGCCGACAATCCATTTAGTCCAGGATTATTATTCGGCCCACTGATTCGCCCAGACTAACTTCCATCGGCCCACTTGAATGATCGGCCCACTTGAATGATCGGCTCATTATGACTATTTCGGCCCAAGACTAGACATTCGGCCCACATGGTTGTTTGGTAAACAAACACATAAAAGTTCAAGTTTACTACAAGACTTGTGCCAAGATCCTTTAAAGATCAATTATTACCGAGAATTCTTTCAAAGTGTGTTAAAATGCTAAGTTGTCATTAGTTAGATACATCAAGACACTAAAAAGAATTCCAATTCTTTCGAGTAAACTATAGTTGGGATTTAAAACAAATTAAACTTTTAAGTATTATACTTAGAAACTATTATGGGTTTAAATTCCTCTCAACTTATTATGGCAATGAATCAAGCAAGACACAAGACATAAAGACATATAATAATAATAATAATGAACTATAACAGTATAACCCTGGCCAAATGATGACCGAGACTCGCAAGTGTTAGCCACTTTAAGGGCTAACACAAACACATACACAAAGACTTATACTTATAAGTTACAACAACATGAAATCAATACAGGATCGTGAATACAAAAACAAGTACAATCAAGAGCGCGTGCATTTCTTGCTAGAACTTAGTCAACCACAACAACTACAAGGTGAGTTCATATGCCCCTTTTCTAATCTTAACTGATTTCAAAGCTCGGGGCTGAGAAACATGCTTAAAGCTTTTATTTAATTAAAAGTTTTGATATAACATACTGATTTTACAATGATTTAGATAATACTGTTTATCCTTATTATCATTTATCATTGCATGCTTGCTTGTCTGATCATCATCATATCTGAGATAGCTAGGATGATACATGCTAATATAGTCTTATGACTTATCAACACAATAGAATAATACTAGTTGTAAGATTATATCTTATAGCGTCTTATTATTCCTACACGAATGAACAACGAGATAATCAAGTGGTAACATGCTGATAACAATTACAACCAGCAAGAATGATATTCGTGATAACATAACTTCATGATAACAAGATCATTCACACATTACTAACATTGTGTAATAAGACAAGTTCATACAACACTATGTTAAAGTCAATCAGATCACACAACGTAGAGATAATAGTTGAGACCATTACTTGTGATATCGAGGAGGATATCATGATAACATACTTTTGGGTTGTTATTCCCTACACATGCAACCACTAGTACTAAGACAAGATCTTAGCACACACGGTTAACACATGGGAACACATAACAATGAGAATATTATTGGGGACATCATACCTTGATTACTATTTGGTTATTTATAATAAATCACACCTTTGGAATAGGGATTTGGAGATCCTATAGTAGTAAGCCTGGGATACTTGGTTAACTTATTTAAATAATCATAACGCTTACATCATTCATGATAATTATCATGCCAAAAGAGTTATAACTTCATTTTCATATAAATGAAGATGACCCGATTCATTAGGAACAAACCGAGCATGGCATACGATAACATTTTAATGATTAACACACCAAGGGTTTTGGGAGCCTATTTATTCAAATAGATATCGAGGATACCTTACACACCTAACCAGTTAGAAACTACATACCTAAAGGATCTGAGTTTTCATTCAAATAGATATCGTGGGGAGGATATCTTACACTTCGGGTTAATCAGAAATGATTAGCTACTAAAACTATTAAGTTTTGCTCTAGATATCGAGGAGGATATCTTACACGCCGAGCTAATCCGTAAGGAATAGCTAACATAGATCATTACATCTCTTTTTCTCATTCAAATATTGGAATATCATACATGCCGGGCTAATCCTTAAGGAATAGCTAACAGAGATAATTAAGTCTCTTTTACAAATGTTGAGGTAATCATACCTTAGAATCATGGGTGAAATGAAATGGGTATCCATAGTTGTATTACAAGTGGTGTTAAATCCTGTTGAGCATGTGGTGGGATGGCGTCTGGGTGGGTTGTAGGCTCGACCCTTTAATATGCCCTATATATAAGCATGCTTGATTGGATGTAATAGCACTTGTAAGTATGACTACGGAGAGGACATGGTGTATGACAAATGAAACATTCATAAACAAGATTTGTGTGTAATATTGTGAACATGAATAACAATAAATCAATGGTTTTCAATTATCAAACTTATGAACTCACCAACCTAGTGTTGACTTTGTTTAATTGCATGTTTTCTTAGGTGATGAACATGTTTAGTCACCAGCAGTCAAGGATTAAGCTAGCAGACTTAGTGGACCTAGCTTCATTTTGTGTAGAACATACTTTTGAATGACAAACAATGAATCATCTTTTGTAAATCTTGTGCAGATACAAAATAGGAACTCAATGATTCTTTTTGGATAGGTTTACTTAGTTAAATTATGAACGTAACATTGTAATTTAACTTTGTAATTCTGTAGCAATGTCATGTTAGCATTTGTTATTTATATATCATGTGCTATGCAAACAATCTGATCATTTCGATTATCACAACGATATCACGCCCCGGGAACCTTCCGCCCGACGGGAAAGTCGATCCAGCCCGCCGGCTCGGGGTGTGACAACCTATCATATTTTTCTTCATATTTTAGCTTTCTTAAAATAATTATTTTTTCAAATATGATCTGCAAATTAAAAAGCTAAGCTATGTGCCTATTTTCTGAATTTCTTTTAAGAAATTGTAGCACATAAATATGCCTTTTGTGACTCTAAAATCCTTTGGTCTGTTCTCTTCTTAAGATGATGGTGGCTGGCATTATCTTGTGTAAACAGATTCATTAATGCATCCATATCATACCATCTTCTGACCACAATCTTGTAATTTCTTATACTAGAACAATAACTTATTTTCAAGCTTTTGGATGTAAAGCATATGATTGGGGCTAGTGGATTTGGAATATTTGATGCAGTGGTTAATAACATGTCATTAGCTTTCAAATTTTTTTTCGGTTTCTGTCATGATAATCTCTATGTACAGCTTTTTTTTAATCATTTTATACAGTCGTTATGTAATCACAAGCGATGATTATAAATTACAAAGATCATCTCATTGTAGAAAAAGCAGAGCCTTTTGATTGGGATGCATAACTTAACATAATAATGGGAGCTGCAAAAGGATTGTCATATTTGCATCATAATTGTTTCCCTAGAATCATACACCGACATGTGAAATAAGTAACATTTTACTTGATGTCAATTTTGAGGCTAGGGTTTCTAATTTTGGACTTGCAAAATTGTTAGAGGATGAAGAATCTCACACTACAACTATTTTTGCTGGAACTTTTGGATACCTCACGCCAGGTAGGAAGATAAGTTTCAAATGCAATACTTTAAGTTTTTGTATGTTACTTATTTTTTGTACATCAATTGATGTAGGTAAATTTTATTGTAGAGTATATGCAGAGTGGTAGAGCAATAGAGAAGACAAATATCTTTAGTTTTTGAGTACTTCAACTTGAAGTTATTAGCGAGAAGAGGCCTACTGATGCATCATTTATTGAGAAGGGCCTTAATATCGTTGGCTGAGTATGTTTTTTTTTCTTTCTATGGCAAACAAGTACCTTATGTTCCTGATTTGTTGCAAGATCAAAAATAAAGATGTCTGATATATCAATTATGTTATTGTCACGTGCATCATAATTTATTAGAAACAATCATAATGAACATAAGTTTACATCACAAGTTCTATATGGTTTAAAACGGGTAATTTTGGTATAGGTTGGGATAAAAGGCTATGTGTTGAATTGGACCTCAAATTGACATGCATGCAATTTATGTAATTTATATCCATTCTATAAATGACCAAAAGAATATGATAACCTAAGGATAATAAACAAGTATATGATTTCCAAGGTGATTCTAATGGTCGAAGCCTCCTATTTATTCTTTTTGGTTTGCTTATGCAAACATTAGTGTAACAAAATCAAACTAGATACCATGTTAGTAGCGCATCTGAAATGTATGTTTGCTCAGATGCAATAACTGTATTGGATTAATCTTAATTCCTAAAAGAGCGGGTTATAGGTCAACTTGGTTAACTAGAACGAGTTGTTGCCACTATATATTTTGGCTAATGTTGCAGGTAATAAAGCTACAACTGCCTTCCTTTTTCCCTACTTTGATCCACGCTCTGCTGCTAATTTTCTTTTAAGTAATTTATATTACATTACGTTTTTTTTTCATTTATCTATTTTATAGGGCTTATGTTTGTGATTTATCTTTTTCATTGGGCTAATTTCCTTTAAGATCTTATGCTTGTGATTCATCTATTTTTTTCATTTATCTATATAATGGAGTAGGATCAGTGTTACAGAAAGGTGAGTGGCGAAGGTGTTAAATTAGGGTTTCTGGAAGCACACACAACCTCAATTCTAATGTGGTCATGCTCCTAACATTATGAGAAGGCAAATGAACTTTAAGAGGCTAACTTATACATACATCAAAGTTGACGTCAAGTGAGTTATGAACTAGAAACTTTTATTGTTGCTTTTTATTTAATACATTACTATTATCAAAGGTTTACATGGTAAAAGTTTTGGTAGAAATCGATTTTCATTTGTTATGCTGTTTGTTTTTGTATAATTGGTGTGTTAATTACTTGTAAGTTGGTTCGTAGAATATACAATACATATAATTACATTAATAACATTATCAACAAATGCGTGTAGATTTCGTCCAGGACATACATTTATGTGGTTCCAAACCATAGTTCACCAAGGATTGGAAACATACAACATTTCCTTCACTGTTTTGAACAAGTCTATCCGCTTATTACAAAAACTTGCCACCTACTTTTACTTTCCAACAAGAATGAAATCACCTAAAGCTACTGACAGGTAGGCTTAATTAAGATAATATTTTTCTTAATTAGAATTTAATGGACCTAATAGGCATAAGAACCTGTAAATAAGACTAATTAGTTTATTTGCAGGTGCTTTTAATCTAATTAGAAACACGTTTATAGTGACAACCTCAAATGGAATATCAATTGAGGTACTCTCCTAATGAATTGACACGTAATTTTTTTATAAAGATGTGATTACTTCCAGTTGTATTTTGTGGCTCTCATTGTTTGTTTGAGAAGAAACAAAGACGTTTAATAAATTAAACTAATATTTGAAATTTGATGATAATGCAGAGCCAAATCGAAGTAGGAGGCTTTATGGAGGCATTGGAGTTCTCCAGTAAAGAAAGGAAGGTCTCATTTTATATTTTCAAATGTTGCCACTGCTTCATCCCTGCCCATGAACAAGAACATGTAGCCCTGCCCTAGAACAAGAACATGTATAACTTGGTGTATTGTTTAAGAACCAATACTGTTGAAAGATATAGATTAGACTCTATTTTTATTAACACTAACACTTTTTGAACTTTATTATGTTGCAAACCACCATGCATAATTATTTGTTTGCATTTAAAACGTTAACTTGCAATAGCTTTGATAGCCATTGATATTGAAAAATTTATGTTTCAAAGTAAAGAATCGCTATATCAATATCCCATATTCTTACTTTATTAGTAAGATTTACTATATACAATTGCATTTGATTAAAACTCTCATTTAATCTCTCATTTTTAACTAGAAATCTCACTTGTGAGATAATTTTTGTAATTGCTTAACATTATCACAATTTACAGTACATTTTTAGCGGCATATTGTGTTTATTGTAGAGAACTTGTAGAGAACAGGACTCATGAATTACCTTTTACAACACTAAGAGCATACACATGTATTTTGGGCTCTTTTGTGTTGTGTTTATCATACCATCACTTAACCAAATTGGTGCTGGTAGATGCAAAAACATTGAATCGTAAGAAAATGTAGTTCTACTATTGATGGAATAACTTTGAGCAGACCTTGTTACATATTGAATGGTAAGAAAATGTAGTTCTACATATTGAATGTTTGAACTTTTAATATTTTTTAGATGCTTGAAAGAAACCTATGTTTGTCATCTGAAGAATCAGTAGGTTGGTAAATAGGTTGTTTGATGGGTTTAATTTGAAGATGATTTCTTAGTGCTGCTAATTTAACGTTGCTTGCAGTTTCATTTTATTACGACAAAATGCTAGGAGTTATAAAACAATTCGGCAACTTTTATCAATGGATGGAAGTGACTAATGAGATGGTTAAAGATATCTTAATTTTATATCTTTTTAAAAATCATATTTTGTGACCAAGAATCATGCATGTATTCTCTCGAATTTGGCAGAGATGGTGTCGACATATCACCCCACTCCACCTCACCCTGATCTTACAAATAGCGATGCAACGAGTGGAACTTACTGGGTATGGTTGTTGTTGTAATAGTATTTAGTGTGTGTCTTAAAGGTATATTAGACTAGATCTTAGTGAATGTACGCTTTAAAGGCTTTGGGAGTGGGTCGTCACCGCCGCATCGCGCGGGTTTCCGACTAGTTTCAATTAAATGTCCATACGTGTTTACTTTCAATCATTAAGTGTTTCGTTAACTAAGTTTATTTAAACTAAGTTACATTGTAATACCCAAGATTTTATAAGTGACCATTATTCCATTATAATTCACTCTTGTTAGTTTATATTATCAAATGGTGATAAGCAAGTCTTGATATTCCATGTGTACTCTCATAGATATGTGTAATCAAAGTGATGTCTTTAATCTTAGACATATCTATACATGCATGCATATTCAATTACTTTGATCATCGTTATTCTAAGTTATTTAAAATTAAGTTTTATGTTTAAGAACTCCCACTTGAGTTGTTCATATAAAAATGTTTTCAATGGATAATAACCATAATTCTAAAACTCATGTTTAGAAAGAGAAAAGGTGATAGCCCTTATAATTCTACATGCATGCATAAGTACACATGATTTTCCCATGTTCTTTGGTTCACCCTTTACTCTAGTTTGACAACTTAGGTTTAATCGTCCTTGATTACAGCGAACCTCGGTCAAGTTACACTTTAGGTTTTGCCCCTTATGGTTCGCCATCCTTGGGTTAGTAGTTCCTAGGCTCGCAGACCAAGAGTTCGGCCCATAGGGTAATCAACCATAAGGTTCGCTGCATAGGGAGGTTTATACAACCTAGGTTCGTGGCTCAGGTTTTGCCCAGCTAGGGTTTGGCCAAGATAGTAGCTTCGGCTGGCCAAGGTTCGTCTAGCTCCAGCTCAGATAGGTTTGCTGGTCCTGGTTCGTGGCCCTTATGGTTCGGCTGGCAGGAGGGTCGGCTGGCAGAAGGTTCGGCCAACAGGAGAGGGGTTCGGCCATCCCTCCATCCAGATCAAGGAGGTTCAGCCACCTGCACTGGCGAACCAAGCAGTCCCCAAGTTGTTCATCGTCACCATCATCGAGCATCGTCTATTGCAGCCTGTTACACTCATTTATTCTAGACTCTACATGTTCGTTTTAGTGTTTTCCAAGTATAGAACTCGTTTACAAGCAAGAATCTAACTCGGTTGTTGTTTAGAGTGAGAAATCAAAAGTAAATTCGAGATCTACCTCTGAATGTCGACCAAATGTTGAGTTTCTCTGTGGGTTCTTGTTCTCCTCGATCACACGAGCGTTTAGAGCCAAGAATCACTCGAATCGGTTAAGAAATGAAGAAGATATCTTAGAGAGAAGTTATAGAGAGAAAGTGGTGGCGGGAAGTGAGTTCTAGAGAGAGAGAGATTTATGAGAAATGAAAGAAGAAGATGTAGTCTTCTTCATTAATAGCCCGCGTACTCCCCGTGTGCTCGGTCTCGTTTATGTCGCGATAGAAATTATTATATGCTCGGTTTTTGCTCGTAAATTATATTAAAACATAAAGCATTTATATCCTTAGGTTTTGTTTTAATAAAATGATTTTAATTAAGTTGTTTTGTAAAGTGTTTCCGTTTTCTTTCGTTAAATCATTTATTTAATAAAACGGTTTGCTCGTATACGTCTTAGGTTTTAATTCCTAATAAACATTTTTAAATTTTTTTTCTTAAATTAATATCGTTAAATATTATTTCAGTTATCTCGTCGAAACGCATTACCCACATACGTATTCATAAAGATCATCACCTTTTCGAATCCAACGCTCGTATCGTATTTCAATTCGATTTAGGATTTATCTAATATCGTTTCAGGATATTATTCCTAATAAATATATTCGTGTGAATCGTCACCATGCGAATACATTATTAAGTTAATATTTCTCAAATAATATTCGTGTTTAAAATTATATTCGTAACCTCACCATCGCGTAATCACTTTCAATAATGCTTTCTTTATTTTATTATCTTGAATATTATAATTCCCCAATTCAAATCCCACTAAACCATATCACTGACACATTCATGATAGACCGAAATAAGCTTATGTTTAGGGCATATGTAGAAGTAGGTCGCAACCTATCCAGCCACCGTCCCACCACCATTTCGATAAATCATGACCATGTTTAGTAACCAAACAATAACCAACTCATAATCCTTTATCATTGAAAACCAAAACCTCGGATTATCCTCACCAAAGCCTCAATACTGATATAATCATGATAAACCGAAGATGGTTTATGTATAGGGCATACGTAGAGGTCAGTCGCAACTGCCTCAGCCGCCATCCCACCACCTCTTTGATAGACCATGATTATATCCTTGCCTATCTTTGGTTATAGAATCCCATACCACTACCATTCCAAATCCAATCATATCATCTCATATATGTATATCTCTGCAATAAACTCTCTGGTTCTGTCTAGTTATTTTCCAACTACATTTCCCATGGTTTATGCTCATAATCATGTGTTCTCAGTATGTATACCAATAATAATAATATCCAATAATCCATTGTAATTATCAATTATCATAACAGGTCTTATCAATACAATCAAACATGTACAGACAAACCCAAAATACAGTGATGTTACAATGGACATCAATGAGTTCATTCAAATGCTAAAGGAGCAGGAGATAGAGAACAAATGGAAAGCCAAGAGAGTAGCTCAACTTCAAGATCCTTTTATATATTATTCTACTCCTACTGTAGACAGAACTACCTCACCTGCTCCATTGAAGACTGACTTTGTATCTCAAACCAAAGAGCTTCCCAATTCAAGTCATGTTCATTTCACTTAGCCTGCTATCACTTCTACATCTCACTTAGAGGATAGCCATCCTGTTATAAATTTGAAGACAAACAATTTTAATAAAATGCCAGTAGAAGTAGCTAAAGAGCACATAGGTAGTATCAACTATTGTGAGTTCATATGATGGATTGCTCGTAGGATAAATTGGAAATCCTCACTTGGCCAATGAAGATTACTCATAGATTGATCCAGATGACATGGAAAGAATTGACATTATGTGGGCTTTGGCTAGTGTAGTAAGAAGGGCTAAAGATTTTGTTAGAAGAACAGGGAAAGATATAAATCTCAGAAAGGATTCAAAGTTTGGATTTGATATGTCCTCGGTTACCTGCTATAATTGTGGTGACAAGGAACATGTTGCAAGACAGTGCAAAAAACCTAAGAAGATAGGGAATAAGAATTTGTTCCGGAATCAAAGATCATCTTCTTCGAAGCCTGAAAGACGTCTGGTTCCAATTGAAACACCCTCTCATGCAAGTTCTTCAAATGCAAACAAGGCCCTCATGGTTCAATGATGAAGGAGAGAATTGGAAATTTAAGTTCAATTCCTATAAAGGAGCAGGTGAGAAAGCTTGCGTTGCTGAAATCAAGGAAGAAGCTGAAACAAATGTGAAGAATGATTCAAACGAAAGAAACTTAGGATTGAATGAGTCATCAGCTTCAGAGGATGAAAGCATTTAAGACTCTGAAACTCAAGAAAATACAAATGCTGAACATGAAGATCAACACATCACACAGTTTGCTTTGATGGTTGGCAAAGCATCCTCATCTCAGGATGGTCAGGTTGCCTCAAATGCCGCTCTTAACAACACTTGGATTGTTGATAGTGGGGCATTAAGGCACATGACAGGAGACATATCTCTTCTTACCAATGTCAAAACAATTAGAGGAGGATATGTACCATTTGCAACAGACAAAGGAGGATTCATTACTGTAGAAGGAGTTCTTTCTAATGGTCAAGTTTCATTTGACAAAGTGAAGTATGTGAAGCAACCTTGAGAAGAATCTGTCGCACCCCAGCCTCCCGTGCCTGCGCGAGGGGCGCGACTCAACTGATCTTGCAGGATCGCAGTCTCCGGTCACACCATGTTGCGAGACCTACATGTCTGGTTTCATACGTACATCCATTTACTTGGATACATGGTTTTGTAAAATCATAGTTGTGGAAGTTTAATAATATCAACATAGATGAAGTTCATAATTTGCGGAAGCGTTACATAAAAGTTTTCAAAACAACATAGGTTTAATGTTTGCGGAAGCGATTAAAGATGTTTAAACAATACATGGCATAACAAAATGATAACAAATGTTTAATAAACTAAGACACTTTAGCAGATGCATGCGACTCCAGCCTAGCATCCTAATCCTTGTGCGCGTGCCTTAGTTACCTGAGAAAACATGCAAGTAAAAGGGTCAATACAATGGTTGGTGAGAGCACAGGTTTTTCATAAGCAATAAACATCCGATGTTTAAAGTAACAGTTTGCGATTTACATATCATTACAATGAAGTATTGACTGATAGCTAGTCAATACAGTTATATAATATGCGGGGTCGTACCGAAGCTGACAGTTGTGCCTCCCGCCATGTCCATCACAAGACAATGGCAAAGTGTTGGTCAATATTGCACCCATTCCGACCTATAGTCAGGTTGGCCTCCCAGGCGCGATGGGTGGGGCTTGTCAGGCCCAAATAGTACTATTTAAGATTACCATGCTAGGCGCTACGGGCTACTAACGGTCCGTGGAGTATCGCGAGGACTTTTAGTTGTGATGTGGTCCACACATATACATATAGTGATAAAGCATGTACATATGCAAATAAAATGAGTTGTTGTTCATAAAATAGTTTAGCATGCAATGTTTTCTCCCCCAAAGGTAGAAAAGTAAAAAGGGGCCGTGAACTCACCCATTAAGCAGTTCCGGTGTGATTGTGGGTTCGCTTCTGCGAATGCTAGCGCCTGCTAGTAAGCACCTATAACCATATAGGTGTGAGTATGTGTTTTGTGGTGCGTTGTATCCCATACAACTCCAAGTGTCGGTGTGCTCAACCGAGTGTGTGTGTACACTAGTGGGACTCGACGAATCGTTGGTGACACGATTGTTGTGTTTATGTGTCTTGATGCACATAAGACACCATGATGCATCCTATGACTCTAATCGCACAAGTTACCATTTTTAGAAAGTTTCCAATTTAGGAAAGTGTGTTTATGAAATCCCATTTCATAAAGTTCATACTATTAATATGTTTATAAAACACGTTTAAACCCTTAAAACATGTCGTTTGCGCATAAATCACCATTTATGCCGTTTTGCCTAAAGAAAGTTTCCTCATTTGGAAAGTATCCGTTTAAAAACTTGTTTTCACAAATAGAAGTTTCCAATATGCTTAGAAATCATTTTCAAGCATATTCCAATACTCAAAGTTCAACAAAACATCTTAAAACATTAAAAGCCCTCTTTTGATTTTTAAAAGTTTCCATATTTAGAAAGTTTATACAAAACCATGTTTTGACAAAATCAAACATCCAAATGTGTTTCTAAACACACCAATAAACATTTGACAACATCTAGACATGTCTAACATGTCTAGATCATCACAAATCTATGACTTGCAACATAAAAGTTTCCTTTTATGGCAAGTTTGCCTAAATCATCACCAAATCAAACATAACTTAACCAAAACTCAAATCTAACATTTCTAAACACCAAAATCAGTAAATCTACAACAAATACTCATCAAATCACCAACAATTTCGTGCACAATAACCGTATGGAGTTGCATGTGGGTTTTTAGCCCTTGCATGTACGATCTAAATAATAATAAACAAATAAAACTACCTTAGAAGCTCTTAGAGAACTGATTTCAAGTTAGACAGAGGTTGTGGAGCTGCTACAATGGCTGGATTCGATCTTCTCGTCGATTGAGAGCTCCTCGATCTTCCTTGATGTTCCTATGGCTCCAAATCACCAAGAGATTGCTCCAACGTTGCTTCCAGCAGGTTAGGGTGTTGGTTTCAGAGGGATTTGGTCGAAAATAGATGTAAGAACTCGGGTAAATTGCAAGGGAACCGAGTGGAAATGAAATGGGTTTGAATATAAAGAAATTTTGATCTGCATGGCCTTCGCGTACCGCGGAGGCCGATCAAAATCTTTTATCACGTACCGCGATGGAATTCGGGAGTCCCGACTCCCGGTTTGCTTCGCGTACCGCGAAGCCTTTCACCATGTGGTTATCGCGTACTGCGACGAGTCCTTTTTCTTGTTTTTCAATTCCGATGATTTGGTTTCGCTCGTACTCGATTCCTAACGTTTATCCTAAACATCTAATGCATGTTTAGCACATAATACAATAGTAACATATAGTTTGATTGATCACCAACATTCGTCAGGCTCGTGTGTGTGTTTCGATAATTCCTCAAATTATCTTCGATAGTTTGTGCTCGTGTCTTACGAAGTGTTTCCACGATTGATTAATCCTAATCAACGTGTAATGCACAATTCAATAATTCCCCGAATTATTGTTTTGTGGTAGTGTTGTGTTTGCCACACTTGGTTTTCAAAACCAATGTGCAATGTACGATTCGATAGTTCCTCGAACTATCGTTTCGTAGTTGTGTGTGTTTGACTCATCTAATTAAACATAATTAAATGAAATGCATCAAGTATGAATGTGAAATGTAAAGAATGTAAGAGTTATAATTTACTTGAAATTGCCGGGTGTCACATCATCCCCTTGTTGAAAGAAATTTCGTCCCGAAATTTGGTTGTTGTTGATAGTGTTTGAGAAGCACAAGTGTTTGAGAAACAAAAATTTTCCGGTTGTCACATCATCCCCTTGTTGAAAGGAATTTCGTCCCGAAATTTATCCGTTGTTGTCAGCGTTCGACGTTGTATGTTTTAAGAGATGGGGGTATTTGCGCATCATCTGATCTTCACGTTCCCACGTGAATTCAGGTCCGCGTTTAGAGTTCCATCGGACTTTAACAACTGGAATCTTACTCTGTTTGAGTTGTTTGACCTCTCGGTCCATGATCTCTACCGGTTCTTCCACGAACCGTAGTTGTTCATCCACCTGAATCTCATCCATTGGAACTACAAGTGTTTCGTCAGATAGACACTTTTTCATGTTTGAGACGTGAAACACGTTGTGAACTCCGTCGAGTTCAACTGGCAAGTTTAGTTGGTATGCCACTGGACCAATCCTTTTCAGGATTTCGAAAGGTCCTATATACCGTGGGTTTAGTTTGCCTCGCTTACCAAAACGAATGACGCCTTTCCATGGCGAAACTTTCAGAAGGACTTTACCTCCTACCTGAAATTCCAAAGGCTTTCGGCGTTTGTCGGCATAGCTCTTTTGACGATCACGAGCTGCTGCCATGCGGTTTCTGATCTGTACGATTTTCTCCGTCATTTCGTGTACAAGTTCCGGTCCAGTGAGCTGACTGTCGCCCACTTCCACCCAACAGATGGGTGATCGGCATTTCCTGCCATAGAGTGCCTCAAAAGACGCTGCCTTGATGCTGGTGTGGTAACTGTTGTTGTAGGAAAATTCCACCAATGGTAAATGAGTTTCCCAGCTGTTGCCGAAGTCTACTACGCACACTCGCAGCATATCTTTGAGGGTTTGTATTGTGCGTTCGCTCTGGCCATCAGTTTGTGGATGGTATGCCGTACTCATATCCAACCGCGTGCCAAGCGACTTTTGTAGTGATTTCCAGAAGTTTGAAGTGAATCGAGCGTCTCGGTCAGAAATGATGGAGATTGGCACTCCATGTCGCGAGACCACTTCCTTGACATAGATTCTGGCTAGCTTTTCCATCTTATCATTTTCCTTGATCGCAAGGAAATGTGCTGACTTGGTCAGTCGGTCCACAATTATCCAGATAGTGTTACATCCACTAGGAGTACGGGGTAATTTGGTAATAAAATCCATGGATATTTGTACCCACTTTCACATGGGGATCTCAGGTTGTGTGAGTAATCCAGAGGGTTTATGGTACTTGATCTTGACTTTGGCACAAGTCAAGCATTTGCCTACGTAGGTGGCAATGTCGGCTTTCATGTGTGGCCACCAGTAGAGTATCTTCAGATCATGATACATCTTATCAGATCTAGGGAGAATGGAATATCGGGATTTGTGAGCCTCGTCCATCACAAGGTCTCGTAGGTTTCCATGCCATGGAACCCAGACGCGTTCCATGAAATAATGTAAGCCATCGGCTTTGACTTCTAGTTGTTGCTCCATTCCCCTTAATGATTCGGCCACTAGATTTTCTGCTTTAAGTGCCTCTACTTGGGCAATACGTATCTGTTCAGGGAGATTGGGATGGATAGTGAGTTGTAAAGCTCGTACTCTCTTAGGTTTCGAGGTATTCTTCCGACTTAGGGCATCGGCCACAACGTTGGCCTTCCCCGGGTGATACTTGATAGCACACTCATAGTCATTTAAGAATTCGAGCCAGCGACGTTGTCGCGTGTTCAATTCCTTCTGCTCGAAGATGTGTTGGAGACTCTTGTGATCAGTGTATATCGTACACTTTGTACCATACAGGTAGTGTCTCCAGATTTTGAGTGCAAATACCACGGCTCCAAGTTCCAAGTCGTGGGTGGTGTAGTTTTTCTCGTGGACTTTCAACTGTCGAGAAGCATATGCGATCACCTTCTCTCGCTGCATCAGCACGCATCCGAGTCCTTGTATTGAGGCATCGTAATAAACCACGAAGTCGTCCGTTCCATCAGGAAGTGATAAGATAGGTGCACTACAGAGCTTCTGCTTGAGAAGTTGGAATGCAGCTTCTTGTTTGTCAGTCCAGAGATATTTCTTGCCTTTATGGGTTAAGGCTGTAAGTGGTTGGGCTATCTTTGAAAATCCTTCAATAAATCGTCGATAATAGCCTACCAAGCCTAGGAATTGTCGCACCTCAGTTGGGGTCTTTGGTGCTTCCCAGTTCTTTGTCGCCTCTATCTTGGATTTACCCAAATGAATTCCTTGTTCATTCACAACATGACCTAAGAATTGGACTTCTCGAATCCAGAAGTCGCATTTGGAGAGTTTAGCATACAGCTTCTCTATCTGTAGCAGTTCAAGAGCCAATTGAAGATGCTCTTTGTGTTCCTCCTGGGTTTTGGAGTAGATGAGAATATCGTCTATGAAGACAATGATGAATTTGTCGAGATAGGGTTTGCACACTCTATTCACGAGGTCCATGAATACTGAGGGTGCGTTAGTTAGCCTAAATGGCATGACCAAAAACTCGTAATGGCCATACCGAGTACGAAAAGCAGTCTTGGGAATATCTTCCTCTTTAATTCTCAGTTGATGGTACCCAGATCGCAGATCGATCTTAGAGTAGTAGCTCGATCCTTGTAGTTGATCGAACAAATCGTCAATGCGTGGTAAGGGGTAACGGTTCTTGATTGTCACTTTGTTTAATTCCCGATAGTCAATGCACATACGGAACGTGCCATCCTTCTTCTTTACAAACAAGACCGGAGCTCCCCAAGGTGAGAAGCTTGATCTAATGAAACCCTTGTCCAACAGCTCCTGGAGTTGGTTGGACAGTTCCTGCATCTCCGAAGGTGCAAGTCGATATGGTGCCCGTGCAATAGGCGCTGCTCCCGGCACGAGGTCTATGCGGAACTCCACTTGCCGAGGCGGTGGAAGTCCTGGTAGATCCTCAGGAAATACGCCAGGATAGTCGCGTACGACTGGGATGTCTTCTATTTTTTTCTCCTCTTCGGTCTTGTCGGTGATAAGTGCCAGAATGGCTGTGTATCCCTTTCGTAAGCATTTGTGAGCTTTCATGCACAAGATAATGTTTAGAGGAGTGTCACTCCGTTCGCCCTTGATGTCTAGAGTTTCTCCGCCAGGGAGAGGTATGCGCACAACCTTGTCGTGGCAAATGATCTCAGCTTGGTTTTCAGACAACCAATCCATGCCCACTACGACATCAAAACTGCCTAGTGTAACCGGCATGAGGTCAATCTTAAATTTGTGGTTAGCTAGCTCCAGTGTGCATTCTTTCAGAATGTGCTTAGTCACCATTAATTTACCATCAACTAGTTCTACTGTGTATTCAACCTCTAAGGGTGTTGGGGTAATGGCAAGTATCTCACTAAAATCCTTAGATATAAAGCTTTTCTCAGCTCCAGTATCAAACAATACAGAAGCATAATTATCATTTAAGAGATACGTACCAGTTGCAAGGTTGGGATCCCTTCTGGATTCTTTTGCCCCGATCACGAAAGCTCGTCCCTTCAGACCGTTGTTGTTCCCATTATTGTTGTTGTTCTTCAGATGTGGGCAGTCCCTCTTGAAGTGCCCCAGTTTTCCACACTCGAAGCAGCCCTTCGGTGCTTCAAGTTGTTGTTGTTGTGGCTGCGGGGTCTTTGGAAGCAGCTCACCCTTGCAGTCTTTGGCGAGATGCCCACCCTTGCCACACCGTTGGCATCGGATGGAACCACATTGCCCCAAAACGTGGTGTAAGTTGCATTTGTTGCACTTGGGGTGTTTGCCTGCATAGGTTCCTGGGCTTTGGTTGGTTGGGATGGGTGGTGCGCAAGCTTGAGTCGAACCAAGCTTACGTTGTTGTGGTGGTGGTTAGAGGGTGGAAGTTTTGCTCTGGGTGTTATCCCATTTGTGCTTGTTGTCAGTGGTTGTGGTTACAGCACCACGAGGTGGTAAGATCATCCCAAGGCAGGGCGTTGGCTGCATCGAGCCCTAGGTTTCGGACATTGGCATTCCACCACGTGAGCGCAGCTCCCTCGAATGTCCCTACAGCGAACTTGACTCGGTCCTCGTTCCTGCAGTTACTCATAGCAAAGGCTGGTTCTGCCTTTTCGATCCAACGTAACAGTCCAACGGCACCCTCTGCGCCACTGAAGGAGTGGGGTTTGCAATCCAGGAACATTTTGAACGTGCAGAGAGGAGGGTTGGGGTTTGTTCCTGAGATATGCAAAGAATAAAGTTGGATTCAGTTTCGGGTAAACGTGTTGGATTGGAAACGAGTGATTGTGATTCAAGGTGAATATGAACAGATTCATCACCTTGGTTCAGTAGGTTTTGATTACGGGCAGCTTCCCGTGCAGCAAGCACCTCCTCAACCCATTCGTTGATGAGTGCGTTCAACTCAGCTTGTGTCAGGTTGATGTTTCCATGTCCGCCCGCATTCCTACGTCCTCCACGTCTTCATAGCAAGAATAAGTGTTAGTGTTTGCCCAATGACTAATATAGTGTGTGCGGTAGGTACTGAAAGGACACATATAGAGCTATCGGCTCCTCCTCATCATGTGCAGCCACATGCGGTGACGATGATGACGCCATTTGCTATAGTGTGCGTAATAAGTGTGTGTGTACAATCGTGTATGCAAGTATCAAATACTAAGCACTAAGTGTCGTGTGGAGACTAGTGGTTATAGACTAAGTTCACTAAATGCAAACCTAATTCGCAATAACCGGAGGCTCTGATACCAATCTGTCGCACCCCGGCCTCCCGTGCCTGCGCGAGGGGCGCGACTCGACTGATCTTGCAGGATCGCAGTCTCCGGTCACACAATGTTGCGAGACATACATGTCTGGTTTCATACGTACATCCATTTACTTGGATAAAAGGTTTTGTACAATCAGAGTTGTGGAAGTTTAATAATATCAACATAGATGAAGTTCATAATTTGCGGAAGCGTTACATAAAAGTTTTCAAAACAACATAGGTTTAATGTTTGCGGAAGCGATTATAGATGTTTAAACAATACATGGCATAACAAAATGATAACAAATGTTTAATAAACTAAGACACTTAAGCAGATGCATGCAACTCCAGCCTAGCATCCTAATCCTTGTGCGCGTGCCTTAGTTACCTGAGAAAACATGCGAGTAAAAGGTTCAACACAATGGTTGGTGAGAGCACAGGTTTTTCATAAGCAATAAACATCCAATGTTTAAAGTAAGAGTTTGCGATTTACATATCATTACAATGCAGTATTGACTGATAGCTAGTCAATACAGTTATATTATATGCGGGGTCATATCGAAGCTGACAGTTGTGCCTCCCGCCATGTCCATCACATGACAATGGCAAAGTGTTGGTCAATATTGCACCCATTCCGACCTATAGTCAGGTTGGCCTCCCAGGCGCGATGGGTGGGGATTGTCAGGCCCAAATAGTACTATTCAAGATTACCACGCTAGGCGCTACGCGCTACTAACGGTCCGTGGAGTATCGCGAGGACTTTTAGTTGTGATGTGGTCCACACATATACATATAGTGATAAAGCATGTCCATATGCAAATAAAATGAGTTGTTGTTCATAAAACAGTTTAGCATGCAATGTTTTCTCCCCAAAGGTAGAAAAGTAAAAAGGGGCCGTGAACTCACCTGTTAAGCAGTTCCGGTGTGATTGTGGGTTCGCTTCTGCGAATGCTGGCGCCTGCTAGTAAGCACCTATAACCATATAGGTGTGAGTATGTGTTTTGTGGTGCGTTGTATCCCATACAACTCCAAGTGTCGGTGTGCTCAACCGAGTGTGTGTGTACACTAGTGGGACTCGACGAATTGTTGGTGACACGATTGTTGTGTTTATATGTCTTGATGCACATAAGACACCATGATGCATCCTATGACTCTAATCGCACAAGTTACCATTTATAGAAATTTTCAAATTTAGGAAAGTGTGGTTATGAAATCCCATTTCATAAAGTTAATACTATTAATATGTTTATAAAACACGTTTAAACCCTTAAAACATGTCGTTTGCGCATAAATCACCATTTATGCCGTTTTGCCCAAATAAAGTTTCCTTATTTGGAAAGTATCCGTTTAAAAACTTGTTTTCACAAATAGAAGTTTCCAATATGCTTAAAAATCATTTTCAAGCATATTCCAATACTCAAAGTTCTACAAAACGTCTTAAAACATTAAAAGCCCTATTTTGATTTTTAAAAGTTTCCATATTTAGAAAGTTTATACAAAACCATGTTTTGACAAAATCAAACATCCAAATGTGTTTCTAAACACTCCAATATACATTTGACAACATCTAGACATGTCTAGATCATCACAAATCCATGACTTGCAACATAAAAGTTTCCTTTTATGGCAAGTTTGCCTAAATCATCACAAAATCAAACATAACTTAAACAAAACTCAAATCTAACATTTCTAAACACCAAAATCAGTAAATCTACAACAAATACTCATCAAATCACCAACAATTTCGTGCACAATATCCGTATGGAGTTGCATGTGGGTTTTTTGCCCTTTCATGTACGATCTAACTAATAATAAACAAATAAAACTACCTTAGAAGCTCTTAGAGGACTGATTTCATGTTAGACAGAGGTTGTGGAGCTGCTACAATGGCTGGATTCGATCTTCTCGTCGATTGAGAGCTCCTCGATCTTCCTTGATGTTCCTATGGCTCCAAATCACCAAGAGATTGCTCCAACGTTGCTTCCAGCAGGTTAGGGTGTTGGTTTCAGAGGGATTTGGTCGAAAATAGATGTAAGAACTTGGGTAAATTGCAAGGGAACCGAGTGGAAATGAAATGGGTTTGAATATAAAGAAATTTTGATCTGCATGGCCTTCGCGTACCGCGGAGGCCGATCAAAATCTTTTATCATGTACCGCGTTGGAATTCGGGAGTCCCGACTACCGGTTTGCTTCGCGTACCGCGATGAGTCCTTTTTCTTGTTTTTCGATTCCGATGATTCGGTTTCGCTCGTACTCGATTCCTAACGTTTATCCTAAACATCTAATGCATGTTTAGTACATAATACAATAGTAACATATAGTTTGATTGATCACCAATGTTCGTGAGGCTCGTGTGTGTGTTTCGGTAATTCCTCGAATTATCTTCGATAGTTTGTGCTCGTGTCTTACGAAGTGTTTGCACGCTTGATTAATCCTAATCAACGTGTAATGCACAATTCAATAATTCCCTGAATTAATGTTTTGTGTTAGTGTTGTGTTTGCCACACTTGGTTTCCAAAACCAATGTGCAATGTACGATTCGATAGTTCCTCGAACTATCGTTTCGTAGTTGTGTGTGTTTGACTCATCTAATTAAACATAATTAAATGAAATGCATCAAGTATGAATGTGAAATGTAAAGAATATAAGAGTTACAATTTACCTGAAATTGCCGGGTGTCACAGAATCTTCTCCCAGTATCACGAATATGTGACAAGAAATACAGTGTGTTATTTGATGATTCAAGGTGCTAAATGCTCAATCAGGATATCACAATTCCTAAAGACTGGATTTTAATGTCAGCTTCCATAAAGCAGGGTTTGTAAGTTCTCAATATGGCCACAGCTTCAACTAAATCTTCTATAGCTTCATGTTTTATGTCTAAGGCATCAGAGAAAGATTCTATCCTTTGGCATAAGAACATTGTTCATTTGAGCCTACGTAAGATGAATCATTTTGTTCCTAATAATCTGGTTGATGGAGTGAGTTTAAAGAACTTTAAACTGTCTGATGTCTGCATCTCATGCATGAAGGGAAAGAAAACCAAGCAGTCTCACAAAGTCAAAAAGTTTCACTCAATTATTGTTCCACTTGAGCTTCTCCATATGGATTTGTTTGATCCTGTCAACCGCAAGAGCATTGCTGGAGATCAATATTGTCTAGTCATTACTGATGAGTTCTCTATATACTCTTGGGTGTTTTTCATGAAGGAGAAATCTGAAACTTTTGAATGTATTCAAGTTTTAGTAACTAAACTTGAATCCCTTTATAAGCTCAAGGTTCGCTTGCTCAGAACAGACAACGGGATGAAATTCAAGAATCACAACATGGAGACTTTCTACATCAAATGTGGAATTGTACAACAATTTAGTGCTCCATATGTCCCTCAGATGAATGGTGTTGCTGAGCGAAAGAGCAGAATCTTATTTGAGACTGCTTGAACTATGCTTACTGGATCCTCCCTATCGGTTCAATTCTGGAATGAAGCAGTCTCTAATGCTTGTTATACTTTGAACCAGGTGTTTATAGTCAAGAGACATGGGAAGACTTGCTTTGAATTGCTCCATAACAGAAAGCCAAATCTTCGGTATCTTGAACCATTCGGTTCTCCATGCACAATTCTTAATAAACATGAGCAATGCATGTTCAATGAAAAGGTGGAAGAAGGTTATTTTCTTGGGTATAACACTATTAATAAAAGAGTATACAATAGAGAAACTTACAATGTGGAGGAGTGGTACCATGTGGATGTTCAGAGATATACTATGCCACCACCTGGAAAGGGTTCAGGTTGGATGTTCAACTATTCTGATCTATTTGACTCCTTCAACATGCCTCTCATGTACTTGATGAAGATGTTGTTGTTCATATAATGTATGATTCACAGAATGCTCCTGATGAACTAGTGCAACCTTCATCTGTTCTAGATCCTATGTAGACAAATGATGACAGTTCAAATTCATATGATCATCACTCTTAGTCAGATGCAGAAATTCCAGATGTTGATAACATAGTTCCTGTTCTTGAGGATCTCAATCTAATAATCTTGATCAACAAGTTGTTGTTCCTGCTCATTCATGTTTTATCTCCCAAGTTGAACCCAAAACAATTACAGAAGCATTGAAAGAAGAATTATGGGTAGATGCGATGCAAGAAGAACTGCTGCAATTCAATAAACTTGGTGTTTGGTAGCTTGTTGACAGACCTAAGGGTGCAAAAGTGATTGGCACTAGATGGGTTCTACGCTGCAAGCGCGATGATCATGGGATCATGGTAAGAAACAAGGCGCGTTTGGTGGTGCAAGGTTTTAGATAGATTGAAGGGATTGACTATAATGAAGTGTTTGCACCGGTTGCTCGTCTTGAAGAAATCTGAATTTTCTTAGCCTATGCATCCTACAAAAAATTCAAAGTTTATTAGATGGATGTCAAGAGTGCATTCCTTCATGATGTGATTAATGAAACGGTGTATGTCAATCAACCTCCCGGTTTTGAAGATCCATTACATCATGAACAAATCTACAAGTTGGACAAGGCCTTATACGGATTGCACCAAGCTCCGCGAGCATGGTAAGAGACACTTTCTACTCACCTTCTGAGCAACGGGCTCAGAAGAGGTGTCATTGACTGCACATTGTTCATTCATAAAAATAATGGAGATTTGCTCTTGGTGCAAGTCTATGTTGATGATATCATCTTTGGATCCACAAATGATGTTCTGTGCGGAGATTTTGAAAAGGTTATGAAAGATAAGTTTGAGATGAGCTACATGGGGGAGATGAAGTTCTTTCTAGGATTGCAGGTGGATCAGTCTGAGGCAGGGATGTTTATTCATCAAACCAAATATGCTAGTGACATACTAAGCCAGTTTAGCATATTAGATGCAAAACCTGCTGGTACCCCACTGGCTCTTAATCATAGGATTACTCCAGATGAAAAGGGGGAGTTATTCGATGCCACACTGTATATCGAGGGATGATTGGATCTCTCATGTATCTCACAGCTTCTCAGCTAGACGTCATTTTTCTACTTGCTTGTGTGCCCGCTACCAATCTAAACCAAGAGTATCTTATCTCATTGTTGTAAAAAGGATTTTTTGTTATTTGAAAGGGTACCCCGGATCTAGGCTTATGGTATCCCAATGATGATAACTTTGAACTTACTACTTACAGTGACTCAAACTCTGGTGGATGCAAGAGAGATTTGAAGTCAACATCTATGGGGTGTCAATTCTTTGGAAAATGCCTAGTTACTGGCAGTGCAAGAAGCAGACGTCGGTGTCTACTTCCACATGTGAAGCTGAATACATTGATGCTGCAAGTTGTTGCTCTCAAATCATCTAGATTCAGCAACAGCTCAGGGACTATGGGTTAAACTTTTCTAACACTTCTATCTTTGTTGATAACACTGTTTCCATAGCTGTCACTAAAAATCCTGTCCAGCACTCAAAAACAAAACACATCGACATTAAATATCACTTTATACATGACTGTTTTGAAAAGAAATTAATCAGTGTTGTTAAAATTTAAACTGATCACCAGATAGCCGATCTTTACAATAAAGCTTTTGATAAACCCATTTTTCTATATCTACTATCGGCTAATAGTGTTTTTCATAAAACTGAAGTCATTCCTTCCTCTGAGTCAAACAAATATTCAATTCTTTATTCTTTTTATGCTTTTATGTATATAGTTTCCTTTGCATTTATTTTACTTATTCAAAAGCCCAAAAAGATTTTCCGCTTTAGTTTTTTTGGGGGAGAAAAAGCACTACATTGAAAAACCAAAAACATTAAAAAATTGTGGAAATGAGAAAGTTTTAGTTGGGAAGTGATGTGTTAACCAGTCATATTTTGTGAAGAAAAATTTAATGCATGAATTGAAAGCACATGGGTGTTATGGTATGATGTACTAAAAGGCCTGCTTTACAAGATTTTGACAATTAGTGATTGTTTAGAATGTCTGATTTCTGGGTACCAGTCTAGAAAACTGGCTTAAGGGATTAACATGTTATAATTCAAATTATGCGTACACCTGATATCATAGGATCTTATAAGGTTTCCAATGATTCATGAGTTCAAGTCCGTATACGTGCCACATTATTTGGTCAGAGCCTAGCTGAAGCCGTCCATTCGAATAAGAATGATTGAATCACATGGAAAAAAAGTAAGTCTAATTCTGTATACGTGCCTGGGTTACAGCCTCGTTGAAGCTGTCCATTTAGATAGGACTAGTCAGAAACCCGCGCGATGCGGCGATGGTGCCCCACTACCAATGTTGAAACCCTAGATGTTGCCACTATCCATGGCAGAACCTTAGTTGTCTTTGTTGCGATGGTTGCGATAGTCATGGTTTTTCGATGAGAGACCAGGGTAGAATTTTTGATTTTAGGGTTTTGAGGTGGGAGATGGGTAAAATAGAGAGAAAGACATTTGAAATTTAAAATGAAATAAATATTTTGTCTTTTGAGTCTTTGAAGTGGATGAGTGGTACCACAAGCTTAAAAGTGTGTACTTAAAGTGGCCAGCTTTATTAGTATGCTTTATTAGTAGTACTATTAGATCAAACATTTGTATATTTCTTAATTAAGAGATTTGAGTTTCTCTCTCCAATCTCTAGATAAAACACTTGTACATTACTACATTTATTAAATTTAAGATATATATCTCTAGCAGAAAACCTGGACGATGCAATAGGAGGTACTCATTTTCATATAGCTAACTAAACCACTATCCTTTTTAAAAGTTATTTTGAAACATACAATACAAGCTACTTAAATTGATTTTTATATAATACATGAAATACAAATATACAACAAATTAAGCATATATGTGTTTGTGTTTCTTACCTTGATGTTTTAAGATAAACGCAAACTATCATCTTGAAGTTTGTTTGTAGATACATCGTTGTCATAATCAGTTCTTAAGCTCTTTGGCAACAAGAACTTAGCCTCCACTTTCTACAACAATAATTGCCATATGCCGATAGAGTTTTTATAATTACACTTAACAATTAATGGTTACTTAAATAAGGACAAAAATAAATGTAAATCAACATGAACTTGTTGCATCAATAGCACGTTGAATCTCCTAAAAAACAGTACCAAAGCCAAATGATTGATCAATATCATGCAAATCAAGATCAAACTAACAACTGTAGATTCAACTTGTACCAGCCCTGTCCAAACCTTAACCATTGGACCTACAAAGCGGCAGGAAAGCTTACATCAAATAAACAAATTCATTTCAATCGTTATTCTTGAATTCTCCAAGACATTCTTGTGTATATAAACTTAGATTGTATCATTGGATCAAAACAACTAAAGTGCCAAATTTCATAGTATAAAAAGGTTCTATGTGAAAGATATAAAACCTTTTCTTCACCAAGCACTACATCAAGTGATTTTCCACTTTTAACCTAAACACTTGCAAAGATAGTAACATAATATTTTGCAACCAGAGATTAACCACAAGAGTTGAAGAAAAATACAAATATAATTGAAACCAATACAATTGGATAATTAGCCTGTTGCAAACATATGTTTAGATTTTATATGCTCAACCAATCAAATTCCACTAAAACTAATTTCTAAATCGCCAACTCATATGTAAAACTTCAATGCGACTATTATAAACTCGGTTTTTAACCTTAGGTGAGCATGTAATACAAGTAGCCTATTTAAGAGCTTCAGCTAATTGTTCTTTCTATCCTTAGAGCCTCAAATCCTTTGCTAGCTAGAATGGGAGCAAAATAATGACATAAAGGCCACCACTTTTATCTGTGAAGGGGAGGAAAAAAAGAGTTGATTAGTTGACAAACCTTGATTGATTTGTTTGAAAATCGACCTACATGATCCGACCCGAATTAATTTTAACACATTAGTCAACAGAATTTAAAGTTTACACCTTATTTTGGTTTTTTACACCTTATTTTGGTTTTTACATGAAGCAAAATTATCAAGAAAATAAACCTCGCTATATCACACACAAAAATGGATCAAAACATGTCAAAGCGAGATGTAATAACTATAAAAAAAGCACATGCCCCCTACCTGTGTTCTAAAATGAAAGATTCCTACTCATGTCCTGAAACGAATGCAATGCCCCCTAGGGTCCATACAAAAGCTTTAATTTATGTAGCATGAAGTAGCCATGGCACCTAGTAATGTGTCCTGAAAAGAAAGATTCCTACTCATGTCCTCAAGCTGTATGCAAATAAAAAAGACACCTAGTAATGTGTTACCTGTAGCAACTTATGAACTAATAAATAACATGCAACTGAATAGTTGTTGGTTATGTGAAATTAAGTCCTTTAAAGATTATCATACAAATAAGAATTGACCAAATTCTTCAAAAGGCAATTAAACGTGCAACTAAAAAATATACTTTGAAATTAAAGACAAAAAACCCAAAAAAAAATTTATACCGATCAATTGTCCAAAACAATTCTTCAGCGACATCGATGACTCATTGTTTTAAGTCACTCTGTACATAACTCCATTTACCCTCTTATATCATGTTCTACTCTATAATTCTGTGATTTTATTTAAAAAACATGCAAACATTAAGAAATTGTGTGATTATATTAAAAAAATGTATGAGCATGAAATATAATGTACCTAATGACTTGGAATTGAAGTATCATATGTTATGTCAAACTGGTTTTGATTTGCAGCCTTTATCATATTCTCTTCTATGAACACAACTCATTTGTTCAAAGTTCAAGCTTCAAATTTAGATTATTAAGCATACAATTTATTCAAACTACAAATTCAGATTATTATGCATACAATCTTAGCATAGTAAGGGTCTATCAAATGAGGAGCAGAAGCCATAATCTCTTCCCTGAACACAAACAAATGATAGATATATGCCAAGCCATGTTGTTGAGCCTGCAACAACCTATGCTGCACATAAATGAGAAACACACTAATATATTTCCAGATTTTGCCTCTCAATTACACTTCAAAATCTCATATACCATGTAGAAGTTGTACCTAAAGCATGAATATTTGTGCATCTCTTAATTTTACTCTCTCTTATACCTATTATATGTAGTAGAAAGATCATATTCTAGTAGAACATACATATTTGTAGGCTTTTGATAATCCTTAGTAGCCAACAGCAGTAACATTTTCCTCTTTGGTGAACTCTTTCTTTTTCTTATTTCTTTTTAACTTTCTTTCTAGCACTACTTCAGCAAAAGACGACATAGATGGATTAAGTTGATCCTCTTTCTTATTGCAAATAAAGATTTATGAATAAAGAAATTGGAGACAACAATCCTTAATTTGATTATATGAATACAACACCATTGAACATCACTGTTGACTTTGGGACCCTACTATAATGCACATAGCAAGTGATTCCACATGTTATTATAAATCAAACCTCAAAAAGGATTTTTCAAAGATAACTCACCCTTCTATTTTTTCATCTTCAAAACATACATCAACCTTATATTTTGAGTCAAGAACTTATGAAATTATCGCATGTACTTATCAAGATTAACTTTTGTATATATATCCACCTAAGAAAGTGTTTCTTTGTTAGTTTTTTAACCCAAGTCTTGAGAATGACAGTTCGAGCATATCGATGAAATCCAAAAATCATCTTCATCTTCAATCTCCTGAATACTCATGTCATCATCAGATTCGATTGACTGGGATTTCTTTTTGAGTATTTTATGACTACTATTCCCATTTCTATTCTTCAAAAAACCCCTCATTATCATCATCGTCTGATTATTGAAGGTAAAAATTACTTTTAGACTTCTAGTGTAACAATCTTTTAAAATCCGTCTTTTTTGAAGCATAAAACAGTTAAATTACTTCTGTTGCTTGAAACATAAGAAGGTGTAACAGGTTGAGGTTCATCATCATTTATAAAGCTATCTTCATATTCATTCTCATCAGTAGAATGATTTGATATTTTAATTCATGTGTCTAAGAATTTGCAATATCCTTCCTAAATGATTCTCCTTGTCATCACAGTGAAGGAAAAATAAAAGTGAGTGTATATATTTAAAAAGTACATGAAAACATGAGAATTCATTATAAAGAAGGTTAATAAAAAAAATTCATTCAAAAACAAAAGGATACGAATCATCTTGCATATGTGAATGCCGGTTATGACCAACATAGTAACCAGTGAGATACATGCCACATAGACCAACAAAAGAAAAGATTACATCTTTACCTGCATCAAATTCTAAATCTAATTGCAATGATTGAGTCTTGTACTCTTGTTGGGTAGTAATGCACATTAATCATAGAACAGGGCACTTATCACCAACATTGCATTGCACCAAACTCTTCAGTGCAGTTCCAATAATGCATTACACCAAAATCTAATTAGAGGTTAACTAATAGTAATAGGCTTTGCATCATAAAAAATAACAATGAGAAAAAAGGTCACCTTGCAAATGTGCAGCTTCACCATAAGAAAGTCACAAATAATAAGACACACAAAATACAATTTGGTCATAATCACATCTTTGTTTCAACTCATGCATACAATGAGACACACAAAATTAATCAGGGTAAAATCACTCTTATAGGTTCAACAAAATGATTAATAGTTATGAGAATGGCAGTCAAAAAAACATAGTTCAACAATTAAGGACCCTTTGATTACTTTAAAAATAGTAAAATTTGGGAATGCATCGTAATAAAAATTGGAGCAACGATAATGTCAGAAAAGAACACTACAAAATCCAAATCCTAGTAAACAACTTAATCTTGATGATGAAAAATACTTGGTAAAACTTACAACCCTTACACAGAGCAAATACAAAGTTCAAGCAAACCTACCTCCACAATCGTGGTCTGAAGCATGAATACAAAAATTAAGGTTAAACGATGAACAAAATTAGGTTAAAATAAATCAGAGGCAAACCAAGATTGAAGAGCAACAAACGTAAGGAAGGATGATGATATGATTGTAGAGCATTAACCTATTTAACAGACCGATCCCAGATTTCAAAATTTTCAACGTGGAGCCAAGATTTCTCTTTTCGGTTGTCTTGATTCAGATGCACAGAAAAGAAGAAAAGATGCCTCCTTCATTCATCTTGATGCTTCAGAACCGAAGACATCACCAAAGCACGTGCCAACATCTGGTTGAGAGATTAACCGATTATGGAAAAAAGCATCAAAGGGGAACCAGTGATAGATCGAACGACTTCTTACTTGGGAGAAAGGAGCACATAAAGAGAAAGAATGTTTAGAGGAGAAAGGAAAGCAGAAATAAAGGTTTACATAGAGAAGAAGAAAAAAATAATGCGGGAAAGTGTAGAATGCTTAGAATGCTTGTACCATAAGCTTCTCATGTTATACTTTTCTTAATTTTAAGACTTTGAGACTTTCTCACACCAATATGTATTATATATAGTATTAAGATATGCTAGAAAAATAAAAATATAAAATATGTTCGATTCCATACATGCACCATACACTGGGTTGCAGCCTAGTTGAAGCCATCCATTTGGATACAACAAAATCTCAATCAATATAGTTCTGAAACGTGCCATATTGCTTTGTAAAGACCTAGCTGAAGTTGTCCATGAGAACGTATTGAACTTGAGAATGTTATTAAAAGAAAAATGCAAAAATAAAATAACTTGGAACCTTATGGAATTTATGATCTCAGGTATTAAGATATATGCAGATATGAGTTATAAACTGGTTTTGACCTTTGTTAGTTGACTTGAACTATTAACTCAGTCAGAAGATATGGATGTTCACTGATTTGTTAAAAAATGAAGCATGATTAGGTTTAAAATGGACAATCATATCAGTAGTTGCATCATAAACCCAATGTTTTGTAGGCTTAACAGTTAAAGTTGCTAAATTGGTATGTTATGGTGTATACCATTCCCCTGAAAGATTTCTCACAAAATATGTGTTCTTCTTTTAATAGTTAGTTGTACAACTTATTTTTAGCAGAAAAATACAAAAAGGTTTTTTTTCTTTCTTCTTTCTTTTGTTTAAGTGATCATTTGTTAGTTGAATTGTTCTAACTTGTCTCAAGCATTCATCAAACCAGACAGAAAATCAAACCAGACAAAACTTCATATTTTCATCACAACATGGAAAGAATGTTAATATTTAATGGGTTTTGTGTCTGAGTGCTTATTCTTGTCAAATTACCAAAAAGATCAAGGGTCTCAACTCATTCATGCGAATGAGTCATCCTGGTTATTCATTCACACGAATGAATAAGCCATGCGAATAAGTTATTCGTTGATATTCTTAGGCGAATAAGCATCATAGACGAATGGCTCTGACACACGAATGGACTTCCGGCACGAATGAGACTTCTATTTATTCCAGCTCATTCGTTTGAAAGCCTCATTCGCTCTTATTTTTTCTTCGTGAACTGTGTGAGAAATCCATTCGCCTGAGAACCGTTACGATCATCACCATCTTATCTCTTCGATCTTTGGATTCATTCTAATCGTGATCTTGAGTTGTTCTGATCATAAAAAGTTTATTGATCATTTTAGGTATACATGTAACCAAGATTCACCGTCTATGAACCATTTTAGGACCAAAATCTGATCGTAATTCTGGGGTTTTAGAGTTCGGAACTGTCGTGATCAAATAGATCAGTAAAATGAACTAAAATCGACCTAAAACTTTTCCTAATCGTTTAATCGGGGTTTTCTGATCACAATATTGTAATTTTTGTGGTTTAGTTCTTGTTTTTTATGAAAAAGGGTTTAATAACATTTGGTTTAACGAATGAGGATCATTCGTGTGACATATCTCAATAGTGAAGTCATTCGTGCTTCATCTCGGACGAATCATCTCTGTTAAACAAATGACTTCACTTGTGTGATTCATTCGTGTGACATGCTCATTCGTGTCCCATACTCATTCGTCTGAAATACTATTCGGGTGTAATGGGCTTTCCTTATTAAGTCATTTGCACGAATGGAACTCTTTCGTTATAAATCTTCTAGCTGATCTCTTTTCTTTTAGTTTGAACTAGCATGTTTATTTTCTTTTGATTACAGAATGGACAACCTCAAAGATCTCACCATGAATAAAATTTGTGCTCATGTAGATGCTACTACACTTAATGCTACTCAGTTTGCAGAAATTATTGCCTTTCTTAGACGTTCAAGGATTTTTACTGCCATTTCGACCGTACATGTTCCATACCTATCTCATCAGAGATCTTTTTGGACGACAACATATGTTGATTGCACTGTAGAGCCCACAGTTATTAGGGGCACAATGGCTGGAAGGGAGGTTGTTGTTTCAGTAGAGCACATCAGACGACTGTGCGGTTTCCAGGACTTTCCTGAGCATCCTGTGTTGTTAGGCAAATACCTTGTATGAGGCTGTTTCATGAGGTGCAAGTATGATGAAGACTTATCAGTTGGTGTCTTGAATAAGGCTCATCTCTGTCCGCCTTTCAAGTATCTATGCCACGTTCTTATAAACTATTAGTGTTCAAGATGTGGTTATTTTGATGAGCTTAGAGAGACATGGCAGTCTGCTTTCGTAACATTAATTCTAAACATTCCTTTCAATTTTTCAGAGATGGTCTTCACTCACATGAGAGAGAATCTCACTATCAAGGGAGATAAGAAGTATCTGATGTATCCTCAATTCATTCAGATGGTCATAGACTCACAGATTCCAGATTTGCCAAAGATCAATGCTGACATTCTTAGGTTGGAGCACATGTCAGATGTCACACTCAATCGTGCGTTAGCTTATCTGGGGAAGGCCGTCAAGCCTCCAGTTCGTCGTCTATTCGGCCATCTCATCAATATTGATTATGTTTCGCCATTAAGAAGGAGATGGATTCATGATGCCTCCGACTCTGAGGTGGAAGATATCATTGTACCAGAAGATGATGATGCTGTAGATGGTGTAATGATGGTGATGATACTGGTGATTCTCACTAGGGAGTTAGTGCTCCTACCTTGTCTACAGCCACTATATCTGCATCCATTGATATAAGTGTGCCTGAATATGCTAATGAGGGGGAGGACACCCGCAATTTTGATTAGCAGAATCGTGATATCGGAGCTGAAGCCGCCACAATTGACTCAGATTCCGACAAGACGGAAGATGATTTTGTCACTACTGGTGTTCGTTCACAGGTGATTTGGATGAGAAAGAGGCCGTGGGAACAAACCTCGAGGAGTGACGATACCGTGGATCCCACGTTTATTCCAGAGTTTTATATTGCTCCTCTCGCACCTCCACTGAAATAGTAGCTCAAACATCTTCCCCCAGCTACAAAGAAGAAAAGGACAAGATTTGTCCTACAGAAGAGGGCAGAATCGGTTTCTGTTGCAGCCTCTACTGCTGTATCTGCTGCAACATTGTTGGTTTCTTCACTTTCCATGTCTGGGACAATCCCTACATGTTCCACTGCTACTTTTTCCCAGACCTCCTCGGCTACAGCCGCCATGTTCACAGTTTCTTATACTGGTCCTTCCATTACTCTCTCAGACACTTTATGCCAACTTTCTCAATTGCTGAACACCTTAGCACATTGAACAGTTTGATCCTTTGAACGATGGAGAGGAACCACCAACAAGATTAGACCATTTCACATCTTACACAGAGAGTGAGTGACTGCTGAAGGGTCCAGAATGCTGATTTTGAAGACCGTCCGCTCAAGTCTGTTGATGAGCACAATCAACGGGCCTTAACCGTTCATGGATACAATGACAGGATCATTGCCTTGGAATCGGACCACAAACGTTTATCTAAGGCAATTGATGGTCTGAGAGACTTTACACCAAGGATTGAAGGATCCAAGCCTGATTCCGAGGATTAAGACAAAGACGATGAAGACGATAATGACAAATATGATGAGGAACATGTTGACTATAATGGTTCTGACGATACTGATGATGACAATGATGACGATGACGGAGCAAGGGATGCTACTGCAGATGCAATTAGTACCTCAGGGCAATCCATCACTAGAGAAATCAGGATAAAAAGAAACTGGACAAAGCTCTAGAGTCATCTACAAAGAGGGAGTATGTTGATGCATCTTGTGTCCCTAGTTCAAATTAATCATCTATTGTGATTGTACAAAGTTTATATTATCGGTGAAATCAAGTATTTTCTACTGTTTGTTTGTGTTTAATTGTGTTTTACATGTTTGACTTTGACTTGGTATAACAAATAGACCCATTCGTACGAATGAACCCAAAATTGAGTTCATTCGCACGAATGAATGCGTAATGAATGTCTAGTCAAACGAATCAATCAGTAAACTGATTCATTCGTGTGATCAGCTTATTCGTGGATCGTCATTCGTGCATGTGAGTCATTCGCACGACTCATTCGCAAGAAGGGCTGATGCCTATAAATACCTGAGAAAACATAATGTTTCAGATCTATGCTCATTCTCCTGTAATATCCTTATAGGTTTCAATGCCCCTTGCTCTCCAACTTCGATTCCTAGCCCGTGGTGATCGATTTCGCTCAAAACGTTGACTCCCGATCGTCGGCTTACCACGTGGTGACTAGATTTCAATTAGAAAACCCTCGAATAGGATTCCACACTATTCGAGGGCCTGCCGAGTAGAATCCGCAAGGAGCTGTCACGTTTCCGGGGTCCTACAAATTAAACAAACCAAAACATTGCTTTTAATAAAAAGAAACTCTTTGAAAACCCAAAACACATTCACCAATCCTTTTGAGAACGAATCTGATCAAAGAATGGCAGCAATCTTTCACAAACTCAAACACCTTCGAATCTTAATCAAATCCAGGTAATTCTTACATGATTTTATTCGTCTTTGAGGGGGGATCAAAAGCCCTAACCTTTTAGTTGCTCAGAACACGATTACAATCGAATTTGATCGAAACCAATTTTAGGTTCATATAATTTGGGATTGAATTCTTTGTTTTGTATAAGGTTTAAACGATCCAAGGAATAAAATGAATCCAGGCCTGGCATAGCGGTAACCAACGCGTGTGGAGGCTAGGTGACCCGGGTTCGAGTTTGGCCGCAGGGTGGCTTGGCCGGTTTTGCCCATTTCATACATTTTAACCATTTTGTTTTAATTTTTTAAAAATTTTAAAAATTATAATATCAAATGTTTAGTATTCTGTAAATAATAAATTAAATCCAGAAAAAAAATATTATTGACCTTATTTTTCTATTTTAAACTTGTAATTACTCATAAAAGAATCTCAAAAATTATTAATATATATATATATATATACACACACACACGTCATTATCAAAATTTAAAACTATATGTCTACAAAGGAATTCTCTTTCATTATTTTGTAATAATAATAATAATAATAATAATAATAATAATAATAATAATAATAATAATAATAATAATAATACTTAATTACATTGATTTTATAAAATAATTTTATGAATATTTTGCTATTATAAAATATTAAATTTAAAGAAATATATATAAATTTTATTTTCAATTGATTTAAAACCTTCGAAATTTTAAAAAGTTATTTTATATTTAAAAGTCATTTATTTTGCACCAAAATTAAACATTCAAACAAATGAATTATCTATTCTAAAAACTAAGTTTTCATAACAAATTTTCAAAAATAATTTTTAAGTAGTTATTATACACAAATAATTTAAACCCATATTAAAATAAAACTAATTATTTAATTATCTATTTAATGAAAATTCTAAAAGTTATTTTAAACCATTAAAGTTTGCATAGAATGATTTAAATTTTATACTAAATCAAATATATATTTTCTAAAAAAAATGTCCATGAATCATTTACTTAAATTCATAAAATTCTTGAAACTAATTCTTCTTAGATAAATCCTTAAAATTTATTATTAAACAATAAAACTTGTAAATCATAAATAAATGGATGAAATACGTTATTCAAAATGCTATGTGATAATCAAACATTATTCAACTTCAAATAGGGGTATTTATTTATTTGATAAATAAATAAAATTATTCGTAATTAAACCATTCAAACTTAGACACATATCTTAGGAATTCCATAGTATGGCATAGATTCTAGGGTGCCAAAGTTGAAACTCTAAGACAAAACTAAGAATGATATTGCCTTTAGGTTAAGGTGTGCAAGCAAAATTTCATAAGTCCTAGGCAACAAGCTATTGGACAAGCTAGAACATCATGTGAGTAAATGTATACTCCCTCGTGTACAATTTGTATTTTAGGGATGTTACATATGCTAGTATTCAAAAACTAAGTTATTTTAGAGTCAAATTATATAGATGCAACGCCTTAAGTCTATTTGGTTTGAATTTGTGCTTTGTGATACTACTTGCTTTGTGATACGATGTTATTCTATGTTATTCGATTCCAGGTAGCCTAAGGTGTGTTAGACCTCTTCGCTTTGACTTAGGTCAAATGTGTCAAAAGGGTGAAAAGTACAACTATGAGCATACTTGTGAAAATACTTTGCTTTGTTCTATGTATTGGAACGAGTTTGGAGACGTTATAAACTTTTGCAGACTTGTAGATATACTAAGTTTTTTAGCTAAGTATTGATGCGAGTTTGGAGACGATATATTCTAAAACTTAATTGCAAACTAGTAGGATATGCATGCTATAATCTAAACTTAGTCTAATTGAATTGCATCAATTTATATGTATACTATATAGAGTGTATGGGTTACTCATCAACTATGCAAATAGTCGACAAAATCTTTATTTTGCATACGTAAAAGCTTAAGTGGATGCTTTGGCGAAGACATAGGATAGATTTTATGTTACTAGACCTTGTGTTAAATTTAAACAATGTTAGACCTATTCAAGTTATGTAATTTGGATTTTGAAACTATGTATGGATGTTTGTTCAATTTAATGTAAATTATGTCTTGGTTGTTAAATCTTTAATATTAATGTTTTAACTATTGAAATTTACAACATAGCACCATAAGCTTTTGAGCATTCACAACCGCGCCCCGACTTGTTCCGCCATCGGTCGGGGTGTGACAAACTGGTAT
Source organism: Mikania micrantha (assembly GCA_009363875.1). Classification (NCBI taxonomy): domain Eukaryota; kingdom Viridiplantae; phylum Streptophyta; class Magnoliopsida; order Asterales; family Asteraceae; genus Mikania; species Mikania micrantha. The sequence goes on from CM018698.1 coordinate 25,229,428, forward strand.
CAGAGTCATGGGTATAGAGATCTAGGTTATTAGAAAATGGTGACCTATACTATACCTAAGCTAGCCCAAACATGAGGATCTCATGTTACAATTTGTTTGTTTCTTATTTGCTTATGTGCTATGTGTTATATAATACTGATTGTGTGATATATACATGTTACCATTGAGGAATGCCATATATGTTAAAATGCCTTTGCTTGAACTTTGTTAGGAATTCCATAGATTAAGATATCTTATTATTATGGGTTTTACTTAGTTAATCAATTTATTTAGAATTTTATTTAAGTAAACTCAATGTTAAACTCACGTACACGCAAACAATCCTTAGATGATAGGAATTCAAACTCATTAGTCTTAATGCCTAATACTATTCCTTAAACAAAATAAGAATTTTAATATGGATTTTAAGATCCCACTAGAATTAAGTTTATGAGGTGGATATGTATTAACTGGAAGAGTGTAGTACCGTTAGTTGGAACTCTTATCTAGGAAAGCCATTCGTATAAATCCCAGAGGTACTGTGCGACTTGTCTAGATTTCCCGGGGACTTCTGATAAGAGTACAATAACCTATAGGCTAAAGCATATCATACCAAACACCTTAAAAACTAAATGATTCAAATATGCCACAGGTATTCAATTTTGAATACCATTCCTTATGTTTTTCAAACGAGTTCAAACAATTTTCTTATTTATGGTTCTATTAGCCATTCATTTGTTATTTAAAACCTCGTTAGAATTATGTTTGTCAAAATGAGCATGTAGTAACTGTTAGGTTAAATACTGTTAGTTGAGATTCATATCTAGGAAAATGATTCATAATCCCTGACGAGGGACTAGTCTAGTTTTCTTGGGCATTTTTAAGAAAGCATTTTACCTATAAGCCAAAGCATATTACATTATGATGTCATACATAAGATTAGTGATGGTGATTCATCACTACACCTCACAAGATATGATGTCATTTTTCCTTTGTTGAATATAAAATATATGTTATGATTCAAGAAATTTAATAATATTATACCAAAATTTTGTAATGGTGATACATTACTATATATAAAGGCTATGGTGTTACGATTGTTTGTATATATAATGTACATGTTACGATTCAATACCTCCATAGTTCATACTTGAGGTTAGTGATGGTGATTCAACATTACGTGTCACAAGATATGAAGTTCTCTCCCTTTTTTTGTGTTACCAACCTTATGATTCAAGAAGTTAGTACCATTATACCAAAGAGTTGTGTTGGTGATACAACATTATGTCAAAAGGTTGTGGTGTCACTTTTCTTTCTTCATAATGTATAGTTTTCATTTTTTTTTAACTCCATGATATCATACTTGAGATTACTGATGGTGATTCATCATTGTGTGTCACAAGATATGATGTCATCTATCTTTGTTTTATGTTACACATGTTATGATTCAAGCAACATTAAACCTAAGATTTGTGATGGTAAACATCACTAAATCTAAAAGGTTATGATGTTATTATTCTTTGATTGATTATGTGTGACATTCATACTCCTTAATCGCGAGGTAATTTCCTAAATGCAAGAATTAATTGTTCAAATTAATCTAATCATGATTGAATATGTTTATACACGTGAATGTATGTATATATGTAAGGAAATTACAAGAAGGAACAAATGCCAAAAGACAATACGCGGAATTGTCGAGTTATGCGAAATGTTGATAAGAATGACCAAAACCAAATTCAAATGTAAAAACTAAGTTAACATCATTTTAATAACAAATTAAAATGGAATATATCAATAACTTAGCTCAATTTCAGAATCTTTAAGTTAATAAGTCAAAACTGCGAAAAAATTTACCAAAAGGCAATTCTATCTGGAAATGCTAAACAAGCTTCTTACCTATAAAATGAAAATGTTGACTTTTTGGGTCCACATTTTCCACTCTTTCACTTCCAAGAACTTGACCAGAAATTCTTTTCTCTTCTTGGAGCTTCCAACATATTCCAATCACCATCTTCAGGCAATCCTTGCTGAGTTTGAGCATCAAAAACCTTTGAATCAAGAAATCAAACATCAAAAGTTGATTTTCAAAAGTGTTTCAAGCCAAATCTGAAAGTTAGTGAGTAGCTAGATTAATTTTTTCTATTCCAGTAGCTTAATATAACTTAAACAAACATGTTTGAATGTTGGTTAAGGTTTGGAAAGCATCACATTAAGAAAAACCATGAAAGGGAAATATGGTCCAAAAACACAGATTTTTCAAAGGTGTCCAAATCGAGAGTTTCTTCACTAAACTCTAGATATATGTTAAATATTAGGATCTGGAGATTTGGCGATTAAAAGTATCAAAAACATGGAATTTGATACAGAAAAACTGTTTTTGGCAGCTGAATGGGCGTTGCGGCCTCGTGTGGTACATGGGCGTTGCCCTACGCCCCAATGCGGCACAAGCATGGCCCCCTAGGCCCCAGCGCGGCTCAGGCTCTTGGCCTCACGGCCCCAGCCATGCGGCCCCGCAGCCTGCACATGGCATGCTCGCGACCAACCGACTAAGTCATGCAAGGCCCACTCGAGCTAAGGCTAGACCTGCCTACTAGTGGCTTGAGCCACTAAGTCACAACCACCGAACAACCATCGAGGCACCACCGCTAGCCGAAATTCAGCCAAATTTCGACGAATTTCCTGCTAAAAGTCGCCGTCGGTGGAATATTCCTGCGAAAATTCTGGCAAGAGGGAATATTCTAGCCAAAACTTATTTTCGCGTTGTGAAGTCAGATTCACGATCGATTCGCAATCTGGTGATCTGATTTCCATATAAATAACTTATTTTTAATCGATTTCATGTTCTGGACTCAGTCTCGAGACCGGTTTCGTAATCTGGCGACCCGATAATTGGTAAAGTTGCTGACTAAATTCCGATTGTGACCCAGAATTCAAATTCTCATTTGTTTTTTGATATAAAAACTTGTTTTTGATCGATTTCGCGTTCCGGATTCAGTTTTGGGATCTGTTTCGCAATCTGACAACCCGATAATCGATTCAGAAGCTGATTAAATTCCAATTGTGACCTGGAATTCAGTTTCTCATCAGTTTTTTAACATAAAAACCTATTCTTGATCGATTTTGCGTTCCAGACTCGTTTTTACAATCATTTTTATAATCTGGCAACCAATTTCAATCAAGAAGCTGATTAAGATTCTGATTTGGATACGAAAATCATTTGACTATCAATTTTCAATACAATTTCAATGAAACCCTTTAAATGTTCCAAATCAATAATTGAAACCACACAATTCAGATAATACTTGTATCAAATTGACACGAGAAACGCACGTTGTTCAAGATCAGCTCGATAGTCTAGTTTATCAAATCCATGACAATGAGTGTACATGAATGTCTCAATAAACCAAATAGATCATCAATAACTTACAAAAAACCTAATCAATTGCAGAAGGCGAACTCAAGAACAACAACTTCATGCGCTGAATACTAACAATTGCTTTTACAACAATTCAGGTGAGTTTTGTACAACCCCTTCTATTTTAATGTTTTACAAACATCGGGGGGTATCATTATGAAGTTTTTCTAAACATGTGATATGCATATTAATAACTGTATGCCGGCTTGGGATATCATGGGATGACCGTGGGTATCAATGTACTGTATCAAATGTCCTTAGCAATCGATCTGTATCTAGTGAACCCATGTGGGGCCATACGAGTAGATAAAGATAGTACTATCGGGCTTTGACAACCCCATTTGATAGGAGGTTTGCTTATTTCCCATGGCAAATGCTTGTCGTCGTTTATATCAACAACATAATGTAGTAAGACATTAACTTAACAACGAGGCAAATATATTTACTGACGGGTAATATAACAACATATCAACAACTGTCCGAAAGGAACTAGATTTGGGTCACATGAATATTTCAAACTTGCCAATGGCTACAATGTCATATCATATTGTATCGAGTATCGTTTATGAACTCACCAGTTTTATACTGACGTTTCAAACTTTAAATCTTTTATAGGTAGACAGTGACGATGAGTGAGAATTGCACGTTCAGGCATCATGTAAATACGCAACATAGGATGTTTAGTGTGTTTTAAGATGTGAAAAATGGCTTATGGATTGTAATAGTGATGTTATCCTTGCATTAGATTTTATTAAAGTTAACATGATGTGTTTTGATACTGGTCTGTAGAGCCCAATCAGGACACGAAGACTGACAAAATCAACTCGTGACAAGATGAAGACCCAATTTTGTTATTTTCGTGTACTGTGTATTTCGAGTACCTGTAAATTTCGTGTACTTGTAAATTTCGTGTACTTTTGTGTTTCGTGTATATAGGTTCGAGTACTCCTAGAATAGTATAAATAGATGCATTGTTGTGAATCCCAGGGTAGACTATTCTAGACGCATTGAAGCAGTTTGTATCATGTTCAAATTTTTATAATTGAAATTAACTTTTCTATTACATTTCTATGTTTTAACATGGATTTCTCACATATTAGAAGCGTTTTGTGCTGTTTGAGCTTATGATGTTCGGATCTTGACATTTCAAGGGACTTATAGGTGGTATTAGAGCTTGGAGGCTCTTTTCAGCACAAGATAACTGCTTTTTGGATCAAGTTTGATCCTTTCTTGTTCATTTCAACTCCATCTAGCTGCTGTATCAATCTGGGTATCTAGACATCGAGAACCTTGAAGACTTCCAGAACTTCATAGACTTAGAGAACCTTCCTGATTTCGCATACTTGGAAACTTTGAGAACCTTGGGAATTTCGAGTACTCAGTGATCGTGTACCACTCTTAGAGAAATTAGGAATTTCAAGAACTTATACTTAGAATTTTTTAGATCAAGGACTCAAAGAACATAACCAATCTGTCCAACCTGCTCAATTTGGGCAATGAGATGGGGACTGGTACCAAGCCTCCTAGGCTTGTCTCGGGTGATAATTTTCAGGATTAGAAATTCAGATTTCAGTCTTTCATCAAGTATACAGATCCAAAGCAGTGGCAATAGATTGAGGAAGGGCCTTTCGTGCCCATGTATGACAGTGAATTGAATGGTTTGATTCCTGAAGACTCGGAGCTGTACAACAATCAAGAGGACCAAGGACATGTACAAGACTACCTTGAGTGAGATGACATCCATCATCGATTGGTTTGATATGGATGACAAACAGAGAGATTTGAATCATGCCAACTCCATGGGGATTACTCCAGCCTCAGAGAATGCAACATTTCTCACATCAACAAGTTATCAAGCTTTAGGGTCACAGTCTGTTACATACGAGACTGCTATTATCTCCTCTGGGAAAGTTCACTCAGTGCCAAAAGTCAGTCCTGAAAGTTAGGAGAACCTGTTACTGTTCAAAGGGTTTATGAACAGTTACAATGCTTTTATTGCAAGAGAATTGGAACCGGCCAATCTGACACATGATAATCTGGAGCAGATTAATCATGCTGATGTAGAGGAGATGGATATAGCAGGGCAGATGGCCATGGCTGTCACACCCCGAGCCGGCGGGCTAGATTGACTTTCTTGTCGGGCGGAAGGTTCTCAGGGCGCGATATCGTTGTGATAATCATACTGGTCAGATTGTTTACATGGCACATGATGTATAAGGAGAAATGTTAAAATGACATTGACATAGAATTACAGAGTTAAATTACATTGTCATGTTCATAATTTAACTAAGTAAATCTACCCAAAAGAATCATTGAGTTTTCTATCTTGTATCTGCACAAGATTTACAAAAGATGATTCACAGTTTTGTCATTCAAAATATGCAAAACACAAAATAAACTAGGTCTTCTAAAAGTCCACTAGCTTAAGTCATGAATGTCGGGTGACCAAACCTGTTCGTAGGGGAAACAAGCCCCAGCTGACATCCCTCCACATACTTGACAGAATTCAACACAACTTGCAATACAACTATGGATACCCATTTCTATCTCACATGTGTTCAACCCGTTTGATATTCACCCATAAGATTGTGTTCATCACCCGTTGTGTTATCTATGTAGAATAATAGAATATGAGGTATAAAAGTTACCAAAACCTAAGTGATGATAAACCCCCAGTGTTTTAAAGGAAAATAGATTTATCCAATCTTATCCTTGTTATTATTCTCTCACTTGTAGGATTAACTGTAATTCACTTCTAATAATAGGAGTGAAAGTTAACGTATTGATATTGTTCTTATCAGGAAATGCATAGAGCCTAAATGGGATCCATTGTGATCCTCACGAAATCAGATCACAATGCATCCAATTTACCTCTATCACATTTGTGTTCTCATTCCCTTCAACGAAACTATTACTAGTAATGTGACATGAGAGAAAATCAATTCCTCAGTCTACCAGTTAATGGAATCGAATGATTTAATTACAATTAGTTATTGTAGATTAATATCACCATGCGTCGTTTACCAAACCTGACTGATGTTGCCCTGTTACCGGTCATACGATACCGGCCAATGATAAAATACGATCAAAGTACCGACCTCACTCGCCAGCGGTTTGTCAAACCTATGGTACCACTACGTTATCGTCGGTTTAGTCACACTAAATTAACTGGTAAACGATTCTCTAGTAGGGACTTACAATTGTATTTGAACTCGTCAACACATGATTGTTGTGATATAGTACAAACAGTTTAATAGTAATATATTGTTGTTATGTTCACCTATAGTCATCATCTCAATGTTGTCTGTTCTCAGTGTTATGTGTTCTCATAGTCTTTAACAAAGTGTTATAAGAACTTGTCTTATTACACGATGTTAGTAAATGTGTGAATGATATTATTATCATGAAATTATGTTATCATGATTACCATTCTTGGTATTATATCCCTTGTACTTGTCTCATGTTATCCCATAGTCTTCACCAAGTTGTAACCATAGCGTTGTAAGAACTAGTCTTACTACACTTAGTTAACTCATGTGGTGAATGATATCATGAAATTATGTTTTCATTATATCATTCTTGTTAATTCATGTCATTGTTAAAGTGTTATCTCATGGTTATCTTGTAACACCCCGACCGATGGCGGAAACGTCGGGATGCCACGAGGGATGTGTGGATTGTTTAAAAGCTCGTGGGCATCTAAATCAAATCATCATATATCATTCAATCAACCAAAATAATTACACACAAAAATCATGTCTATCATGAATTAGTTACATCAAATACAAAAGAGATTTAGCTATCTAACTAAATTCTATTCGCCAGAAATTCAGTTATTTAGCTAAGTCCAAGATCCTATATGATGATGTCCAAAAGTGTGAGTTCTTCTTCCAACACCTACTTAGCATCATTACCTGAAACATGTGAAAATCAAGACTCAACTACAAAGTAGTTGGTGAGTAATCATAAGTTTTATATTTAAAACAAATGTTTTACAAAAGGGTTTCAAGAGTTTATATTTTCTTGATAACATCCGCATGAACATCTGTGAGATCATTCAACTCAATATTCAAATACACAATCCTAACACATAAATTCAATCACGTAATCACATATAATAATACATCATAGATAATCAATCATATGTTCACTCAACCAATCATAACCCATCAGTATTCTCAATTTATATAAGTGACCATACATGTATCATTGTATATGACCGAGGTCAATGACAATGACACACGGAGTTGTGGAAACATCCACGTGACAATACATGCAATCATTGAGGAAGACCAAAGTCAACCACAACGATTACACGGAGTGTGGAAACATCCACGTGACAATACATGCAATTATTGAGGATGACCGAAGTCAACCACAACTATTACACGGAGTGTGGAAACATCCACGTGACAATACATGCAGTCGTCGCGAATGACACAATGTCATTAGTAAGAACTCATGGAATATGACAATCCATAACTATGGATCTCATACCAGCAAATAAGTGTCATCCCTGTATTATCAAGTCAATATGTAAATTGGTATACATGTTTCACCTCCGAGTTTAAAAACTAAATAGTTTAAAAGAAAGGGAGGTTATGAGAACTCACCTGAATCCTTAGAATCAGTGTTCCTGTGATATGCGCGCTCTCGTAAGTGAACTCAAGATCAACTCAACTATCTGTAATTATAGTATTTTTGATGTTCATAAGTATTCGTGTTTTATCCAAGTTAGTTTTTCTATAAGTGTTGACTTTTAGTCATTAAATATTAACTTAACTTAGTTTATTTATCCTAAGTTAAAATGTTCGAATCAACATCTTGTAATTAATCAGCATTAATTTATAAGTGAGGTTTGTTTGCTCTTTTCATCATCCCCTGATAAGGAATAAGCCTTGAGATTTCATGTGCACACTCATAAGTATGTATAATTAAAAGTAGTAAATCCTAAGCATACCCATAATTATACATATATGCATGCTTGATTTCATGGATCACCATAATCTTGTTTACAAACAAAATCTAATTTAATTTCTTTACAATATGATACTTAAATTGTTCTCATAAAATGATTAATCCATGTAAAAGTCTTATAATTCAATAATTACGTTCCTTTAGAAAAGATGGTGGTCCTTTTAAATCTTCATGCATGACCTAGTTAAGTCCACCACCATAATATAAGTTAGTAAAACCTAATTTAAGTTTAAGGATTCACACTTGAATTATTCATCTAATAATTGAAGTGTGAAATCTCAAAGTTTAATTTTTATAACTTAGGTTATTAATAAAAGGTGGTGGTTTGCTATTTCTCATGCATGCATTGTATATCCCATGATTTCCTCAGGTCTTTAATCCCTCCCTAACCCTAATCCGACAATTATGTTTCGTTTATTTCCCAGAGCAGCGAACCTAAGCTCTATCTCCCACAGGTTCGGCAACATGGGAAGGGTTCGGCTAAGCCCTGCTCTAGGCAAACCTCATGGGTTCGTGAGGGGCATTAGAGGGTTCGGATGCTAGGGCTGCATGGCTCATGCTCGCCTGACCACAAGGAGGTTCGCATGATAGATTTGGCATGACAAGGTTCGTGAACCAGCATGCACCAGGTTCGCCCCTGGTTCGGCCAACACACCAAGTCCCGCCCAAGGTAGGTTCGCTCTTCCCAGGTTCGGCTCCCATGTGTCAGCAACAGGTTCACCAATCTGTACATCACCCTATGGTTCGTTTGGCCATGTGTGATGTAATAGGTGAGTGAGGCTGAGGAATGTTCGGCTCGGAGTTGCAGGGTTCGCCCCTTGCTGTGTCGCGAAGCATCCCATTCTAACATAACCATCTTTGAGTTTCTGTAGATTCGCAACTATATATGGCTTCTACATGGTACTTATCAACTCGTTTTTGTGTTTTACAAATGTTTTAGATCGATTACTACAACAATAACTAAGAATTCGTGACTTACACAAAACCGAACATAAAGCTTTAGATTTACCTCGGAATAATGATCCAACGTAGGACTTCTTCGTATCCTCCTGTTCCTCTCGTTCACGTGGTCGTTTGGGTACCAAGATCTTGCGAATTCGTTGGGAGATGAGAGAGATTTCGTAGAGAGAAGTTAGAGAGAGAGAGATGAGACGTGCGTGTGTGTTTTAGAGAGAGAGTGAGAATTGAAAAGTGAGGTAAAATATGGAGGCTTTCTTTCATATATCGCGTATTGTTCCCGCGTGTCCGATCTCGTTTATTTCACGTTAACAGTTATAAAATGCTCCGTTTTTGACTCGTAATATATTTAAAACATAAAACATTTAAATGAATAAGTTTCGTTTTCAATAAAATAGTTTTCAATTAAAATCGTTTAAATAAAAGGTCTCCGTTTAATTTCGTTAAATCAATTATTTAAATGAAACGTCGTGTTCGGTTTCGTTTTAAGTTGTGATTCATAATAAACGTTTTTAACTTATTTTTATCAATTTAACATGGTTAAATATTATTTAAATATCTCGTCGAAATGCGTTACTTACGCACGTATTCGCAAAGATCGTCACCTTTGCAAATCCAACGCTCGTATCGTATTTCGATTCGATTTACGATCTATGGAATATCGTTTCAGAATATTATTCTTAATATTCATATTCGTGTGAATCGTCACCCACGCGAATATATTTATCAAGTTAATATTTCTGAATCAATATTCGCATTTAAGTTATGTTCGTAACCTCACAATCGCGTAATTGTTTTTATTATAATTTCCATTATTTTATTGACTTTAATATTATAATCCCAATCCAAAACCCACTAAACCATATCACTGACACACTCATGATAGACCGAAATATGCATATGTATAGGGCATATGTAAGGGTCAGTCGCAACTGCCCCAGTCACCGTCCCACCGCTATTTCGATAAACCATGACCATGTGTCCTTGACTATGTTCAATAACCAAATCATACTCAACTCAACTCCTTTCCATTTCCAAACCAATAATCCAATATTCTGTGTGTTCCTCTGCAATAAACTCTCTGGTTCTGTTTAGTTGGGTTGCAACTACACTTCCCATGGTTTACACGTATAATAATATACTATAAATATGTATACCAATGACAGAGATAATCATCAAATAATCCATCATCATTAATAATTACAAATCTCAGGCCGTAACAGTACAATCATACGGATGTACGGACGACCGGAAATACAGTGATGTTACATATCTCATTCTTCATTCTTGTAAGAATAATAAAATGTTATAAGATATAACCTTACAACTTGTATTATTCTATTTTGTTTATGTAATCATGAAACTATGCTATCATGATTCATCCTAGATATCTCAATTATGTTATATCACACAAGCATACATACAATGATAAGTGATAATAAAGATAAAACAATATCATCTAAATCATAGTATAATTGAAATGTTGTACTAAAGCTTTTAAATAATTAAAAGAATTAGCATGTTTCTCAGCCCCGCAATTTAAAATCAGTTAGATTAGAAAAGGGGCGCATGAACTCACCTTGTAGTTGATGTGGTTGACTAAGTAATACAGACAATGCACGCGCTCAATGTTGTTCTTGAGGTTGTGTTCACGATCCTGTGTTGTATTCAAATCGTTTGTAACTTATAAATATAAGTTATAGGTATGTGTGTGTGTTAATCTTCCAACTAGTTAACACTTATGGATCTTTTTGTATGTTTAGTCCTGGACTAGTTGTGGTATGATACACTAACACTTAATCCAATTCTAGTTTAAGTGTTAGCATAATATAGGGTCCTAGTTTCCGTATTTTACACTTATGCAATAACCTTTACTGCTTGATGTTTTATAAAGATTTTAGGTGTAAAACTTGGGAACTTAGGTTATAACCTAGAACATCCTTAACATCTTACGAAAGAGTTGGGATGATGTTAGTCCAACTCATCTTATCACCTTTGTAATAACTAGTTAACACCTTAGGAGAAAAGGTTTTAGGTTTTATTTAATTCGTTTAACAAACCCTAACCACCTTTGTAGTAATACCATGCATGTTATCCAAAGATGTTATTTCAAAATGTGTTTTACAAGTTTGGGGGATGAAGCCTTGTGGTGCGAATGATATGAGAACCGCATGACAGTGGCATGCGAATGATAGTGGCCGACCGAATGGTGATGAAGTCCGAATGAGCTTCGAACGAAAGGGTCACAGTCGGCCAGTTAGCTTAGGCGAATGGAGGTGCTCGGCCGAGTGAGGGTGCTCATGCGAATGAGAATCTCCCTTCGGTCGTTGGCTTATTCGGTCGCTCTGGGATCATCCAAATAGGGGCTCATTCGGCCTTGGTTCTTTCGGTTGACCTGTGTGGTTTCATTCGGCCAGTCGAAACCGACGCTCCATCTCACCACTTTCAAGTTCCAATCTCAACAGAAGGTGTTTTCCCAAGTTCCTACGATAACCTAGTGTGATTTCCCTAGGGTTTTGAGTGGTTTAAACCGGTTTAGAAGGGTGTTCGGACAAGGGTTTAGAAAACCCTAAAAATCCGAGACTTAGGGGTCGTTTTACCTCCGATTCAGTGGGTGTTGGAGCAGATCCTTTGTACTTTCAAATAGAGGATGTCAAGAGCTTCGATTTGGTAGGTAATTTGCACGATTTGGTCATGAAATGGGGAAGATCTTGAGGTTTTTGGGTTGAGAATCTAGAGAGAGAGGGAATCCGAATTTTTAGAGAGTGAAGGGTGTAGGTGATGGAATTAATGAGGAATAAATGCTTGAGAATGGGTTTTTATACCCCGCGTGTGTTCGGGTTCGTTTCGGTTGTTCGGTTCTTGTTTTCGTTACGTTTCCGGAACGTAACTGCGTATTTTACGAGTTTAATAGAATTAGTTTAATTTTTACATTTTTAAAGGTGGTTATTCCTAGTAAATCTTTTAATTCCTTTATTTTATTATTATTACATCGTTTTGTCGTTTCGTTTCGTCAGATTGTTCCGCCATCGCGCGTATTCGTTCGAATTGTCACCCGAACGAATCCGACGAGGGTTTCACTTTCTGATTCCTGTTTTCTACTTTTCAGTCATCATTCAGAACGTTAAACTCACAGATATGTTTGTGTGGATTGTCACCCATGCAAACACACTGTCAGTTCACTATTCGTAAACGAAACTGAGTTGTTATTTGAATTGCATTTCCTCATTGACGGACTCAACTAAACTTGCTTGTTTTCACATTGTTATCATTGAATTCACATTGTTTTCTCACTGAATTGTCGGCCATCTGGTTCCTGTTATTTGTGGATATCAAATCGTCACCGATATGTTTTTGTCATTTATTTTCACACTGTTTTTTCTCATGAGTTGTTGTAATTACTGTATTTAAATTTTCACTTAAGCACATACTACTGTTATTTGTTTTCTTAGTCCTGTTGTCACACAACTGTTTACACATTGTATTTACACATAGTAAGTAGTGAAAGTACGCGTACCGTACGGACTTGCCGGACGATCAGGTACCGGTTGTCACAGTCTCCCCTTGTTAAAGAAATTTCGTCCCGAAATTTAAGCATCATTGTCGGGCACTACTTCTTCGAACAGGTGAGGATACTTTGTATTCATGTGATCCTCACGCTCCCAGGTAAACTCTGGTCCGCGCTTGGAGTTCCAACGAACCTTCACGATAGGAATACGACTTCGTTTCAGTCTCTTGACTTCACGATCCATAATCTCTATAGGTTCTTCAATGAAATGTAGTTGTTCATCCACTTGTATTTCTTCCAGAGGTATGACTAACAATTCATCAGCGAGACATCTCTTAAGATTGGATACATGAAATACATCGTGTACCCCGCTGAGTTCATCAGGAAGTCTGAGTCTGTATGCCACAGGACCAATCCATTGAGTTATCTCGAACGGTCCGACATACCTTGGTGCTAACTTGCCCTTAGCCCCAAAACGAACCACGCCTTTGCATGGGGACACTTTCAACATGACTCGGTCACCCACTTGGAATTCCAAAGGCTTCTGCCGTTTGTTTGCATAACCCTTTTGGCGACTACGTGTTGCTTGTAATCTCTGTTGAATCTGGGCTATTTTATCAGTTGTCTCCTGAATAAGTTCGGGCCCAGTGATTCTGTTATCTCCCACTTCGGTCCAAGAAATTGGAGACCGACATTTTCTACCGTATAGTGCTTCGAATGGAGCACATCCAATACTGCTGTGGTAGCTATTGTTGTAGGAGAACTCGATGAGTGGTAGATGTTTATCCCAACTTCCACCGAAGTCTAGGATGCATGTCCTTAACATATCCTCCAGGATTTGGATCGTTCTCTCGCTTTGGCCATCTGTTTGTGGATGGTAAGCGGCGCTCAATTTTACACTTGTCCCTAAGGATTAATGCAATGATTGCCAGAACCGCGATGTAAATCGACTGTCCCGGTTTGAAATAATAGATAATGGCACACCGTTCTGTACTACTATTTCAATGACATAAAGTCTTGCTAGCTTTTCCATCTTGTAGTTTTCTCTGATCGGTAGGAAATGAGCGGACTTGGTGAATCGATCAATAATGACCCATATGGAATCATGTCCGCTGGAAGTACAGGGTAGCTTGGTAATAAAATCCATAGCTATTTGTTCCCACTTCCATTGTGGTATATCTGGTTGTTCCAGCAAACCTGACGGTTTCTGGTGTTCAGCCTTCACCTTAGCACATGCTAGGCACTTACCAACATAAGAAGCCACATCCTTTTTCATACCTGGCCATCAATAAAATGACCTAAGATCTTGGTACATCTTATCGGCACCAGGATGAACAGAATAACGCATTTTCTGTGCCTCATCAAGAATGAATTTTCGAAGCTCATCTACGGCCGGGATCCATACACGATCCTGAAAGTAGATAACTCCATCCTGTTTTGTCTCAAAATGTTTCTCGGCTCCACAGCCGAGCTCGTTTCTCAAGTTGTTTCTTGCCACTACCTCTTGTTGTGCTTGTAGAATTTAATCTCTCAGACTTGTTTGCACAGTCATTCCCATTGCTCTAACTCGCAAAGGTTTGACTCTTTCCTACCGGCTCAAAGCGTCTGCAACAACATTGGCTTTGCCCTGATGGATTTTGATCACACAATCATAATCGTTCAGGAGCTCAACCCAACGTCTCTGTCTCATGTTCAGCTCCTTCTGATCAAATATATGTTGTAAGTTCTTGTGATCTGTGAAGATAGTGCATTTGGTACCATACAGGTAATGCCTCCATATCTTTAAAGCAAAGACAACAACTCCCAATTCTAAGTCGTGTTTTGTGTAATTCTTCTCATGTATCTTTAGTTGTCGTGAAGCGTAGGCAATGACTTTGTCTCGTTGCATTAAAACACAACCAAGTCCCTGATGGGAAGCATCACAATAAAATACAAAGTCATCGTTGCCCTCTGGGAGTGTTAAGATTGGAGCATTGCACAATCTTTGTTTTAGTGTTCAGAACGCCTCTTCCTGTTTCTGTGTCCACACGAATGGTTCACTCTTCTGTGTCAGTTTTTTGAGAAGCAAGGCTATCTTAGAGAAATTCGAAATGAATATCCTGTAATAACCCGCCAATCCCAGAAATGATCTGATCTCTACCGGTGTTGTGGGCATGTCGCAATTCTTGATTGCCTCAATCCATACACGAACCTGGGAGTTCAATAGCCTTAGCTGAATTGTTTCTGAGTTTGTGAGTTTTGGGTACTACATTTCAAGAACAAGTCTTCGAGTACAAGTTTTCAAACAGTTGGTTTTCGAGTACAACCTTTCGAACACTTGGAATTTGTGACCATTCGTTTGAATACTCTACTTCGGGTACTAGTTCGAGTATTCTTGACTTTTCGAATACAGCCTGGACTTCGTGTATTGCTTGGAATTTCGAACACTTGATAATTTCGAGTAACACAGGGGCTTCAGGAACTTGTTAATTTCGAGAACTTGCACTAAGAAAATTTTCTGTTTATCATGACATTTGAGAATCTTACGAACTTATCCAACTTGCTGAATTTGGATAATGAGTTAGGCACAGGAACTAAGCCACCAAGGCTTGTATCAGGAGACAACTTCCAAGGCTGGAAGTTCAGATTCCAGTTTTTCAACAAGTATACAGATCCGAAGCTATGGAGATCGATAGAGGAGGGGCTTTATGTACCGATGTACAAGAGTGACTTGAATGGGCTAATTCCCAAGGATCCAGAGCTGTACGCTGAAAACGACATCCTACTGAAGGAGAAGGATGACAAGGCGTATGCCTCGATTACTATGACGATGTCTACTGATGCGGCTCATGGATTAAAGGAGCACCAGACAGCCAAACAACTCTGGGATGCATTAGTGGAACGCTTCGAAGGGAATGTGGAAATGAGAGAAAGTCGCAAAGACATGTTGAGGCAACGATTCAACATTATGACAGAGGTGACAAGTGCTGCTATTGAAATGTCAAAGGGAGAAGTTAACAAGAAACTCTTTAATTCACTGCCATACAACTGGAACTCCAACTGCACAACAATCAATAGGACAAAAGACATGTACAAGACTTCTCAGTGAGTTGATCTCAATCATCAACTCATATGACATGGATGAAAAACAAAGGGCACTTAATCATGCCTGTTACATGTGCTAATACCCTTGCTTCTGAGAATGCTGCTCTTTTGTCTGCCATCAATTATCAAGCTTTTGGTTCTAACCATTACCATACTTCATCATCTCAGTTTGTTCCTTTCGAGAATGCATACATTTCTTCAGGGCAAGTTAGTTCAGTGACCAAAATCAGCCCGGAAAGTGAGGAGAATATGCTACTGTTCAAAGGATTCATGAATTACAATGCTTTCATTGCTGGAGAATTGGCACCGGCCAATCTCACTCAAGACAATCCGGAGCAGATCAACCCAGATGATGTTGAAGAAATGGAGATCTCATGGCAGATGGCCATGGCGTTCTTTCGGGCAAAGAAGTTGATCAAGAAGTATGGCGGGAACAGTTTTGGGAACAGACCAGAAAAGAAGCTGGGATTTTACAAATCAAAGCTAAGGTGCTACAATTGTGACCTGCTGGGTGACTTTGCTCGGGAATGTAAACTGCCCAAGGTTGTGAAGGAGGCAGAAAAGAAGCCTGATGAAAAGGCTGCAGCTGGAGCTGGAGCTAGCACATCCAAGGCATTGGTTGCGCAAGAAACAGACTACTATGACTAGAGTGACCAAGTGCAAGAGCTTGAGATGACTTTAAGCCATGCGTTTATGGCTGAGGTGGATGACAAACGCAATGAGGTAACAGAAAACCTCTGCTCTTCTTCTAGCATTGAGAAGGTTTTTAAGTACCGTTCTCACAATGAGGACTTAATCAAACAAGTCACCAAACTTAAATACTTCAACTCTGAATTTCTTAAAAATGAAGTACTTTTCAAAAGAAAACTTGACGCTGAAAGGTGTGATATTTCACAATTAAAAGAACTTTAAGTGATAAAGGGTCCAACTATCAGGACGCCATGCGTCGGATAGATGAACTCTCCTCAAAGTTAGAGCAGGTTAAGACTCAGTTGCCCAAAACTAAAATCAAAGCTGGTAAATATGAGTATTCGAGTACTGTGGTGGCTAACATGATTGATGTCCAGAGTGGGAGAAAAAAGAAAATTGGGCTTGATTTTATTGAGGTAAAACCTCCATTTATCCATAACTACTCCATCATGCCTAATATCAACACATCTGTTTTGGCTGACCTTAATGATTCTAACAATTATGAGGTTTCTGCAGAAAGTGTGAGTGTTTCAAGTTCAAGGGAGAAAGCGCTAGCAGGAGCACAAATTGTTCAACTTCACATAGCAAATCACATTTTGTTCCAATAGTTGATTTTGTTGGAAGATTTGAATCAATCACTATTAAACTGAATGAAATGATTGAGGATTTTAAGACTAAATTTACTTAAATTAATGATGATGTTAAAAACAAAATTGTCTTAGAATCATATCCTTCTCCTTTGACTGAGCAGGTAACTCAGGCTCATTCCACAATCTCTCCTAAGGCGGGTTCAAATTTAAAACCTAATTCTAAACCTTATGTTCCAACCGGGTCACTGGAGCAAGCCTCCACAAGTTCTATCTCTGGTCTGAGTGACTGTGATGTAAAGCCATTTGACCCAAAGGATTTTTATGACAAAGTTTGTTGTTATGCATGTGGAAGACCATGCCTCATTGCTAGACATCGTCTTCATCGACCTACTGAATTGTTCTATGGAAAGAATCAGAAGGTCAAACCAAAGGCTAAACCTGTTAAAATACCAATGAGGACTGACCAATCCTCCAAGCCTAGGGTTAAACCTCAGAAGGTAAATCAGAATCATCCCACTGCCAAGAGGGCCAAACCAGAAAAACAAAATCAATCTGGTTTACAGAAACAAAAGTCTAAGTTTTTCAAAGCTAAAAGCCAACCACAGTGGAAGAACAAGCCACATTTGAAATCTCAAGTAAAACCAAATGATCATAGCAGTGGTGTCAGGCCCATGAATGTCAGGGCCAAATCAAATAAACTCAAGGGAATTATCAAGAAAGGGCCCAAAGTTTCACAAGTACCTAAATCTGTTATGATTTGGGTACCCATCTCTCATTAAATGTGTGTGTATGATGGAGGGACGACCAAATAAGCTGAAGAATGTTTGGTACGTGGGTAGTGGGAAAATCAGCACGAAGGGCATGGTTACTAATGAAACTCTTACTTTTGAGGATGTGTACTATGTTGAGGAAATCAACCATAGCTTGTTGAGTGTTTCTTAGATCTGTGACAAGATCTTTTCAACACACTTCACAAACAAAGAGTGTCTTAACTTAAACCCGGATTTGTCGTGCCGAAGAAGTGGATATTGATGCGGACTCCGAGGATCAATAATGCCTATATCATCAACATGAATTCTGATTCATAAACAGAAAACACATGTTTGTTTTATAAGGCATCGGAGACTAACTATTTGCTGTGGCATCACTGACTGGGTCATGTCAATTTGAAGAATCTCAACTGACTAGCTATGGGAGATCATATGATTGGCCTACCTTCTAAGGACTTGTCCTCAATTGAGAAGTGCATCGCATGTGGAAGGGGAAGCAACATAAGAGACCCCACAAGCCCAAACTCTTCAACTCAATTTCATTAATTCTCCAGCTTCTTCATATGGATTTCTTTGGACCGGTTAACGTTATGAGCATCGAGAAGAAGTCATACTGTCTTGTTGTAATAGATAATTGTAACACCCCGACCGATGGCGGAAAACGTCGGGATGCCACGAGGGATGTGTAGATTGTTCAAAAGCTCGTGGGCATCTAAATCAAATCATCATATAACATTCCATCAACCAAATTAATTACACAAAAATCATGTCCATCATGAAATAGTTACAACAATTACAAAAGCGAATTAGCTATCTAACTAAATTCTAAACGCCAGAATTTTAGTTAATTAGCTAAGTTCAAGATCCTATATGATGATGTCCAAAAGTGTAGGTTCCATCTTCATCAACCTACTTAGCCTCATTACCTGAAACATGTAAAAATCAAGTGTCAACTACAAAGTAGTTGGTGAGTAATCATAAGTTTTTATACTTAAAAGGTTTTATAAAATGAATTTAAAAGTTTAAGTTTAAAAATGGTTTTATAAAAGGTTTAGATAAAATGAGTATAAATGCTTATGATTTTTTGAGAAAATCCACGATAATACCTGTATGAGATAATCCAACCAATCTCCAAACTCAACAATCAAACACATACACAAACACATAATCATATATCCTATCAGTCATAATCAATCATAGATAATCAAAATCAATAATAGATAATCAATCACACAACAAATCAACCAATCTCAACATCAATATTCTCAAATAATATCTGTGACTATACATGGACATTATGTAATTAACATAAGTTAAAAATAAGATCCATGGAGTGGTATCTAACCACGTGGCTATACATGAAGTCAAAGCAATTAACCGAAGTCAAAGGCGATGATTCACGGAGTGGACAACATCCACGTGACAATACATGATGTCAAAGCAATTAACCGAAGTCAAAAGCAATGATTCACGGAGTTTGTGGCAATACATGTAATCTTTGTTATTAACCGAAGTCAATGACAATATTTACACGGATATATATAATGTAAGAGATAATCCATAAATAATGATAGTTTTAAATGTGAACATCATATTGATAACCAGGTATTAACCTTGTGTTATCAAAATAATATTTAAATTGGTATACATGCTTCACCTCCGAGTTTTAAAACAAAACAATTTAAAGAAAGGGAGGTTATGAGAACTCACCTGAAGTCCTTCGTATATGTGTTCTCGTATTATGCGCGCTCGCGAGTAGAAATCAACAACAACTTAATCACCTGTAATTTATGTTGTAATTGTGTTTATGAGTATAAGTATTTCATTGTCATTAGGTACCCACACTTGTTTATATTTTAAGCTCTCAGGTAGTCATTAACTTAGTTAATTCAATCTAAGTTAAAATGTTACACCTAAGGTTCTATTATTTATTATCTTGTAAAGGTAATTTCAATTCACTAATGTTGATTATCTTATGTATATGATGATCTCTCAATCAATGTGTCAAGATTATATAAGTTGTCAAGGCTTTAACCCTTATACACTTATACATACTTATTAGTAGTCGTATGCATGCATAATCGTCTATATCCACCATGATTTAAGTTATTATAACTTAATTTAAAACTTAAGAAGATTACCTTTAATAATTCAAACCATAAATTCCCATTTTTCATATAACATCATAGGTTAATTTATGTATTCAAAATGAAAGGTGGTGGCCATGATTTCTATTATATGCATGGTTATATATCATATCCCCCATCTACCCTTAATTCTCTAGTTAAACGAATTTAGGTTTTTGTCACCCTAAGACCAGCGAACCTTTTTGGGTTATGGCCTAAGGTTCGGCTCTTATTATACCAGGTTCGTTGTCCATGGTTCGGCCCAAGTGACAAGCAGGGTTCGGCCAAAGTGCTAATAGGTTTGTCCAACAAGGAGGCAAATGGTTCGGCTGCCAACTCATCCTAGGGTTCGGCTGATAACTCATCAGGTTCGCGTGGCACTAGGGTTCGCCAACCATGGAGGTTCGCCCACTGCAAGAGGAAGGTTCGTTGCAGGCTGTCAGATAGGTTCGTTGCAGGGTGGACCTGGGTTCGTAGCAGGCTTAGGTTTCGTCCAGGTTCGTCGTCTCCTCCTTTGAATCAGAAAGGTTCGCCCGCCTGCCACCTTCGTGCACCACCAGTTCATCATCATCCTTTTCGAGTTTCTTAAGTTGCAAACACAACCGTGGCTTTCCCATTCCCATACAAGTTCATTTTATAGTTTTAATTCGGTTAACACATCATCAAAGGTTAGGGTTTGTTATCAACTATATAACCGAAAATGAAAGTGTAGATTTACCTCGAAATTATGGTCAAACGTGAGCTTTCTTCGTATCTTCTCGTTCCTCTCGATTAGATAACAATTTGGGACTTGAATCACCAAGAATGGTTGAGAAATGAATGAAGAATGTTAGAGAGAAGGTGGAGAGAAGATGGGTGACGAATTTGGTGATTTCTAGAGAGAGAAAAGGTTTTTGAAATGAGGGGGAAGAAGATGTCTTCCAACCCTTATGCCCATCTCGTCCCCTCGTGCTCGATCTCGTTTTTATCGCGATAATTATGTAAAATATGCTCGGTTTTCATCATGAAATATATTTAACACATAACACGTTTCAACTAATTATATTTCATTTTTTTATAAGATGATTTTAATAAATGTTGTGTCATAAAATATTTTTGAACCAAAATTATATCGTAAAACCGTTTTGCTTTAACATCGTTAAATTAATTCTTTAATAAATAAATTCATTCGGATTCATTTTAAGTTGTGATTCCTAATAAACGCTTTAAGTTTTTATTTATTAATTTAATATCGTTAGATATTACTTAATTATCTCGTCGAAACGCGTTACTCGCGTACGCATTCGTAAAGATCGTCACCTTTACGAATCCAACGTTCGTATCGTATTTCGATTCGATTTACAATTTATGGAATATTGTTTCAGAATATTATTCTTAATAATTATATTCGTGTGAATCGTCACCCGCACGAATACGTTTATTAGGTTAATATTTCTGAATTAATATTCTCGTTTAAATAATGTTTGTATCCTCACCATCGCGTAATTAATTCTCATTATTTTATTATCTTAAATATTAAACTCCCAAACCAAAACCCACTAAACCCTAGTCACTGACACATCTATGATAGACCAAAATATGCATATGTATAGGGCATATGTAAGGGTCAGTCGCAACTGCCCTAGCCACCGTCCCACCGCTATTTCGATAAACCATGACCATATGTCCTTGACTATGTTTAGAAACCAAACAACAACCAACTCTACATTCCTTTCCACTTCAACCAGTAAACCATTTATCAGTGAACTGTGACTGCAATAAACTCTCTGGTTCTGTTTAGTTGGGTTTCAACTAAACACCCCATGGTTTACGCGTATAATATATTCTAAACATGTATACCAGTAACAGTGATAATCATCAAATAATAATTCAGTAATTCATTATCATTAATAATAGTTAATCTCAGGTCGTAACAGTAAAATCGTACGGATATACGGATGTATGGACGACCGAAAGTACAGTGATGTTACAGTGTCCCCTAGTTAAAGGGATTTCGTCCCGAAAGTCAACTTGGAGTGACCGTAATAAATAAATGTGGGTACTTAAGCTTCATCTGATCTTCCCGTTCCCAGGTGAATTCTGGATCCCGCTTCGATTCCCAACGTACTTTGAGAACTGGAATTCTACTGCGTTTGAGCTTTTTAACCTCACGATCCACTATCTCCACCGGTTTTTCAACAAAGTGCATGGTATCATCGATGCGAATATCATCGAGTGGTACCTGAAGATCCTGATCAGCTAAGCACTTTCTTAGATTGGACACGTGAAATGTCGGGTGCACGTTACTAAGTTCAGTAGGAAGTTCTAATTTGTAAGCAACCTTCACGATCCGTTAAAGGATCTTAAAAGGGCCAACATAACGGGGAGCAAGCTTCCCCTTCTTTCCAAATCGAACAACGCCCTTCCAAGGCGATACCTTAAGCAAAACCATATCTCCCACTTCAAACTCTAAAGGTTTTCTTCGTTTATCCGCGTAGCTCTTCTGTCGACTGCGAGCAGCTAACAAATTGTCGCGGATCTGGCGGATCTTGTCAGTCGTTTCCTGAATAATCTCGGGACCAGTAATCTGCGAATCGCCGACTTCGGTCCAACAAATGGGTGACCGACATTTCCTGCCATAAAGAGCTTCAAACGGTGCCATGCCAATGCTCGCGTGATAACTGTTGTTATACGAGAACTCAACCAATGGTAGATGGCTATCCCAATTGCCACCAAAATCGATGACACAAGCTCTCAACATGTCTTCCAATGTCTGAATCGTTCGCTCCGTTTGACCATCCGTTTGAGGATGATAAGCGGTGCTAAGATCCAGTCTTGTTCCAAACGCTTCATGAAGTGATTCCCAAAATCGTGCCGTGAAACGAGTATCACGGTCCGATATTATACTTAAGGGAATACCATGTCGGCTGATAATCTCATTAATTTAGATACTAGCTAACTTCCGTACAGGGTAAGTTTCGCGTATCGGTAAGAAATGAGCCGACTTTGTCAATCTATCAACTATCACCCAGATGCTATCTTTACCGTTTGCGGTTCGTGGGAGTTTGGTAATAAAATCCATGGAGATATTCTCCCACTTCCACATCGGTATTTCAGGTTGTATTAACAATCCCGAAGGTCGCTGGTGTTCTGCCTTAACTTTAGCACAGTTAAGGCACTTAGACACATATTTAGCAATGTCCTTCTTCATTCCAGGCCACCAATACAAGCCCCTAAGGTCTTGATACATCTTGTCAGAACCTGGATGGATGGAATAACGAGACTTATGAGCTTCATCCATAATCACCATCCTAAGATCACCCCGGTTCGGTATCCACAACCGATTCAAATAATACATCAAGCCATCGTCCTTTGTTTCCAATAAAATTTCAGCCCCGCAAGACATCTCATTTTTCAAGTCATCTTGAGCTAATGAGTGTTGTTGGGCTGTGAGAACATCATCACGGAGACTAGAGTGCACTCGGACACTATGGATCTGAACTTGACTCTTGCGACTAAGCGCATCTGCTACTACATTCGCTTTACCAGGATGGTAGCGAATTTCACAGTCATAATCATTCAACAGTTCAACCCATCTCCGTTGTCTCATATTGAGCTCCTTTAGATTGAGAATATGTTGTAAGCTTTTATGATCAGTGAACACTACACACTTCGTGCCATAAAGATAGTGTCTCCATATCTTCAAGGCAAACACGACTGCACCAAGTTCCAAGTCGTGCGTAGTGTAGTTCTTCTCATGAATTTTCAGTTGCCTTGATGCATATGCCACAACCTTTCCCCGTTGCATTAGAACACAACCGAGACCTAGGTTGGATGCATCACAATAAACCACAAAATCATCATTTCCATCAGGCAGTGTCAATACCGGAGCATCACAGAGTTTCTGCTTCAAAGTCTGAAACGCCTCTTCTTGCTTTGGTCCCCACTCATATGGTTTATTCTTTTGAGTCAAAGAAGTAAGAGGGACACCAATTCTGGGGAAATTCGAAATGAACCGCCGATAGTAACCGGCAAGTCCGAGAAATGATCGAATCTCCGTCGGTGTCTTAGGCGTACTCCAATTCTTCACCGCATCAATCTTTGCAGGATCCACATGAACACCGTATTCATTGACTAGGTGTCCCAGGAATTGAACTTCCTTAAGCCAGAATTCACATTTAGAGAATTTGGCATACAGTCGCTCTTCTCTTAGGATCTCCAGAACCAACTTAAGGTGTTTCTCGTGTTCTTCTTTGGTCTTTGAGTAGATCAAAATGTCATCAATAAATACAATCACAAATTTATCCAAGTATGGCCTGCAGACACGGTTCATGAGGTCCATGAAAACCGCAGGTGCATTGGTAAGGCCGAAAGGCATCACCAGAAATTCATAATGGCCATATCTTGTCCTGAAAGCTGTCTTAGGAATATCATCTTCATGTACGCGAAGCTGATGATATCCGGACCTAAGATCGATCTGTGAAAACCATGCCGAGCCTTGAAGCTGATCGAAGAGATCATCGATGCGCGGCAGTGGATATCGATTCTTGATTGTAAGTTTGTTCAACTCGCGGTAGTCCATGCACATTCGGAATGACCCGTCCTTCTTCTTGACAAACAGGACCGGTGCACCCCATGGCGAATGGCTCGGGCGAATGAATCCTTTATCAGTAAGCTCTTGCAGCTGGCTCGCCAATTCCTGCAACTCCGAAGGTGCAAGTCTATAGGGAGCTTTGGCGACTGGGTTCGCACCAGGTACTAAGTCAATTCGAAACTCTACTTGACGTTCTGGTGGAAGACCCGGCAAATCATCTGGAAATACTTCTGGGAAAATCTCTGATTACAGGCACCTCTTCATTTCTCTTTCCTTTATCCTTCTTCTCCACAATATGAGCTAAAAATGCTATACATTTCTTCCTAAGGTACTTGTGTGCTTTAGTGCATGACATAAGCTTAAGACCCTTGCTAGAAGTTTCTCCAAATACTCTTAAAGTTTCACCCGAAGGTAATGGAATACGTATGTATTTCTCAAGGCAAACTATCTTCGCTTTGTGGGTGGCTAACCAATCCATGCCTATGATAACATCAAAACTACCAAGATGCATAGGTATAAGCTCAATCGGGAAAACGTGATCATTTAAGTTCACAGTACATCCGATAATAACAGTGTCAATATCAATAATGTTTCCGTCAGCCACCTCCACGTTAAACGGTTTATCTAAATATGTACGTGTTCTACCAAGCAAGCATTCAAAATCATATGAAACGAAACTCCTATCGGCACCAGAATCAAATAAGACAGATGCATAAGAGTTGTTGATCAGAAATGTACCGTTGACCACGTCCTGGTTGGCTTGAGCAGCTGGAGCATTCAGTTGGAACGCCCGGCCTCTTGTCACCCTCTGATTGTTTCCGGTCAACTTTGGGCATTGATTCCTGAAGTGACCCACTTCACCACACTCATAACAGGCTCTTGCCTGTGCTTGAGGTACCTGGCAAACGGGTACAGCTGGAATAGGTTGTGCTTGAGGAGCTGGCAATGCAAGCGGTGCATGTTGCATCCTTTGTGCTTGCGGTGCACTCCGGCAAACATTAGCAAAATGGCAATACTTGCCGCAGTTGTTGTAGACGCGACAAGGCAAGTTTGGCATGTGATGATATCTGCAAGTATTGCATTGGGGAGTATTCCCAGTGTAGTTCCTTGCAGTGGAGTTGTTTGATGATTGCTGCACAGACTTAGCAGCAGGAGCAGTGACCATAAAGTTCCTAGTCTTCCTCTTTTTGTTGTTGCTTTTGGATGAACTAGCAGCTTCAGACTTGACTTCAGTCTTTGTTTCCTTTGTATCAGTCTTCACCTCAGTCTTCTTCGTTCCCTTCCTTGTAAGTGTTCCATTCTTCACATGATTGTCAGTAAGAGTTGCAGATAGACGGATAGCAGCCTCAAGGGTTTCGGGGTTGCTCCCGTAGACTGTGTCCTGAATCTGTATCGCTAGTCCACCGATATAATTTTCAATTGCCCTCTCCAAGGGTGTCACCAGATGAGGCACCAGCAGACTATACTCGTGGAAACGAGTATTGTAGATGACATTCTCCCCGCTGTCTTGCTTGAGTTCCCAAAACTCAGTCTCAAGCTTCCTCATCTCGCTACGCGGACAGAATTCGGTGGTCATCAGATTCTTGACCTCTGTCCATGTCAGTGCTAGAGCAGCATCAACTCCCCTAGTTCGCTTTTCGCCATTCCACCAAGTTAGTGCTCTCTTTTGGAAAATACTGGTGGCATAGCGCACCTTCAAGTTCTCAGGACAGTCGCTGTTGATGAAGGTATTCTCCATGCTCTCAAACCACTGCAGTAGACCAGTGGCTGATTCAGCACCCATGAACTTCAGAGGATTACAAGAGTTGAAATGCTTGAATGTGCAAGTTGGCGAATTTGCACCTCCTCTGTTTTGATTGATGTTCTGATTGGCCTGAGTCAACTGGTTCACCAATCCAGAAATAAGTGTTGCTAACTCTTGTATGCCGGAGTTGGCATTACTGTTGTTAGCATCCCCGTTGTTTGAGTCATCTTCGCTGTGACGGCGCGGCGGCATGTTTCTAAGAAATTAGAAACATGTTACAACCGTTTACAACGTAAGTCATACAAACAATGGTCAAATGAGTTCATTTAGACAGTTAAGATTACATATAGGAACTATATTTCTCTCCTATCTGTCATTAAACTCATAAAAATTTTAAATTTCCTAAAATTATACTAAGTGTCCTAGTTGGTCATAACTAAGATTAACTAACTATTCCTAAGTTCTATGCATTCCCCACCCTATACCAACACTGACAACCTCCCGATGAAATGCAACAAGCTTATATATAGGGCATATGCAGAGGTAGATCGCAATCTCCCCTACACCGTCCCACCACCGTTCCATTGCACCACGATTATGCCCTTGTTAGTGTTTAGGGTGTATCATGTAGTTCGCCATATTCTCACTTCACAAACCTTATCCTAGATAGGATAATTTTGAGTGAAGTGGTCTTTAGTTCCATTAAACAATTAGGTTCGCCTAATGTCTAAGTTCACATGACATGTAGGTTTGCCTATTTCTAAGTTCACCTAATGTATAAGTTCACCTGACATTAAAGTTTCCCTAATGTCTAAGTTCACTAAATTCCATACTAAATCTCAATGTCCATAATCATCAATAAGGGTTCATATCATCACTAAGTGCTCTTATTGTCACTAAGTGTTCATATCTTCCCTAAAATTTATTTTTCACCAAGTGTCCATACCATCACTAAGTGTTAGTATCATCGCTCTGCGTTTATATATTCTTCAAGTGTCTATATCATCATCCAATTCTACAATTCAATCACTAAGTGTTCGCGTCGTTCATTGATCCTATGCACCCTACGTGTCCAATGAGTGTGTTTATAAACGAGTTTATATGTGTCCATCAAGTGTGATCATCCATGAGTCAATCCAGACCATTCCAACAAACATACCAGCAACAATCCATCAAACTCTACTGTACAACATTTCATAGTCATATCCTAATAATATCCTATGTTCCTGACACTGACAGACCCCCGATATACCACAAATGGTATATGTATAGGGCATATGCAAGGGTAGATCGCAACCTTCCTTACACCGTCCCACCACCTTTGTAGTATACCACGAGTGTGTCCTTGTCTGGTGATCACAAGATCTAACAGATAATTCCTAAAGCAGATAAATTCCTAAGCAGTTAAGTTTTTAAACAGATAAGTGTCCCAGCCGGGTAGTTCCCTTATTCCCCAATACCGACATACACCCGATGTACTGTAAATGGTATATGTATAGGGCATATGATAAGGGTAGGTCGCAACCGCCCAAACTACCGTCCCACCACCTTTAAAATACACCACGAGTATGTCCTTATCGAGTCATTAGGGCACAAGTAGCAAACAATCAATAATCAGCATATATAATCAGATGTATAACAGGAGTTCAGTTAACATGTAATAAACACATAAGCATGAATCCTGAATATACTAACTAGTGTATGAATTTCTTCATACTAGGGTATCCTACGGTTATAGGCTAGGTCAACCATTTCTAGTAACCTAATTCCCTATAACCCAGACTCTGATACCAATCTGTAACACCCCGACCGATGGCGGAAACGTCGGGATGCCACGAGGGATGTGTAGATTGTTCAAAAGCTCGTGGGCATCTAAATCAAATCATCATATAACATTCCATCAACCAAATTAATTACACAAAAATCATGTCCATCATGAAATAGTTACAAAAATTACAAAAGCGAATTAGCTATCTAACTAAATTCTAAACGCCAGAATTTTAGTTAATTCGCTAAGTCCAAGATCCTATATGATGATGTCCAAAAGTGTAGGTTCCATCTTCATCAACCTACTTAGCCTCATTACCTGAAACATGTAAAAATCAAGTGTCAACTACAAAGTAGTTGGTGAGTAATCATAAGTTTTTATACTTAAAAGGTTTTATAAAATGAATTTAAAAGTTTAAGTTTAAAAATGGTTTTATAAAAGGTTTAGATAAAATGAGTATAAATGCTTATGATAATCTGAGAAAATCCACGATAATACCTGTATGAGATAATCCAACCAATCTCCAAACTCAACAATCAAACACATACACAAACACATAATCATATATCCTATCAGTCATAATCAATCATAGATAATCAAAATCAATAATAGATAATCAATCACACAACAAATCAACCAATCTCAACATCAATATTCTCAAATAATATCTGTGACTATACATGGACATTATGTAATTAACATAAGTTAAAAACAAGATCCATGGAGTGGTATCTAACCACGTGGCTATACATGAAGTCAAAGCAATTAACCGAAGTTAAAGGCGATGATTCACGGAGTGGACAACATCCACATGACAATACATGATGTCAAAGCAATTAACCGAAGTCAAAAGCAATGATTCACGAAGTTTGTGGCAATACATGTAATCTTTGTTATTAACCGAAGTCAATGACAATATTTACACGGATATATATAATGTAAGAGATAATCCATAAATAATGATAGTTTTAAATGTGAACATCATATTGATAACCAGGTATTAACCTTGTGTTATCAAAATAATATTTAAATTGGTATACATGCTTCAGCTCCGAGTTTTAAAACAAAATAGTTTAAAGAAAGGGAGGTTATGAGAACTCACCTGAAGTCCTTCGTATATGTGTTCTCGTATTATGCGCGCTCGCGAGTACAAATCAACAACTTAATCACCTGTAATTTATGTTGTAATTGTGTTTATGAGTATAAGTATTTCATTGTCATTAGGTACCCACACTTGTTTATATTTTAAGCTCTCAGGTAGTCATCAACTTAGTTAATTCAATCTAAGTTAAAATGTTACACCTAAGGTTCTATTATTTATTATCTTGTAAAGGTAATTTCAATTCACTAATGTTTATTATCTTATGTATATGATGATCTCTCAATCAATGTGTCAAGATTATATAAGTTGTCAAGGCTTTAACCCTTATACACTTATACATATTTATTAGTAGTCGTATGCATGCATAATCGTCTATATCCACCATGATTTAAGTTATTATAACTTAATTTAAAACTTAAGAAGATTACCTTTAGTAATTCAAACCATAAATTCCCATTTTTCATATAACATCATAGGTTAATTTATGTATTCAAAATGAAAGGTGGTGGCCATGATTTCTATTATATGCATGGTTATATATCATATCCCCCATCTACCCTTAATTCTCTAGTTAAACGAATTTAGGTTTTTGTCACCCTAAGACCAGCGAACCTTTTTGGGTTATGGCCTAAGGTTCGGCTCTTATTATACCAGGTTCGTTGTCCATGGTTCGGCCCAAGTGACAAGCAGGGTTCGGCCAAAGTGCTAATAGGTTTGTCCAACAAGGAGGCAAATGGTTCGGCTGCCAACTCATCCTAGGGTTCGGCTGATAACTCATCAGGTTCGCGTGGCACTAGGGTTCGCCAACCATGGAGGTTCGCCCACTGCAAGAGGAAGGTTCGTTGCAGGCTGTCAGATAGGTTCGTTGCAGGGTGGACCAGGGTTCGTGGCAGGCTTAGGTTTCGTCCAGGTTCGTCGTCTCCTCCTTTGAATCAGAAAGGTTCGCCCGCCTGCCACCTTCGTGCACCACCAGTTCATCATCATCCTTTTCCGTTTGCGGTTCGTGGGAGTTTGGTAATAAAATCCATGGAGATATTCTCCCACTTCCACATCGGTATTTCAGGTTGTATTAACAATCCCGAAGGTCGCTGGTGTTCTGCCTTAACTTTAGCACAGTTAAGGCACTTAGACACATATTCAGCAATGTCCTTCTTCATTCCAGGCCACCAATACAAGCCCCTAAGGTCTTGATACATCTTGTTAGAACCTGGATGGATGGAATAACGAGACTTATGAGCTTCATCCATAATGACCATCCTAAGATCACCCCGGTTCGGTATCCACAACCGATTAAAATAATACATCAAGCCATCGTCCTTTGTTTCCAATAAATTTTCAGCCCCGCAAGACATCTCATTTTTCAAGTCATCTTGAGCTAATGAGTGTTGTTGGGCTGTGAGAACATCATCACGGAGACTAGAGTGCAGTCGGACACTATGGATCTGAACTTGACTCTTGCGACTAAGCGCATCTGCTACTACATTCGCTTTACCAGGATGGTAGCTAATTTCATAGTCATAATCATTCAACAGTTCAACCCATCTCCGTTGTCTCATATTGAGCTCCGTTTGATTGAATATATGTTGTAAGCTTTTATGATCAGTGAACACTACACACTTCGTGCCATAAAGATAGTGTCTCCATATCTTCAAGGCAAACACGACTGCACCAAGTTCCAAGTCGTGCGTAGTGTAGTTCTTCTCATGAATTTTCAGTTGCCTTGATGCATATGCCACAACCTTTCCCCGTTGCATTAGAACACAACCGAGACCTAGGTTGGATGCATCACAATAAACCACAAAATCATCATTTCCATCAGGCAGTGTCAATACCGGAGCATCACAGAGTTTCTGCTTCAAAGTCTGAAACGCCTCTTCTTGCTTTGGTCCCCACTCATATGGTTTATTCTTTTGAGTCAAAGAAGTAAGAGGGACACCAATTCTGGGGAAATTCGAAATGAACCGCCGATAGTAACCGGCAAGTCCGAGAAATGATCGAATCTCCGTCGGTGTCTTAGGCGTACTCCAATTCTTCACCGCATCAATCTTTGCAGGATCCACATGAACACTGTATTCATTGACTAGGTGTCCCAGGAATTGAACTTCCTTAAGCCAGAATTCACATTTAGAGAATTTGGCATACAGTCGCTCTTCTCTTAGGATCTCCAGAACCAACTTAAGGTGTTTCTCGTGTTCTTCTTTGGTCTTTGAGTAGATCAAAATGTCATCAATAAATACAATCACAAATTTATCCAAGTATGGCCTGCAGACACGGTTCATGAGGTCCATGAGAGAAATAATGTCGAGGTGATCAAATTTCTGATACAGATTTAATCCCACAAAATTGACCCAACTCAAACTTTGAACTCGTCCAAAGTTTCTGAGTTTATTTTATTTTATTTTATTAAATTAGAAAATTAGAAAATAAACTGTATTTGAAATAGGGTATTCGAAATATGCTACTAAAAAAAATGTACACGATTTCTAGTACACGAAATCATGTACTCAAATTTCTACTATAAATAATTCGAGAAGCCGCATTTCGAGTACCATTCACGTTTTCGATTCTCGATTTTCTCTCTCTTGGCGATTTTGATCTCCGGACTTGATCTCGAAAATCCACTTCGACCACCTTGTAGATCTGACTTAGGCGAACCTAGGTATAGATTTTAGTAGAATTTTGACCGCTAAATAAAAAGCTATTGAACCAAAACAAATTTCGAGCACTTCTTCACATTAATAGAAGGAATCTCGGACATATCACCCCGAAATACTCAAAATTGGAAACTAATCCTCTGATATGTTGGTCGCCTCCTATTTCCGAGTTTTTCGAGTACAATTGGGAGTTATATGTAGCAAAATTGAGGAAGATATGAAGATTTTTGTGTTCTCGAATTTTGAATTTCAAGTACCCCTTTCGAGTACAACATTTTGTGTAGACGATTCGTTAAGCACATTTCATGTACTCGATTTCGAGAACTAACTTTCAAGAACAGATCATTTTTCGTGTACTCCCTCTATTTCGTGAACTCCTTGCATTTTCGTGAATTTCTACAATTCGTGAACTCCAGTTGACCTTGTGATTTGACTTAACCCGTTGACTTAACTTGGACTTTTAATTTTGACTTTTAATTTATTTTATTTTATTTTATTTTTAACTAACTTGGCTAGTTGTTGTTTCAGATGGCTGGTCATCGTTTCTTGCCGGATCATAACATGTCGGCATATGTAGGCGATCCTCCGGAGAAACATACTTTGTTCAAAAGCATGGTGGACGAACTGATCGTCTCTACAGTCAACTATGCCATCATTGAGCATCCATAGATCATCTCTTCTTTCATCTATGATTTCTGGAACCCCATCACTGAAAGAACTGACTCTAACGGTAATGTGAGCCTGATTGGAATGGTTCAAGGGAAGCCAGTGATTGTTACTGAACAGATCATTCGAGAGTGCCTTCAATTCGGAGACAAAGCAACAGATCCAGTCGAGCTTGATCATGAGTTGATATTGAGGACATTATACAGGATGGGACACGAGGGTCTTTACCCTCCGATTAAGAAGAAGCTTCTCCATATATACTGGAGATACTTGGCACACGTGGTTACCCAGCGCCTCTCTAGACGAAAGGGAGGAGATGACGTCTTGAACCAGACCCTCAGCTCTTTCCTGGTGGCCACTGCTATGGGACTTGAGCTTAATTACTGAAAAATTATCTTCAGAGACATGAATTCCAACATCAAGGGAAAATGGAAAGAAAGATTCTTAGCATTTCCCGTATTCATCCTGATCATCATATACAAGCGTCATCAAAACCTCCTCCCAACAATCAGAACTCTTGGCATAAAGAGAATGAAGGAAGACATTTTCTCATACATGAAGATGAACAAAAGGGGGAAGAAGCAATACATTGGTGATCTCCCATTAGAGAAATTTAGTCAATTATTTGGAGGTTTGGATGAGGAGATTGAAGATCAGGGTACACCTGCAGCTTTTGTCGCCGACGAGCAGGATCTTCCTTCTGCGGGAACTACCGTTTTTGTAGCAGATGAGCACGATATTCCTCCCGCAGGAACAAGTGCTAAAGCCAGTAAGGCTATGGAAGATTCATCATCTGAGTCTTCATCATCAGGCGAAGAAGAATTCATTCGAGAGCCCGAGCCTATCGTTCCACCACTCTCTAGGGCCAAACGAAACGAGATACAGGATACAGATTACATTTCCACTCTTGAGTCATCTCCGAGGAAAAAGCGTTTGAAGAAGATGTCAAAGAGAGCTAAAGACCCTAGGCTAAGGAAGAAGACTGCAGGCACATCATCGTCATCTCAGGCACCACAGACCCAGCCACAACCACCACCACCTCCACCTAAACCTAAACCTCAACCCACACGACCAAAACCACCGCCACCAAAAATGCCTAAACCAGCCCCTCAACCCAAACCACCCTCACAACTAAGATCATCCACCCAAACCTCTATTCCACCACTTACATCCACCACTACCAAAGCCACTCAAGCTAAACCACCATCTCTTCCACATTCTCCGATTCCCATCCACTTCTCTCAACCACCACCATCACCACCAAAGGCCAAGAAAGACAAGGGCAAGCGCCACTAAAATCATCATCACCCTACACGCCTGAGAAGGTGCCTGTGGATTTAGAGTCTTTGCAAGCAAGAGTGTTCCAGTTAGAACAAGACTTATCCACTAAGGACAGACTCATCACCAATCTTCAGGAAGGCTTTGTTATTATATGTGAAAAGCTCCGCAAGCAGAACAAAGACATTGGCCTACTGAAGAATGAAAACAATCATTTGGTAAAAGTAATAGAAGAGCTGACTAGATCTAAATCTGAGATCCAGGAAGATCACAAGGTCGACAAAGGCAAAGATGATGATAATGAGGAAGAGAAAGAAAAGAAAGATGATTATGATGATAAAGAAGAAAGGAAAGATGACAAGAAAGAAGATGATGATGATGATGATACGGGTGGGGATATGGGCCAAGCCACAAGTTCCTCATGCCAAAAGGAGGATGAACCCACCAAGGAAGACATAGGCGGTGATGATTCAGGGAATTCATCACCCTTAGAGAAGCCTCTGGACAAGTACGATGATTTATTCGAGGATCTTCCAAAAAATTTTATGTTTGATGGATTTGGAAAGGAGCTGAATGCAGCAGGTCTTGGAAATCTTTATGCTGATGTCACTATGGACTCAGTATTTGATGCTGCATGTGATCAAGAAAGAAAGGAGTTTGCCGAGTATTCTACGGGAGCATCCGCAGAAGAAGAACCTGGAAATTTCATAGATGGAAACGTCTCCACGGATCCTTATGTCGATTACTTGTATGCTCACAAGTATGTCAACAATCAAGGACTGGATGTCGCATCACTAGGAAAGATGATTGACAGTTGGTTTGACAAGCAAAGTGATTGAACTCCTACTCCTCCTAAGGTTCAGTAAACTTGGATGGGTGAAGCACCAGCAAAACTAAACGATGTTACATGGACATCTGGATCTCGTGATATGTTTGCAGTGCGAAATGAAAGATCAAACGTCACATGCTGGAGGTATAACAAGGATAAGCAGCTATATCTTGTTAAACGGATGAACGAGAAGCAGGAGTACTTCAGAGGACCCCAAGATTCTTGTTCGATGCCGAAGTTTGACATCAGAAGCATCAACAATGCTATGTTTTTCAACCATCCAAAGATACTCAAGCAGGTCTGTTTGCTAAGTCAGGATCAGTGTGACAGAGACTTCCCTACAATGAAGACTGCTAAAGGAAAAAGATTCGTGTCTACTTGTATACTGGATCCATTAAAGAAGGAGACATGGATTTATTACAAGTACCCTCCACCGGCTACCGAGAAAGCAGCCCTAGTGTCCACAAGAGTCCCTGACAACTCACTCAACTTCGATTTTTGGTACTTTCATGAGAAGACTCACGCAGCCATTATCCTCATATCTAAGGGCGACATGAATGACACCGATATGATTTTGGTGTAGGGATTTTGTGATGTTTATAAAAGTCATATTAACCATTTTTATGATGAAATCGTAGCGGAGTTTATTCTTAAAACATTTTAAGATTAGTGAGTTTATGTGTCATATACACTTGTTAAAACAAAAACCAAAGAACAATGCATCTAAATATGAAATAACATGCTATCAAATAACCATTCAAAAAAATCATATACTACCTCTTAGAACTCGTGTAATATAAGATGAAGATGATGATGTTTGAGAGCTAAATCTTCAAGCAAGAAGATCTCAAATCCGCGATGCCCCAAGCCACCAACAAACACCTTGAATGCTAGGTTTCCAACACAAGATTTCAGCCCTAGAATACACTTGTTTCCAGCTGAAAATCAGCCTCTTAAAACCCACTTTTCTGCTGTGAAAATGAAGAAGAAAAAAGGAGAAAAGGCTTAGAGATTCTTGAGGAGAGAGAGAGTTTTTGCGTGTATGTATATCATCAAATGAATGCAGCTAAATTAAGTGGGTGTGGCCTCCCAAGACCACATAAGGGCCGAATTTTTTGGTCCAATGGGGTGGCTCCCTTTCAAATCTTCCCACCTAATTTTTTAAACAAGATTTTAATTAAAACCCCTTTTAATTAAAACTTGTAACACATTACAAGTCATGTTACATTTTATAAACTTTAATAATGTTACTTAACCATTAAATAACAATTATAAAGTAATCTCTCATAAATAAATAAACCCATGTTGTTTATTAATTTCTCAAGTGCATCTATTTAGAAAACCACTTTCTAAATGTCTTAAGTGTTATTATTTATTTAATTGATCAAATCAATAAACAAATATAGTAGGTGTTTGTCTAGCTTGTTGTTGGGTATGACCCGACTTGGATCATATCACATTAGGCACATCAAATTAATATGTATCTTGGGCAGATCGAATTCTACAATCTCCCAGTTGCACAAGATTCAAAGAAGATTGATGCAAGCAGCAAATAATGCCTAGCAACGGTATGCTACTCCTAATGTATATGACTAAGTGCCATTCAATAACATCATCCTCTTCAAGTACCTTACTTGAATATGATTTAGGTGAATCAATCATTTATCCTTTTGTCACAGATGTCATGTTAAATCCTGGAGACATAGAGTTGTCATTCTCTGGCGATTTAACTTTAACATGCCTTAGACATCTTACTCTCAACGAATAAGAGGAACAAATTCCATCTTGACTACATACGTCTCTCAAAATCACCTTGTATCATACTTGAACTCAGCCTTATGTACTGCCATGTTTCAGAACAGCAAAGTACTAAGTCAAAGTACAATACTTGGTGAATATCAAGACCCAATATGTTTCTCAGGTCTGAGGACACAATGATATTCGCCTTTACTCAATATTTCTTATGACTAATCACAGAGATTCCATGAAGAAATATTTGAGAGCGGGCCAGTCCTATATCTATATCCCATAGATATCAATGAACCTTGGCAGCAACCTCTTGCTCTATATTCATACCTTGTGAATATCAACCAATCCAAGTTAATAATAGTCTTACATTCATAGTTGTTCCCACAAATATGATCGACTAGGGACGTTTAGAATAACTCATTTATTCATGGATTTAAACATGCTAAAATGGAACAGTAAATGAAAATTATAACCATATAATCAAGTCAAATTACATAAGTTCCGATATCCAAATACAAAATTTAATCAACTCCAGTCACTAGAATATCAAAGTCCTAAGGAACAAGTATGACTTTCATGCTTTGTCCTTTGAAGGAGCTTCGTGAATGGATCCGCAATGTTTTGATCGGTGTGAACTTTGCGAATACATATCTTTCCCTTTTCAACTTCATCCCTTATGTAGTTGAACCTCCATTCAATGTGCCGAGTCTTTTGATGAGCACGAGGTTCCTTGATTTGAGCAATGGCCCCTTCGTTATCACAAAAGATCTCTAGGGGGTCTTGAATGGTAGCAACAACCCCTAGATCGGCAATGAACTTCCTTAGCCTTGTAGCTTCTTGAGCCGCCAATGAAGCGGCGATGTATTCTGATTCTGTTGTTGATAGTGCCACTACATCTTGCTTTGAGCTCTTCCAAGAGACCGCTCCTCCATTCATAATGAAGACATATCCCGATTGTGATCGTGAATCATCTCGATCAGTTTGGAAACTCGCATCCGTGTAACCCTTTACAACGAGTTCCTCCTCACCAGATCCATATATTAAGAACGTATCCTTAGTGTTTCTAAGGTATTTCAAAATACTTTTAACAGCCATCCAATGACTATTACCAGGATTCTGTTGATATCTACTTGTCATGCTTAGAGCATATGACACGTCCGGCCTTGTACATATCATTGCATACATGATGGATCCTATAGCAGATGCATACGGGACTGCATTCATTATTTCTTGCTCAACCTTTGAACTAGGGCATTGAGACGTGCTCAATATAGTCCCCTTTTGAATAGGTACTAAACCTTTCTTAGAATTCTCCATCTTGAACCTTTTCAAGACTTTGTCAATGTATGCACTTTGGTTTAAGCCTATCAACCGCCTTGATCTATCCCTATAGATCTTAATTCCCAAGATATAGGCGGCTTCACCAAGATCCTTAATGGAAAAACAGCTTCCAAGCCAAGTTTTTACACCTTCCAAGGTTGGAATGTCATTTCCAAATAGTAGAATGTCATCGACATATAATACAAGGAAAGTAATGATGCTCCCACTAGCCTTTTTATATACACAAGCTTCGTCAGCGTTTTTGATGAAGCCAAATTTCTTTACTTCATCATCAAAACGATGATTCCAACTTCTCGATGCTTGTTTCAATCCATAGATTGACTTCTTTAACTTACATACCTTATTAGGATGTTTTGGATCGACAAAACCTTCAGGCTGTTCCATATGGACATCTTCCTCAAGATATCCATTAAGGAAAGCGGTTTTGACATCCATTTGCCAAATCTCATAGTCATAATATGCAGCTATGGCAAACAATATCCTGATAGACTTTAGCATCACCACAGGCGAGAAAGTTTCATCATAATCAACGCCTTGAGTTTGAGTGTAACCTTTTGCTACAAGTCTAGCTTTATAAGTATCCAAGTTTCCATGCATATCAGTTTTCTTCTTTAAAACCCACTTACTTCCAACTACCTTGGATTTAAGAGGAGGTGTAACCAATTCCCAAACTTGGTTATCATACATGGATTGCATCTCAACGTTCATGGCTTCTTGCCATTTGTCAAAATCAGGTTTTGACATTGCATCACGGTATGTGGTTGGTTTATCGGAATCCACCACATAGCATCCATCCATGAAAAATCCATATCTCTCAGAAGGAACACTAATTCTACCAGATCTGCGAACGTTTTGTGTATCTTGATCATCCACATGATCATTCTCGACATCCTCATGTTGATTGCTAGTATCAACCAAATGTGTATCGTCTTGTGAATCTTGAACCTCTTCAAGTTCCACTGTTCTTCCACTAGTTCCTTCCGAAAGGAACTTAGTTTCCAAGAACTCTGCCTTTCGAGCAATAAACACTTTCTGCTCTGTTGGATCATAGAAATAATATCCCATACAATCTCTAGGATATCCAACAAAGATACACTTAGTGGATCGGGCTTCCAGTTTGTTTTGAGTGTATTGCTTAGGATAAGCCTCACACCCCCAAACTTTTAAATATGACAATGATGGAACCTTTCCATGCCATATTTCGAAAGGTGTCCTTTCCATTTTCTTGGTTGGGGCCATATTTAAAATACGGGCCGCGGAGAGCAAAGCGAAACCCCAAAATGATAGAGGTAGTGTACTTCTAGCCATCATAGATCGAACCATATCCAATAGAGTCCGATTCCTCCTCTCAGACACACCATTATGTTGTGGTGTTCCAGGTGGAGTAAGTTGTGAGACAATCGCACAACTTCTAAGATACTCTTGAAATTCACTACTTAGGTATTCACCTCCTCTATCGGTACGAAGAATCTTGACCGTTTTGTTGAGTGGATTTTCTACTTCATTCTTGAAGATTTTGAACATTTCAAAAGATTCATGTTTGTGCCTTAACAAGTACACATACCCATAACGACTATAGTCATTGGTAAAGGTAATGAAGTATCTTTCACCATTCCTAGTCATCGGTTTAAAAGGTCCACATACATCCGAATGTATGATCCCTAATAAATCTTTTGCCCTTTCATTAGTCCCACTAAAAGGGGCCTTTGTCATCTTACCTTGTAAACAAGACTCGTATACATCAAATGAATCATTTTCATTTGTTTTTAAAAGACCATTCTTTTTAAGTTTTTTCATGCGACTTTTGTTTATGTGTCCAAGGCGACAATGCCAAAGATAGGAATCACTCAAATCTAATTTGAGCCTTTTGGTGGTAGCTTGGTACATTGAGCTATGATATGTTGTGTTATCATGAACCAATTCATAAATACCATTGCAAGGCATAGCCTTAAAATAAAACACATGATTTAAAGAAACATGGATATCATTGTCAACAAACTTGAAATTAAAACCACATTGTCTTAAACGGGAAACAGAGATGATGTTCCTAGTCAAACTAGGAGCATACAAAACATTCTTTAAAATAACTTCCAAACCACTTGGAAGCTTCAAAATATAGTCTCCTTGGGCTTCAACATGAACCATTGCTCCATTGCCCATGAAGAGACTAATTTCCCCTTTGCTGTAATGCTTACTTCTTTTGAACCCCTGCAACAAATTGCAAATATGAGTTCCACATCCGGTATCCAATACCCATGTGTTAGAAGAAATAATATTTAGCTCAACATGTATCATAAAAGTCATACCTGAGGTTTGCCCCGCATCCCTCTTGGTTCTCAACTCTTTGAGATAGACCGGACAGTTTCGTTTCCAATGGCCTATCTCACCACACTCAAAACACGGATCATCTTTAGCAACCTTTTGCTTCTTTTCTTTGGGTTCCACTTTAGCCTTACCCTTTCCTTTCTTTTTAACGTGTCCCTTCCCTTTGGCAACACTTGCCTTGGGGTCGGGGTGGTTCCTTTTCTTACTACCACCCTCATTGATCGTTAGGACCGGTAAAACCTTTTTACCCATGCCCGCCTCGGCCGTTTTGAGCATTGCATGAAGCTCACCAATGCTCTTGTCCCATCCATTCATATTATAATTCATAACAAAGGTTTCAAACCTTTTGGATAGGGAGTTAAGGATCAAATCTGTAGCTAACTCAGTGGAGACACGACAGTTAAGTCTCTCGAGGCGATCAATGTGGCTTTTCATCTTGAGAACATAAGATGAAACTGATTGGGTCTCGTCCATCCGACATGCATGAAGTGCTCGAACCGTTTCGAATCGTTCCACCCTAGATTGTTTTTGGAACATTTCCTTCAACTGGGTGATCATATCATAAGCATTGTGGTTCTCAAAGTCCTTCTGTAAATCGGGAGTCATACTCGCCAACATTAGACATGAGACTTGCACGGAGTCCTCGACGTACTTGACCCAATCGTTAAAGGCCTCCACGTTATCCTCATCGGGTTGATCGGGAATAGGATCGTCCAACACATAGGATTTCTTCTCTTGCTTGAGAACAATTCTCAAGTTTCGGTACCAATCCATGAAGTTCCCATGGTTAAGACGTTCCTTTTCGAGGATGGTTCTTAGTGATAGGTTGTGGACGTTCGGGTTTGCGTTGTTGTTGTTAGCCGCCATCTACAATTTTTACAAAGTTCAATTTTAGTATTTTTAATATCAATGTATTTTAATTACTAATACCCTTTTATGTCTCATAGACAATTAATAATTAAAATCTAGAATCCAACGTTACATTTAAATATTGGTTAGGTGATCTTTATCCCTTTATTTAAATTAACAAGGTAGTCAACGTTTTGACAATTGTAACCTATTACAATTTCTAGTGTATGGGATCGGTTTAAACATCTTATGTTTTGTTTGGCATGTTTATCCCATCAACACCTTTTGTACGTCATGCTTCGGTGATCCTAATGCATGATTTCCAAATTCAAGTCGTCCTTCTTAGACACACGTGTGATTTTACAAATATGAGCGGTTAGGTGACCTTTATCCCACAAATACGGTAATTTCACCTCAACTTCACAAGTTTCTAAGTTTATGGTTAGGTGACCTTTATCCCATAAATAATTTGCAAGTGAATTGAGTGTTGTTTAAAAGGATGGTGTTAAACTTGTCCAAAAAAAGGGATTTTAAGTTTTCTTAATTCTAGTCTAGAAAACTCTATGTACCATGCATTTGTATGCATTCAAATGCATGGTATTTTATGAAAAGCAATTTTCATTATTCCTTTTAATAAAACTCATTTTCATTAAATCATTAACTCTTAATAAACTCATTTTATTAATTCCTTTAACGATTTTTAAAGAACCAATTTTATGCTTGTTTTATTTTAGTTGTTTAACTAGTTTATGCATTTTTAGTTAAAGTTTCAAACTCATCCAAACAACCAAACATAAAACATAAAACATAAGTGCATAACCATAGCCAACTATTTTGACCACACTTGCTTGCCATAACAAGTGTGTCAAAAGGTCATTCCTAAGGGTAAAAGACATGACACAATGTTGTGTTGATGAACTCCCACTTGAACCCGCATCCAAATGCTTCAAGTATTCCTTTTGTCTTGTGATTCCACCACCATCTTTAGGCACCTTCTTTGTCTTACAAATCAGCCCCAAAATGCTAGTTACATAGAAAAATCCTAATACATTTTTCTAGGAAAAATAAAATGCAAACTAATCTATTTATTACATACCAAATGAAACAAATAAACTACATAGCTTTTATTTCAACTAAACGAAATCACAACCATCAAACATCAAACATAAGGTCATGGCTAGGTTTTATGCATTAAAATACATCCAAAATATGTATCCAAAAAAAAACGTAACAGCCCTTTTTAAACCCAAATTTTTGGCCTACATGAACCAAAACAAAATGGGTTTTTGTCCAAACAAATAAACCATCAAATGGCTATAATTTTTCAAGATTCTTACTATTCATATAAGAGTAATATCTTGAAAAACAAAAGGTTTATCATACTTGAAGTTTCCAGCCCACTTTTTACTCAAAAGGACCAGAAAATTTCGATTTTTTTGAAGCATGCATCCATATAACCTGGCTCTTGATGCCATTGTAGGGATTTTGTGATGTTTATCAAAGTCATATTAACCATTTTTATGATGAAAACGCAGCGGAGTTTATTCTTAAAACATTTTAAGATTAGTGAGTTTATGTGTCATATACACTTGTTAAAACAAAAACCCAAGAACAATGGATCTAAATATGAAATAACATGCTATCAAATAACCATTCAAAAACATCATATACTACCTCTTAGAACTCGTGTAATATAAGATGAAGATGATGATGTTTGAGAGCTAAATCTTCAAGCAAGAAGACCTCAAATCCGCGATACCCCAAGCCACCAACAAACACCTTGAATGCTAGGTTTCCAACACAAGATTTCAGCCCTAGAATACACTTGTTTCCAGCTGAAAATCAGCCTCTTAAAACCCACTTTTCTGCTGTGAAAATGGAGAAGAAAAAGGGAGAAAAGGCTTAGAGATTCTTGAGGAGAGAGAGAGTTTTTGCATGTATGTATATCATCAAATGAATGCAACTAAATTAAGTGGGTGTGGCCTCCCAAGACCACATAAGGGCCGAATTTTTTGGTCCAATGGGGTGGCTCCCTTTCAAATCTTCCCACCTAATTTTTTAAACAAGATTTTAATTAAAACCCCTTTTAATTAAAACTTGTAACACATTACAAGTCATGTTACATTTTATAAACTTTAATAATGTTACTTAACCATTAAATAACAATTATAAAGTAATCTCTCATAAATAAATAAACCCATGTTGTTTATTAATTTCTCAAGTGCATCTATTTAGAAAACCACTTTCTAAATGTCTTAAGTGTTATTATTTATTTAATTGATCAAATCAATAAACAAATATAGTAGGTGTTTGTCTAGCTTGTTGTTGGGTATGACCCGACTTGGATCATATCACATTAGCCACATCAAATTAATATGTATCTTGGGCAGATCGAGTTCTACATTTGGATCCCATGAACCTTCTAAAGTACGGTAAAGAAGATATGCAGAAACTCCATGATACACTTATCAAGGTGTATGGCGATTGGGATGAAGAGGCAAAACCTTTCACTAGGGTTGTTGCATTTTCTATGGAGATGAAGCTTTATGCTGGTGCTGATCCTCACTCAGTCACACTTCCTATTGGTTGACTTCATTAGTCTAGGGGGAGTTTGTAGAGCATATTTAGAGACGAAGAATGACAAAGTCAACCTGTGACCAGCTGAAGACTTGATTTTGTTTATTTTCGTGTACTTAGATTTTCGAGCCCTCGAACCATTTTCGTGTATAGGGTTTGAGTACTCCTAGAGTGGTATAAATAGACGTATTTTGTACTATTATAGGATTGGATTTCCTAGGCAATTGCTCTCTAGAATTATTGAGGCATTGTTCTTAAGAACTTCACGAAATATACAAAGATTGCATTTTTACGTCTCTTCTTGTGTTTCTAAAATGGATTTCGCACATTTTAGAGTCATTCGGTGTTGATTGGAGCTACAAAGCTCGAGTCTTCATCAGATCTGGACCTACAGGGAGCCAACGGGGCTTGGTCATAGTGAGGTGAAACCTCCTTTTAACCATAATATCCCATCATGACCAAGATCAACAAGTCTATTGATGATCTGCTGTTAAAGTCAAACCAAATTGTGAGTACACCACTGGTTCTAATAAACCATTTTCACTCACAACAGATTCTATTTTGTCTGATTCAAATATTTCTAATGGTTTTGAGGTTTGTGCAAAAGGTTTAAGTGTTTCAGGTCAGAGCTTGACAAAGAAAGAAGTGATGGGAGGAGCACAAAATGTTCAGTTTCATCTAGCAAATCACATTTTTCAGTTCCAAAAGTTGATTTTGCTAGAAAGTTTGAAACAATTAATATTAGAATGAATGAAATGATTAAGAATTTTATGAATAAGTTTGTTAAAAATGATGATGATATTAAAAAAAATGTCTTAAACTCCTTAATATCCATAGCCAGTGCTTCTAAGGCTGCAGCAGTGGTCGTGTCGGGTGTGACATGATGCATCCAACTAGTCGGGATTGGCGGTGCAATAGTGGGCTTAACAGCCGGTACAGCTCTCCTCACATAGGACGGGTCCTCATACTCAGCTAAGGCAAAATCCTCGAACATAGCCTCACACTCCTCGGGCTCCTTCTTATCCATGATATGTCCCCCAGCAGTAGTGTTGAACCTTCTCTTTGTCTCCAAGGTAAGTCCGTTATAGTACTTC
The DNA here is from genome assembly GCA_009363875.1 of Mikania micrantha. NCBI lineage: Eukaryota > Viridiplantae > Streptophyta > Magnoliopsida > Asterales > Asteraceae > Mikania > Mikania micrantha. Next base: position 25,274,076 of record CM018698.1, read on the forward strand.
TCAACTAAGTCCCCATCGGACAGGCAATGCTGGGGGCATCTGCTTAGATGGGAGTTAATCTGCTCCCATGCCAAATAATATGGCTCATCATCATCCATCCGGAATGAATGGATGTGGTCTCTCAGTCTACCAGATTTAGATAGAGGTAATACCTCTTCATAAACTTGGTCACCAGATCAGCCCAAGTGATGATGGAATCCCTGGGAAGTAAATTCAACCAGGTCGCAGCTCGGTCAGCCAGTGTGAACAGAAACAAACGAAGATAGACAGCCTTCTCCGAAACACCATTGATGCGAAAAGTATCGCAGATACGCACAAATAAAGAAAGATGGCCTCATCGTCAAGGCCATGGAACTGAGTCGAGTTCGTAATCATAGACATGACATGCGAAGGAATCTGCCAGTTGTTGTTGTTGACTCCCGGACGTGTGATGGCAGATCGGGCTCCAATAACTCCATGACTAGCAAGGTCATGAACAGTCCGCCTAGGTGGCGAAGGTGGTGGTGGCTCCATATCAAAAGTAGGGTCAAGAAAACTTACATGCTGATGGGCACACAAAATCTGCTCCGGTGAAGTAAGTTCAAACTCCGGCACTCCCTGCGAACAGGTGTGGGGCATACACTTACCGACACCCTAATCAAACAAGCAAAAAAGACTCAAATACTGGCTTGATTTACTATTTATAACGGACTCAATTAAAAGAAAAATATTTTTTGTAAATTTTTCAATTTTTAATTTTTTTTTGTGTTTTTACTTTTAGTATTTACAATTTGTATTATTTAATTTCAAGTTCTAGTTTATTTTACAAAAATTTCAAAAACTTTATTCAAAATTTAAATTTTTATTAAAATTTGACTTAATATATACAATGGCTTGAATATACAAAAATTAAACTAAAAGGCGCCAGCCTGACATACCCACACTTAGAACAACACATTGTCCTTAATGTGGATTCAGAACTGGCGATTGAAAATGAAAATTAAAATACAATGAGTTAGACGACGAACTCCCTGATATTATGTATACGTGTTGTGCATAGAGTCGTGCGACTTTCAATTCACAACTCAAATGTACAATTGTTAATACCACAACAAATGCATTACAATTTATATAACAACGTTATAATACAACCAATGATACAGAAAATTAAACAAATAAAAACAACCACAAATTTACAAACACTTTACAATAAGTTAAACAACCAAATCACAATATTAATATACAACCATAATACTAACAAAAATGTAAACACAACCACAACCAATCACATAAACAGAAACCAGACATACAAAAATAAAAATATAATACAAAGTACTGTCTGAATACAAACAAAAGAAAAATACATCAGCTACGCTAAATACAAACTACTCCTCATCCTCCCCGTCATCTGGCTCAGTGTCGGTGTCGCCCTCGGGGTCCAATGGGAGGTGGGGGTCAGGAATCCGAGGGGGCAACTCATAGCCCATATGGTCTGCCATGCACCTGATCATGTCCTCAATCATGTCTATCCTTTGGTGTATGTACCGGAGAGTGAGACGAGGAGGTACAGTTGGTCGTGGCGGGTCGTCACGAGGTGGCCGCTCCCCTTGGCACAGAATGCGGTGCGTCGACGGAGGAGGAACGACAGGTGCTTGCTTAGAAAGATAAGGGGCCGGCAACAGAGGCATCCAACGGGGAGGTGTGTCAAAATCACCATCCCCGAGGTTTGCATGTCGTACATTGCATACGACGTCATCTCGGGGCCGAGGGTAACGCGGTCCATAGGATATGTGGTAAACACTCAGAGATGATGTGCCAAATGGCCGATGTACGGCCCCATGCCTAGGCGCGCAGTGTGGCCTCCCCGGCGAGGCCTCGCTAAAGATATCTAAAGAACGGTGGCGAGGTTCGCTGTGTGGCGGCCCTGTATGTAGTAGAAGCAAAACAGGTCGAAGTAGCGGACCTTGTCCTTGCCAGAATGGAGAGGGATCAAGGTGCACGCCAGAATCCGATGTATGTATCTATTGAAAGGATCACGGATATTGGTGCCAGCCTACGGTCGGTGTGAGGCTGGGTGGAGATCGTCCTCCAATATGTGGCCAACTCCTCCCCAGAAACGGCGGCAAAAACTTGATGTGGGCGGTCCGCACCCTAAAAAATAAGACGAATTAAAACTGTCTAACCTATGCTAAAGAAACTATAACTATTCCTATACCTAGATTTGACCTGAACACCTAGTTAAAATCGGAAATCCTAAACTAGACCGCCATGAAGGCAAGTGTACCTATCGGTGACAGTATAGCTTGTGGAAGACCGGATATCGAACCAAAGGACACTAGTTTGACAAACTAACCTATATTGTGAACAAATTAAAGTAAAAGAGGGGGTTTGGTGCAAATCTGAAAACCTGATTTAAATTGAAACTAACTAAATAACTAAACTGACAACTAACACTAAAAGATGCAACTAAAAACTGGACTATAGCAATGGGACTGTAGACTGAATCAAACTGCAATAAGGAAAACTAGCATAACCTATCCTGGGAATAAAAGTATGACAAGTGATGACTTGGAATGACTTATGAAGGATGAAGACTAGGATCTTAAGTGAAAAACTTAGAAGGAGCTAATGGGACCCAGATCAGATACTAGGTAACACCAATGGAAATCCTAGGAATGTATGTATGCACTAGTCTACCTGGTCACCTTACGGATTTTCCCGATATGCAATTGCACTCCAACGGCTGGATCACCTCCCGGATTTCTCCACCCGCGTGTATCCTAGGACACTAGAGAGCTATAAAAGTGACTACTTTGACATGGATTGACACCAACACTAAGTATATCTAAGACAACGCCCTCCCGGGTCGTTTAACTCAAATATCCCAAGTGAAAGAGACCAACCATCTAACCTATCACCTCCCGGATTTCTAGGTTAGGTCACACATGCAAATAAGAACACTTAATGATATCAAATCCTATGGAATATGATCACTACTCCATAAACTAACCTAAAACACAAAGTAGTAGGCCTAACATGCGTCTAATGGTAGAAAGACATTCCTAGACACACATGGATCCAACATTCATCAAATATTACCATTCAGCACATGCAAAAACCATCAAAGATAATAACTTTACATCTGATTACAATGCCTATATCATCCCATAACATAAATCAAGTCCAAAATCATCAAAGTTGACAACTTTATCGTCCAAAACCTAGATATAACCTAAGATATAGCCAAGAAACATCATAACAGTAGCAAACCAGATCTGAATATAGTCTAAATACATGTTAAACAACTGATTAAACTAAGAAAATGAAAAGATAAGAACAATACTCAAAATGTTTCCTTCTTCTTCTCTCCAACAAGCTCTAATAAAGCCCTAACATCCACGGTTAAGCTCCAGCAGCTCCAGGGCTTGATTATGGTTCCAAATTCATAGAAGAAGACCCTCCAAAGTGTTCTGGACGTGTCCCATTTATAGAAGGCATGAAACTAGGGTTTTTGGGCTAAAAATGGTTTGAGGCGCATCGCCTAGTGGGGCTGCGTGGGGCTAGGCGATGCTCACAAGACAAGATAGTCTAGCAGCTGAGCCTAGCAGGCGCATCCCCTGAGGCCGGTCGCTCTGACTAGGTGATGCGCGTGGAATCCTTGGATTCAGATAATGTTCCCAAAAGCATCACCTGGGATCAAAGATCGGCTCAGGGCGTACCGCCTAGGGTTAATTTCTTCGTTTTCTTCGCTTGATCAACCGCACTCAATTTCGATGCCCGTTTGCCTTCGTTTCCGCTCCCCCAGGACACAATCCTGCATAAAAACAATAAAATGTAAAAAAGGAACTAAAAACGACTCGAAATATAAACAATTTTTACGAAAACGGACTCGATTATGTACAAAAACGGATGTGTTAAAGTAACACATCAACAATGCTATGTTTTTCAACCCATCCAAAGATACTCAAGCCGATCTGTTTGCTACATTCATAAAGGATCAGTGTGACAGAGACTTCCCTACAATGAAGACTGCTAAAGGGAAAATATTTTTCTCTACTTGTATACTTGATCCAGTAAAGAAGGAGACATGGATTTATTACAAGTACCCTTCACCGGCTACCGAGAAAGCAGTCCCAGTGTCCACAAGAGTCCCTGACAACTCGCTCGTGAACTTTGATTTTTCGTACTTTGACGAGATGACTCACGCAGTCATTATTCTCATATCTAAGGGGGATATGAATGACACCGACATGATTTTGGATCCCATGAACCTTCTGAAGTGCGGTAAACAAGATATACATAAACTCCATGATACACCTAGCAAGGTCTATGGCGATCGCGTTGAAGAGGCAAAACCTTTCACCAGGGTTGTTGCATTTGCTATGGAGATGAAGCTCTATGCTAGTGCTGGTCCTCAATCGGTCACACTTCCTATTAGTTGGCTTCATTAGTCTAGGGGGAGTTTGTAGAGCCTATTTAGAGACGAAGAATGACAAAGTCAACCTGTGACCAGCTGAAGACCTGATTTTGTTTATTTTCGTGTACAGTTATTTTCGTGTACTTAGAATTTCGAGTACTCGAACCATTTTCATGTATAGGGTTCAAGTACTCCTAGAGTGGTATAAATAGACGTATTTTGTACTATTATAGGGTTGGATTCCCAAGGAAATTGCTCTCTAGACGTATTAAGGCATTGCTCTTGCGAACTTCACGAGATATACAAAGATTGCATTTTTACATCTCTTCTTGTGTTTCTAATCTGGATTTCACACACTTTAGAGTCATTCGGTGTTGATTAGAGCCACAAAGCTCGAGTCTTCATCAGATCTGGACCTACAGGGAGCCAACGGGGCTTGGTTATAGTGAGGTGAAACCTCCTTTTAACCACAATATCCCATCATGCTCAAGATGAACAAGTCTGTTGATGATCTGTTGTTAAAGTCAGATCAAATTGTGAGTACACCACTAGTTCTAATAAACCATTTTCACTCACAGCAGATCTTATTTTTTTCGATTCAAATCTTTCTAATGATTTTGAGGTTTGTGCAAAAGGTTTAAGTGTTTCAGGTCAGAGCAAGGAAGAAAAAAAAAGAAGTGATGGGAGGAGCACAAAATGTTCGGTTTCATGTAGCAAATTACATTTTTCAGTTCCAAAAGTTGATTTTTTTAGAAACTTTGAAACAATTAAAATTAGAACGAATGAAATGATTAAGAATTTTTGGACTAAGTTTGTTAAAAATGATGATGATATTAAAAACAAATGTGTCTTAAAATCGAATGATTTTCTTTTGATAGAAAAGGTAACCAAGGCTCATTCCACAATCACAAGTGAGACGGGTTGAAGGTTAAATCATAACTGTGAACCTTATGTTCCAACTTAGTCATTGGAACAAGTCTCCAGAAGCTCATCCTATGGTCAAAGTGATGGTGATCTAAAGCCTTTTGACCCACATGAATTTTATCAAAAGGTATGTTGTAATGCATGTGGAAACCAGGCCACATAACCAGACATTGTCTGCATAGACCAACTGAACTGTTATATGGGAAAATCAAAATGTCACACCTAAGGCAAAACTAGTATGTAAACCAGTGAGGACTGATCAATCCTAGAAAAGGCCTCAGAATCATCACACTGCAAGAAGCAGGAAAGGGTCTAAACCGAATCAATATGGTTTTCATAAACAAATGAAAGCAAAGGTTTTTCAATATGAAATTAAAACACAATGGAAGGGTTAACCACAAGGATAACCACTAGTAAAATCAAATGACCCTGGCAGTGTAAACAACCATATCAAAGTGAACAAGCCGACCAACGTGAACATGCTTAAGGAAAAAAAGCAAAAAAAGCACCAAATTGCCAAAAGTGCCTAAATCTGTGAAGGTTTGGGAACCTCTTTCTTATTAAATGTCTATTTGTTGTGCAGGGATGACCAAATAAGCTGAAAAATGTATGGTATGTTGATAGTGGTTGTTCCTGGCACATGACTGGGGATTTTTCTCAGTTGCACGAAGTCACACCGTTTAATGTAGGATATGTCTCGTTTTCTTGAGACAAAGGCGGGAAGATAAGCGTGCAGCGAACTGTTACAAATGGAACTTTAAGCTTTGAGGATGTGTATTACGTGGAAGAACTCAACAACAGCTTGTTGAGCGTCTCCCAGATTTGTGACAATAGCTTCTCAACTCACTTCACTAACAAGCACTGTTTGATCTTGAAGTAGGGTTTTGTAATTCTAGAGATGTGGATCTTGATGCGAATTCTGAGGATCAACAATGCCTACATCTTCAACATGAATTTAGATTCCTTCACTAAGAACACCTGTCTGTTCTCAAAGGCATCGGAGACTGATTGTTTGTTATGGGATCGTCGATTGGGTCACGTCAACCTAAAGAATCTCAATAGATTGTTCAAGGGATATCACGTAATTAGACTTCCTTCAATGGACTTCTCCTCCATTGAGAAGTGCATCGCATGTGCCAATGGGAAGCAACACAAGAGACCCCACAAGCTGAAGTTGTTCAAATCAATTTCATCAATTCTGCAACTTCTTCACATGGATCTATTTGGACCATTCAACATTATGAGCACCGGGAAGAAATCATACTATCTCATGATTACAGATGATTATTCCAGATTCACTTGGCTATTCTTTCTTTCTAAGAAAGATGAGACAACATAGATCCTGAAGAAGTTCATCACCTTGATATAGAATCAGAAGAACATGAAGCTGCACGGACCATGCTGTCTGAGTCAAAGTTGCCAATCTTCTTCAGGGCAGAAGATGTAAATACAGCTTGCTATGCTCAAAACCTTTCACTACTAAACAAGCTCCACCAGAAGACACCATTTGAGATTTTATTCAATCAGAAGCCAATGGTCGGTCACTTAAAATCCTTTGGATGTCCTTGCACTCTACTCTACACGTAGCCCTATCACAAGTTTGATGACAAAGCTGATGAGTGTTACTTTGTGGTATATTCTTATGAGAAAGCTACCTACTGGGTCTACAACAAGATGCCAAGGCAGATTGTGGAGTCATACTACATTGCCTGGCAAGAGATGAACCACACTGATGCCGGTGCTGGTCCAAACTGGCAATTCCAATATGATTCAACTTTTGAGGCTTTCATACTACCTCTGAAAGTGCAGGACCCACTGAGCCTGAAGACAATTTTTATAAGAGTGAAGACATGGATTATCGAGTTGACGATGTTCCATGGGATACCAATATTCTAAGTGTTGACCCACCAGGCATGTACCAGTGAGCTCAACCAATCAGTGAAGATATTCCATCAAATCTGGAGACATCTCATTCAGATCAACCAACTCAACAGATATATCTGACAGCTTCTTCCTCCCACCAGACATATGATAATCCACTGATTTCAGACCACATACCTGAGGAACATTGTGTGGATACTGAAGCTGAAACAAGTGAAACATCACCTGATGATAACACTGCTTCCTCCAATGAAGAAGAACTCACCCACATCAGTAATCTGCTTGACAATTTGGCTGTGGAGGAAGTACCCACTTCAAGCATCAAGAAGAATCATCTAGTGGAAAAAATTATTGGACTGCTTTCAGAAGGAGTCCTTACAAGGAGCAAATCTATTCCAGCTCAGACTGCCTTATCTGAAGGAACTATTACACGCAGTCAATCAGGCCAATTAATTCTTCTTTGTATTCTTGATTTATTTCGCAGGTAGAACCCAAGAACATCGAGATGGCTGTTAAAGAATCAAGTTGGGTTGAGGCGATGAAAAAAGAATTGATGCTGTTTCAGAACCTCCAATTGTGGAAACTGCTGCCTTTGCCCAAAAAGAAACTCCCTATAGGAAGCAGATGGGTCTTCAAAAACAAGAGGGATGATTCCCTTGTTATCATCAGAAATAAAGCAAGGTTTGTAGTCCAGGGCTTCTACCAACAAGAGGGTATTGAATACGAGGAGGTCTTTGCACCGGTTGCAAGACTTGAGGCAATTCACATCTTCTTGGCCTAGGATTCCTACATGAACTTCACAGTTTATCAAATGGATGTGAAGACAGCTTTTCTGTATGTAAAGGTCAAGGAAGAGATATACGTATGTCAACTTCTCGGGTTTGAGGATTCGCAGTATCCTAACCATGTACACAAGCTAGGGAAAGCCCTGTACGGTCTTCATCCAGCACCACGAGCTTGGTATGCTACACTCACAGATCATCTTCTAGCCAATGGATATACCCTTGGAGCCATAGATCAAGCACTCTTCATTCGCAGAGAGAAGGATGGTTTGATTTTTGTCCAGATCTATGTGGATGACATCATTTTTGGCTTCACGAGGTCGGTGCTTTGTAAGGAGTTTGAAGCCGTAATAAAGAAAAGTTTGAGATGACTTTTATTGGGGAGATGACCTTTTTCTTAAGTCTCCAAGTAAAGCAAGATTCGAAGAGGGTGCTGATTCATTAGGGCAAATATGTGACCAATATACTTACCAAGTTCAATATGTTGGACTCCAAGCCCGTCTCCACTCCTATGGTTGCTCGTCCTATTTTGAATTCGGATTCAAATGGTGAAGATGTTGATCAACATATTTATAGATCATTGATTGGCTCACTGATGTACCTCACCACCAGTATACCCGACACTATGTTTCATATAAGTCCGTGTGCTAGATATTAGGCAAATCCTAAGGCTTCTCATTTGATTTCTATCAAGAAGATCTTTCGCTACCTTGTTGGGAAACCTCGTCTCGGTTTATGGTATCCTATGACCTACGAGTTCAAATTATTTGCTTACTCTGACAGTGATTTTAGTGGTTGCAATTTATACAGGAAGTCAACTGCATGTGGATGTTAGTATCTGGGAGATCGCCATGAATCATGGCAGTGCAAGAAGCAAACCACTGTATCTACCTCCACTGCTGAAGGTGAGTATATCGCCGCTTCCAGTTGTTACTCTCTAATCATCTGTATGCAACAACATCTTCTTGATTACGGTTTGAATTTTCTTAACTCTCATATATACTGTTATAATGAAGCAGCTCTTCAGATCGTCAAGAATCATGTACAAGACTCCAAAATTAAAAACATAGATATCTGGATTCAGTTTATCCGGGACTCTTTTGAACGTAAGCTGATTTATCTTGAAAAGGTCCGCACAGATGACAATCTTGCGGATCTTTTCACTAAATCATTCGATACAGCTCGCTTCCACCATCCGTTTGCCTCACTCAAACTAATAAGTTTTGATTAAAAATTTTTTTGTAAACATGTTAAAACTTGTGTTTTGTTTTTAATTTAATTTTTATATCACAAATTTAGGGGGAGAAAATTACAAAAAGAACAAAAAGATTTTTGGTTTTTGGGTCTGTTTATAAGTTTAGAAAATTTAGACAAAGAACAAAAGGATTTTTGGTTTTTAAGTTGGTCTATAAGTTTAAGGGAAGTGGATATTAAGAAAAATACAAAAAGATTTTGTAGTTTAAAAAATTTAAAAAAATACAAATTGATTTTATTTGGACAGTCATGTAAAGTGGTTCAATTTGAAGTAAAATGAAATTTGACACTCAGAAATTCACTATCTTAGTACAATTTCATAGGAATAGCAACTTTAGATAAGTATAAATGAATAAAGAATAAAAACACTTTTTCCAATGAAAAGATTAGACATGATCATTTAAAAATATTAAAATACAAGTAAGTGAGAAGTCTTGGAAAATTAGAATAACCGGACAAGAGCAATAACTATTTCACTTTTTGTATAAAACTTTAAGTCAAAATAAGATTGTGTTTTGATAAACATGAAATCGTTTTGAGAAAACTCGGATATTTTCTATGTTTTGTTGAAACAAAAAGTGGAAAATACTTACTGAAGAATCCTCTGTTTTGCGTAAGCAAAGACCTAGATGAGTGACATTAAGACTAATGTGTTTGCAGATCAGTTAAATAAAAGATGCCAATGAGCACAAAGATGAATCCCTTTTGTTCTTGATTCTAATCTAATGGATCTGTTCTTTCTTTTCTCACCTTAAAACTCTATCAAAACATGCTAAGTTCGTTGAAACACAATCAAATTTTGAAATAAAAGATTTTGCAAAATTGATAGGTTGCATGTAAAACTGGATAACATGTCTGATTGCCCATAAACTTCTCAACGGGATTTTCAGAAATTGTAGGCATTGTTTATTCTCGGGGTCCTTATCAAGACCCATTTATCAGAAATGACAAATACGGGCTTCAAGATTAGACACTGTTTGTTGGTGAAGTGTGTCAAAAAACTTTTGTCACAAATATGAGAAACAATCAACAAGTTATGGTTGAGTTCTTCAACATAGTACACATCCTCAAGACTCAGAGTTCCATTTGTAACTGTGCCCTTTATACTGTTCATCCCACCTCTATCTCCAGCAAACGAGACATAACCCCCATTAAACGGCCTGACTTCGTGCAACTAAGAAAAATCCCCATTAGATGCCGGGAGCAACGACTATCCACGTACCAAACATTATTCTGCTTATTTGGTCGTCCCTGCATGGTACACACACGTTTAATGAGAAACAGGTACCCAAATCATAACAGATTTGGGTACTTTTGGAACTTTGGGGCTTTGCTTGTTCTTGCTCTTGGGCTTGTTTGACTGGGCCCTAACATTCACGGGCTTCACTCCACTGCCATGATCAATTGGCCCTTTTGGCAGTGAGATGATTTTGAGTCATCTTCTGAGGTTTCACCCTAGGCTTGGAGGATTGGTCAGTCCTCATTGATCTATTAGCATGTTTAGCCTTGGGTGTGACCTTTTGATTCTTCCCATAGAAGAACTTAGTAGGTCGGTGCAGACAGTGTCTTGCAATGTGGCCTGGTATTCCACATGAATAGCAGCATACCTTGTCATGAAATTCCTTTGGGTCAAAATGGCTTTACATGACAATCACTCTAACTAGAGAAAGAACTTGAGGAGGCTTGTTCCAATGGCCCAGTTGGAACATAAGGTTCACCATTAGGATTTAACTTTGAACCCTCCTCTATAGTGATTGTGGAATCAGCCTGGTTTACCTGCTCTGTCAAAGGAGATAAATCACATTTTAAGACACATTTGTTTTAACATCATCATTAATTTTAACAAACTTTGTCTTAAAATTCTTAAACAATTCATTTGGTTTAATTGGGATTAATTCAAATCTTCCAACAAAGTCATCTTTTGGAACACAATGTGATTTGCTATATGAAGTTGAACAATATGTGCTCCTGCTAGCACTTCTTTCTTCCTCATTCTCCCTTCGACCTGTAACACTCAAACTTTATGCACAAACCTTAGAACTGTAATAATTATTTAAATCAGTCAGAACATGATTTGCTGTAAGTGGCACTGGTTTGCTAGAACCAGCGATGAACTCACACCTTCGGTCTGAGTTCAACAGTAGATCATCAACAGATTTGTTGATTTTGGGCATGATAGAATAATTGTGGTTAAATGGAGGTTTCACCTCAGTAAAACCAAGCCATTTAGTCCTGTTTCTCCTGTTTTCTACATCAACGAATTTAGCCACCACATTACTTGCGTATTCATATTTCTCAACTCTGATTTTTTGTTTTAGACAATTGAGTTTTAGAAAGTTCTAACTCTGCGGAGAGCTCATCTATCCGACGCCTGGCGTCTCGATAGTTAGACACTTTGTCACTTAAAAGCTCTTTTAGTTTTGAAATATTTTAGCTTGACGACTTCCTTGATTAGATCCTCATTGCGAGATCTATAATTAAAAACCTTTTCAGTGAATGAAGTAGAGCAGAGATTTTCGGTTACCTCAATGTGTTTGTCATCCTCCTCAGCCAAGAACGCATGGCTCAATGTCATGTCCAACTCCTGCACCTGGTCACTCCAGTCATAAGAATTATTCTCTTGTGTAACCAATGCCTTGGATGTACCAACACCTGCTCCAGCCTTATCTTATGGCTTCTTGTCTACCTCTTTCACAGTCTTGGGCAGCTTACGTTCACGAGCAAAGTGACCCGGTTGGTAACAGTTGTAACACCAGAGCTTTGACTTGTCGAATCCAAGCTTGGTTCTTGTGTTGTTCCCAAAGTTGTTCCTTCCATACTTCTTGAAGAACTTCTTTACTCGGAAGACTGCCATGGCCATCTGCCAAGCGATGTTCATAAACCCCTTGAACAGTAACATATTTTCTTCACTTTCAGCGCTGATCTTGGGCACTAAACTAGTTTGCCCAGAGGAGATGAATGCAGTCTCAAAGGGAACTGATAGAGATGCTGACGCCTGCTATGCCTGAGAACTAGAGGCTTAATAGTTTATTGCAGACAGAACTGCATCGTTCTAAGTTGCTAGGGTGATGCCCATGGAGCTGGCAGGATTAAGTGCCCTCTGCTTGTCGTCCATGTCATATGAGTTGATGATTTAGATCAACTCACTAAGGGTAGTCTTCTACATATCCTTATTTAGATCAACTCAACTCTGATTTTTTGTTTTAGACAATTGAGTTTTAGAAAGTTCTAACTCTGCGGAGAGCTCATCTATCCGACGCCTGGCGTCTCGATAGTTAGACACTTTGTCACTTAAAAGCTCTTTTAGTTTTGAAATATTTTAGCTTGACGACTTCCTTGATTAGATCCTCATTGCGAGATCTATAATTAAAAACCTTTTCAGTGAATGAAGTAGAGCAGAGATTTTCGGTTACCTCAATGTGTTTGTCATCCTCCTCAGCCAAGAACGCATGGCTCAATGTCATGTCCAACTCCTGCACCTGGTCACTCCAGTCATAAGAATTATTCTCTTGTGTAACCAATGCCTTGGATGTACCAACACCTGCTCCAGCCTTATCTTATGGCTTCTTGTCTACCTCTTTCACAGTCTTGGGCAGCTTACGTTCACGAGCAAAGTGACCCGGTTGGTAACAGTTGTAACACCAGAGCTTTGACTTGTCGAATCCAAGCTTGGTTCTTGTGTTGTTCCCAAAGTTGTTCCTTCCATACTTCTTGAAGAACTTCTTTACTCGGAAGACTGCCATGGCCATCTGCCAAGCGATGTTCATAAACCCCTTGAACAGTAACATATTTTCTTCACTTTCAGCGCTGATCTTGGGCACTAAACTAGTTTGCCCAGAGGAGATGAATGCAGTCTCAAAGGGAACTGATAGAGATGCTGACGCCTGCTATGCCTGAGAACTAGAGGCTTAATAGTTTATTGCAGACAGAACTGCATCGTTCTAAGTTGCTAGGGTGATGCCCATGGAGCTGGCAGGATTAAGTGCCCTCTGCTTGTCGTCCATGTCATATGAGTTGATGATTTAGATCAACTCACTAAGGGTAGTCTTCTACATATCCTTATTTCTCTTGATCTTCGTACAATTAGAGTTCCAGTTGTATGGAAAGGAGCTCAAGAGTTTCTTGTTGACTTCCCTCTTAGGCATCTCCACTCCAGCACTTGTCAGTTCAGTCATCAGGTGAGTGAAACTGTTTAGTTGGGCTTCCAAAGATTCCCCTTTGATATGATTGAACATGTTGAAATGTTGTCTCAACATGTCCTTCCTACTCTCCGTCATATCCTCATTTCCCTCGAAGCATTCCACCAACGCATCCCAATGTTGCTTGGCAGTCTGGTGCTCTTTAAACCCGTTAGCCACTTCAGTAGACAATGCCATAGTGACGGAGGCATACGCCTTGTCATCCTTTTCCTTCAGCAGGATGTAATTTTCAGTATACAACTCTGGGTCCTTGGGAATCAACCCGTTCAGTTCACTCTGTTACATGGGCACGTAAGGCCCTTCCTCGATTGACCTCCATAGCTTGGTATCTGTGTACTTGATGAAAGACCGGAATGTGAACTTCCGGTCTTTGAAGTTATCACCAGAAACGAGCCTCGGTGGCTTTGTACCCGTGCCAATCTTACTGTCCATGTTCACCAGGTTGGACAAGTTGGTCAAAATCTTAGAAGCCATGATAAGAAAAAATTTTCTAAGTGTCAGTTCACGAATTCCCTGGAGTTCAGTAAGTGCAATATACGAAATCCTTAATGTTCTTGAAATCTTCAAGTACCCGAAGTCCACATGTACTCAAAATCCCAGAAGTAATCGAAGATCCAAATGTATTCAAATACCTGTAATCGAAGTGCAGTACTCAAACAGGAGTTCTCCAAATGCTCGAACACGAGTACTCGAAGAAGAGATCATGAAATCCTAGTACTCGATATACAGTACTCGAAACCCTGTTCTCGAAAGGCAGTTCTCGAAGACTGTTCTCGAAGATCAGTATTCGAAAACCAATAACTTGGAACTCAATTTGGGTAAGGCTATAGAACTCGAACTGTAGTACTCGAAGACAAGTTCACTAAGAGGTGTACTCGAAGTTGTATACTCGAAATCAAGAACTCGAAAATACTTGAAAAATTCTTCAAGATTCAGAGCCCCAAATTTTTACAGCAGCTAGATATGATGAAGGATGAGCATGAAAGTAGCTAACTTGCATGAAAAATCCTTTACCTTGGTTCAGAAAAGAGCTCGAAGGCTCTCATACCACTTGTAGGTCCAGATCTTGATCAAAAGTTGAGCTTTATCACCCCAATCGACAACAAATGACTCCAACGAGTCCAGAATCCATGTAAGAATAAACAGAAGAGATGGAAAAATGAAAACTTTGTATAAATCGTGAACTTTACAAGAACAATTCCTTAATACGTCTAGAGAGCAATGCCTCTGGAATCCAAAAATACGTCTATTTCTACTACTGCTAGGAGTACTCGAACCTATGTACACGAAATGGTTCGAGTACTTGAAAATCAATAGTACACGAAAATGCTTAGTACACGAAAATAAACAAAACTAGTTTCATCTAGTCACTGATTGATTTTGTCAGTCTTCGTCCCTGGATTGGGCTCTACATACCCTTTGACTGAGAAGAAGGTCATGCACCCGTACAGGAGATACCTAGCGCACATGGTGGCTCAGTGTCTATCCAGAAGTAAGGGTGGATACGATGTACTTGACCAGACACTCAGTTAATGCATGGTGGCTATCGCTTTGGGATTGGACTTCAACTTTTCGCGGATGATCTTCCGTGACAGGTATGCCAAAATAAAGGGGAAACGGAAGGAGAGGTCACTCGCGTTTCCAAGATTTATTTAGATGATCATCAACTGAAGGCATCAGAACCTCATTCCTACTTTGGGACACTTCCGTTGAAGAGGATAAATCAAGATATTTTCTCCTGTATGGTCATGAATAAAAAGGGCAAGAAGATCTATACTGGATTCAGACCATTGGAAAAGTTCGGAAGACTCGTTGCCGAAGAGTGCGATCAGGTTCCTGCTGCCAAATTACTCAACCTACAGAGACAGAGCTTCTTAGTCTTATGATGATGAGATAGATCTCGTTAAGGAGCCAGTGATTGTGACACCACCCCACACACGGGCAGACACATATGAGTGAGATTATGATTACATCCCGTATCCAGAGTCAATTTGCAAAAGGAGAAGACTAAAGATGGTTTCAAGGAGACAAAGGGACCCGTGTCTCAAGAGAGAGAAGATCTCGGGCACAACCTCCTAGAAACAACCACCTGCACTACGAACCACTTCTATATCTTCCACCCAAACCATCCCAGCAGTCCATGCAACCAAACCAGCCACCAAAACCTCCACATCCACCCAAGCCACCAAACCACCAAATACCTATACAACCACCCAAGAAACCATTCCACCACAAACATCCACCACCACTTAAACCACAAAACACCATCACCCCAACCACCAAAACCACCGTCACCTCAACACACACATCTCACCACTTCGAACTTAAAAATCTTAAAATCACTCAGATCTCTCAAATTAGTCGGTCAAAATCAAAAATTTCTACCTAGAAATGTTCACGAGATAATTCTGAAACTAATGATATCAACGAAAAGTTTTGGGAGGCTCTCAATCGAAAAACAAAAAATCTCTCTTGAGGGTTCGTCGTCTGTGAAACTGATGAAAGTAACGAACCATTTTCACGAACCCTCTATTTATATGTCACGAACCTTCACAGCAAACCATGATAACGAACCTTTTTCCAGCGAACCATTTAGCAACGAACCATTGCAATGAACTATTCTCAACGAACCATTGCAACGAACCTTTCTTGCGAACCATTTCAGCGAACCTAGCTACACACCTAGCCAGCGAACCTAAATAGCGAACCTTACCAACGAACCTGATCAAACCTTCACCAGCCGAACCTTTTCCAAAACTTGATTTTTCTTTTAATTTCAAAACTAATTCATATTTAATTGTTCCAAAGTCAAACAAATAATCAAAAATTATTGATTTAACATCAGATGAAAAATTAAAATCTTTTTGGAATTTTTCAAATTTTAGAACAATTAAACTACAAAATTATAAAAAGAACTACCCTAAAAAATAAAATCTTTTTGTTTGAGAAAGATCCTGACATGAGATCATATTATTTTACAATTTTCAACACATATGTCTGTATTATCTCAAATATTATCTGCAAATTACAAGTTTAAGATGATTGTCAGTATACTTATCCTTTTAAATTTATCACTTAGTCAAAAAATCATATTAAAACAAGATTATGAAAACACTTTATAATAATCCATTTACTTGAACGCATCCCCGATTTGTGAATAACTAAACAAATATAAATGTTCTCAAACTTATAATTTCAATTTTAACTAATCTGATCATGCAAAAATAAAGCAGAATTTCTTTTTGAAAATAACAAAATAGAAAACAATTTGAAATTGTTCAAAATCTTGGAATCCAGGTTGATACTTACGTATACTCAAATGATCCAGAAAATGAACGAAACAATAATTTAAGATTAAGCTTTTAACAATCAGTTCGATATATTCATATACGCAGAGATTGTCCAAATCTTAATCAGAACCAAGAAAATAAATTTGAATTGTTTAAAGCTATAACAATCAGGTCGATACGTAAGTATACGCAAAGAATGTTACAGCTTTAAACTAAAAGAAAAGAAAAACAAAAATAGAATTTCTTTTAAAATTTAAACACATGATCAAACTAGTACTTTGACTTTTTGTTCAAGAACATTTTGTTAGAAAAATTACCACTCTTTCAGGACAAAACTAAGTACTGCATTCTAAGCACCTGTTTCTTATAAAGTATAATCAAAACTTTGTTTAAACTTATCCTGACTAATTTATAAATCTACTTTCATATCATACTTAATACTTGTAATAATTCATTAACTTTTAATAACACATACATATATGTTTCCAAATTCAAATAATGTACTATCATTTCTCATTAGAAGGTCAAATCAATTTCTCAGATTTTTAATTTTTTTTATGTTTTTGTATTTTTTATTTTTTAATGTTTTTGTATTTTTCAAAATTTTCTCTCCCTAAAAACAAAAACACAAAAGAGAAAATAAAAATCTGATGTTAATTCAATAAAGAATGATTATGAAGGAATTTGATTATTGATTACCTCACCCATGACCCTGATCCCATTTCAGTGCCCAAAATCAGCCTAGAGAGTGAAGAGAATCTGCTGCTGTTCAAAGGCTTCATGAATAGTTACAATGCTTTCATTGCTGTTCAGAGGTGAATGAAAAGTCTAATGAGGTAACTGAAAATCTTTGCTCTAACTCTTGCATTGAAAAGGTATTTAAGTAAAGGTCTCACAACGAGACCCTGATCAAAGAGGTCACTAAACTGAAATATTTTAACCCTAAGTTTCTCAAAAATGAAGCAATTTTTTAAAAGAAAACTTGAGGCTGAGGGTCACAATATTTCAAAATTGAAAGAACTTTTAAGTGACAAAGAGTCAAATTATCGAGATTCTAGATGCAAAATCGATGAGCTCACTTCTGAACTAGAACAAATTAAAACTTAACTTTCTAAAACCTCAGTCAGATGTGAAAAATATGACTATGCAAGCAAAGTTTTAGAAGACATGGTCAAGTATTCAGCATCGGGAGAAAAGGGGTAAGGGTCTTCGTTATAAGGAATGTGAGCCTCCTTTTAACCATAATTACTCAAGAATGCCTAGAATCAACACATTAGTTGATGATTTGGTTCTACAATCTGATCACGCTTTTGAATTACCACGGAACCAGTTTCACTTACACTTGACCCCATGTTTGTTTCTGATGATTCTGAGGTATGTATAGATAGTTTAAGTGATACAGGTCTGAGGGGGAAGAATGAAGAAAGAAGTGCTGGGAGGAGCACAGAGTGTTCAACATCATCTCGCAAATCACACTTTATTCCAAAAACTGATTTTGTAGGAAGATTTGAAACAATTAAAGTCAAACCAAATGAGATGTTTAATAATTTTAATTCTACTTTTGTTAAAATTGATGATGTTTTAGAATCAGATTCTTCTCCGTTAAAGCAGGTGAACATGGCTCATTCCACAATCACCAAAGAGGCGGGTTCAAAGTTAAACCCTAACTGTGAACCTTTTGTTCCAACCGGGTCATTGGAAAAAGCCTCTACAAGTACTTCTTCTGGTCAAGGTGATTGTGATGTAAAGCCATTTGACCCAAAAGCCTTTCATGACAAGGTATGAGGTTACGCATGTGGGAGACCAGGCCACTTTGCCAGAAACTGTCTGCACCGACCTACTGAATTCCTCTATGGGAAGAATTAGAAGGTCACACCCAAGGCCAAACCTACAAAAAGATCAATGAGGACTGACCAATCCTCCAAGCCTAGGGTGAAACCTCAGAAGGTACCTCAGAATCTTCCCACTACCAAAAAGGCACAACTACTAAAACAAAATCAATCTGGTTTTCTTAAACAAAAATACAGGTTTCTAAAACTAAAAGCAAACCACAGTGGAAAAATAAACCACCAGTGAAAGCTCCTTTAAAACCAGTTGATCATGGCAGTGGTGTAAGGCCCAAGATTGTCAGGGCTCAATTAGAAAAGCCCAAAGGGATTCTCAAAAACGGGCCCATTGTTCCACCAATACCTAAATCTGTTATGATTTGGGTACCCATTTCTCATTGAGTGTGTGTGTGTTATGCAGGGACGACCAAATAAGCTGAAAAATGTTTGGTAAGTGGATAGTGGCTGCTCTCGGCATATGACTGGGGATTTCTCTCAGTTACATGAAGTTACACCATTCAATGGAGGGTATGTCTCATTTGCTGGAGACAAGGGTGGGAAGATCAGCATGAAGGGCACAGTCACAAATGGAACACTAAGTTTTGAGGATGTGTAATAAGTTGAAGAACTCAATCACAGCTTATTGAGTGTTTCTCAGATACGTGACAAGAGCTTCTCAACACACTTCACGAACAAGGAGTGTCTCATTCTTAAGCCCGGATTTGTAGTCCCAGAGAAGTGGATCTTGATGATGAATACGAGAATCAACAATGCCAATATCATCAATATGAATTCTGATTCATTTACTGAAAACACCTGTTTGTTTTCAAAGGCATCGGAGAATGATTGTCTGCTTTGACATCGCCGACTAGGTCACGTCAACCTGAAGAATCTCAACCGACTCGCTAAGGGAGATCATGTTATTGGCTTACCTTCTAAAGACTTCTCCTCAATTGAGAAGTGCATCACATGTGCCAAGGGGAAGCAACACAAGAGACCCTCACAAGCTTAAACTGTTCAACTCAATCTCATCAATTCTGCAACTTCCTCACATGGATCTCTTTGGACCGGTTAACATAATGAGCATCGGGAAGAAGTCATATTGTCTTGTTGTGACAGATGATTATTCCAGATTTACTTGGGTGTTCTTTCTAGCCAATAAAGATGAGACACCAGAGATTCTGAAGAAGTTTATCACCCTGATCGAGAATCAGAAAAATCTAAAGGTTAAGGTGATCAGAACTGACAACGACACTGAGTTTAGAAATCAGACACTTATTGATTTATGTGACGAGAAGGGAATTGCTTGACAGTACAGTGCAGCTCGTACACCTCAGCTAAAAGGTGTTGCTGATAAAAGGAACAGAACTCTTATCGAGGCTGCACGGACTGTGCTGTCAGAGTCCAAACTGCCAATATTCTTCTGGTATAAAGCTGTTAACACAGCTTGTTATGCTCAAAACCGAGAACTATTGAACAAAGGCCATCAGAAGACTCCATATGAGATTTTCTTCAACCCGAAGCCAAAAGTTGGTTATTTCAAGTTGTCCGGGTGTCCGTGCACTCTCCTCCATATTGAGCCGAATCATAAGTTTGATGACAAGGTTGATGAGTGTTACTTTGTGGGCTACTCGTATAAGAAAGCTGCATACCGGGTATACAACAAGAAGACCCGAATGATTGTGGAGTCATACTATATTGATTGGAAAGAGATGAAAAACACTGATGCTGGTTCTGGTCCAAACTGGTTATTTCAGTATGATTCTACTTTTGAGCCCTTTAACACTTCATCTAAGAGTGTAGGACCATCTGAGCCAACTGACAACTTCTACAAGGGTGATGACGTAGACTACAGGGTTGACTACGTTCCATGTGATCCCAAGCTTCCAACGGTTGACGCAGCAGGCATGTATGATCAGGCTCCTCCAGTTCAGCCAACCTCGATCAATGAAGTCATCCCATTAGATCCGGATACTTCTCAGTCAGTTGAGGCAATTTCGGAGACAGATCAAGCGTCATCCTCTTCCCACCATACCTTTGACAATCCACTGTTCTCAGACCACATCCCAGAGGAACATTGTGTGGATAATGGAGCTGAGGCAAGAGAAACCGCTCCAGTTGACAACCTTTCTTCCTCCAACGAAGATCAGCTGACTCACATCAGCAACCTTCTAGACAACTTAGTTGTGGAAAAAGTGCCAACCTTAAGCATCAACAAGAATCATCATGTGGAAAACATTATTGGACCTCTTTCAGAAAGAGTGCTCACCCTGAGCCGATCTATTCCAGCTCAGAACACCTTTCCTGAAGGAACTATCACACGAAGTCAATCAGGTCTGATTAATTCTTGTTTGTATTCCTGTTTTATTTCGCAAGGTCGAATCCAAGAATTTCAAGATGGCTCTTAAGGAGTCAAGCTGGGTCGAGGCAATGCAAGAAGAACTGATGCAGTTTCAGAAGCTCAAGGTGTGGAATCTGGTTCCGTTGCCTAAGGGGAAACTGCCAATTGGAACCAGATGTGTCTTCAGAAACAAACGATATGATTCTGGTGTCGTCATCAGAGATAAAGCAAGGTTGGTAGTTCTGGGCTTCTACCAATAGGAGGGAATCGACTATGAAGAAGACATAAATAGGGGCTCCTTTTTGTGTTTTTCTTAATTCACAAGCGTTTAGAAATTAAACCAAGTGTAAGTTTGCGTTACACAACAAGTTATATTTATTTTTGCGCCAATTAAAATTACGTAAGATTCTAAACGGCGAATAATTAGCAAAAACACAAAAAAGAAATCCCCCTATTTATGTATAATAAAGGCCATGAAAAAAAGATTCAAAAATTTGGGCTAATTTTGCTAAGGCTAATGGGTTACATCAATAAAGATGGGTTCTTATTTGAGCCCAATCATATATATATATATACACACACACATACACACACATGTTAACATATATAATTATCACTTATTGTATTAAACAAATAAATCAAATTCGAATAATTGTATATCATTAACCAAATTGAAAACCAAATCTACACTACATATACGTTTAGGAACCACACTAAAACCAACAATTTAGTTATGTTATTTCGGTTATAGATGCTATTTGGTATTTTTACCCGTATCAAATATGTTAAGAGAATAAGTAATAACGTAATAAACTAAATATCTAATTAACTAATAAGATAGTCAACTATTTAATCAAATCTCAAATGAACAAACAACTTTTTAAAATTGTGAGTTACAACAAAATACAAAAAAAAATAACAGTAATGAAACGAATGTTATGTGTAACACCTCGTCTGGTGGTGGAATCATCGGGGCCCCACAAAGTATAGATTGTTCAAAATACATAGTGTTCAATGTAAATAATACGAAACATTACATTTAATGTAATTTCAACATAACATTCAAATCAAATATAATCCATCATTTATTACATCATAAATGAGTACAAAATCTTAAATTTTGTGACACCCGACAATTTTAGGTAAATTGCAACACTCATTATAACTTATTCACATTCATACTTCTTGTATTTCATTTAATTATGATTAATTAAATGAGTTAAACACAATCACAGTTGCAAAACAATAATTTGGGGAATTATTGGATTGTACATTACACATTGATTATGATCAATCAAGTGTACAAACATTTTGTTAAAACAAACACAAACAATCATGAATCGGTAATTCGAGGAATCACTGAATCACACACACACATGAATCTTATTAGACAAACATTGGTTAACAAACGAAATAAAAAATTGAATAAATAAATGTGTCATTATGTGTTTATGTGATTAACATGAATTAAACATTTATAATAGACATTACGAATCGAACACGAAGGAAATCAAATAAACGAAGTTAAAAATCAGAAAAAAAAGAACCCTTCGCGGTACGCGAAGAAGCCTGGAGAAGCTCTTGGCGGTACGCGAAGCATAAGCGGGAATTTTGAATTCAGCCGAATTGCTCGGCGATGCTCCACGACCAATCATTTCCCACCTTGGCGGTACACGGCATGTCTCGGTGGACTACCCTGTTAAATTGTCCTTGGCGGTATGCCAAGAGCCTCAAAGGACCCTCTTGGGGGTACACGATGAGTCCTAGAGGCTAAAAGGTCTATAAAGAAAACTCCTTTCTCTCACCACACATTCTTTTTCTCAAACCCGAACCCCTTGGCAATACTCTCGACCAAAAGCTCCGGTGAACACTCCTTCCACCTCTGTAAACAACTCACTAGCCCCGTTTTTGCACTTGGTGGAACTCTTGGACCATTGAAGCTTCAAAGGAAGTATTGGAAGGCATTAAAAAGGAAGCTGCTCATATTCAAACATCTGTAGAGTTGTAGCTTCTATTCCAGCTCAAATCTAAGTCATCCAGCCACTTGTGAGGTAGTTTTCTATGGTTATCTACACTTAGATCATACATGCAAAGCTCAAAAACACACATGCAAGTCTGTTTACACACATGCAACTCCAATCAACCCACATGCATGAATTTTTGGTTGTTCTTGGATATTATTTGATCAATTTTAACTGATATTGAAATGTCGACATCATCTAGAAATGAGTTTTGTTTGATTTTATGGAGTTTTATAAAACTTATTATATTAGGAAACTTTTTGGATGCCTGTTGTTGATAAAGGATCATCTAGGCATATTATATGTGTTTGGATGATGCTAAATGTCTATTAAAGTGTTTAGAAACACTTTTTGATAGATGGATTTATGAAAACTATGGTTTTGATAACAACTTACTATTAACAGAAACTTTTGGAAATCAAAAGAGGGATTTCAATGATTTGTCATGAATTGATGATTTTTAGATTGTTGTAATATGTTTAAGAATGATATACAAACATATTTGGAACTTTGATTTGTGAAAACGTACTTTTAAACAAGTAGAAATTTTATTTGGGGGAAATGCCAAATATAATGAAATGACATGTTATGGTACTTGTATATGCGTTCAATTTGTTCTAAAAACATTCTAAAAATATTAGTTTTGATGAAATGGTATTTCTTAACTAAACTTTCCAGAAATAGAAACTTTCTAAATATATAAAGTTTCCTAAAATAGAAATTTTCCAAAAATGGTAACTTTCCAGAAATGGAAACTTTTATGATTTTCATATGTGACTTACGTGAACGTTGTTATGATTAGAATCATAGGATGCATGATAATTGTGACAGTTGCATACGAGAATTACGTCATCAATGACGTGAGCACATTTGATCGTTCTAGAAATCCACGTTGATTTAACAATCGTGATTATTACAGGTTGATAGTAGGTGAGAAATGATAAACGTAGGCGAAAACCGTGCTCAAAACGGAGTCCTAGATTGCCCGAAATTGAAAAACGAAGAAAAATTTCTAAGTATTGTTCGAATATGCTCGTCGCGGTACGCGGAGGTGGGCTTGAGGGTCCTCCGCGGTACGCGATGAATGTAAATATCTGAAAAATCCCGAAAAGCTTCGCGGTACGCGAAGCCCAAATTGGCCTCTCGCCGCGGTACGCGACGGGTGTGGCGGTGAAATGATCTGATCTTTTTATCAGATTTCATGCAGATCGTCAATTTTTATTTCTTTCTCGAACTCTTTCGAACCAGAAGCATAGCAGACGACCTTTTGAGCATCAAAACACCAATTTCAAGCCAACAGAAGCTGTGGATCATACCAGGAATCATCTCTACAAGATCTGATCGTTGTTTTGAAGCCAGATATCCGTCAGATTAGGTAATGATCCGTTTAAACCTTCTGGTTTGGTTTTGATTGATTAGATCTTGATTTTGAACGTAATGGAATAGTTAGGATTGTTGATTATTGCCTAGATGATGGCTAGGATTGATTATTAACAAAGAACACGAAGTTTTAACGGTTAAATCCTTGTTTTGATCCGTTATAATGCCCGTTTGCATGAAACCATACCCATGATTATAATGGTTTAATCCATTTGATTATAACAATGTAGGTGATTAGTTGGGTTAATCCTTGAAATGCAAGGTTAAATCCAAGTGTTTCAAACTAATCACAACCATTAACATACTCATTGGAACGATTATCTGATGTTTATGATAACAGTCATATTAGTATGTTAAACATGGTTATTACACCTATTCTGATGCTACATTGTGATATTTCATGATAATTGGGTAATCAATAACAAGGATTGATCATTCCTAAGCCATTAAATTATCTAGAAACTGTTACAGTATCATAATCAACAACATTAACTATTTGGTTAATCTGGGATTATTCTGATTAATCAAGAGTGTCATCAACTTAGTATTAGAAATCTAATGCAATGTAGGTTCCTACATTATCATACATTGTATGATATAACATTAAATTAATTAATTACATAATTAATATCGAGTTGATGATTTACTAAGCAATGTCTTTGACATTGAATGTTCAGAAAGATCTAATCAGTAAACTAAAACATAAATAACTTATTAAATATAACTAAATGCAGAATCATCTCTGTACTATCAGTTTGGTGATACTCTGCTATACCTATACTATCAGGTGAGTCTCGTACAACCCCTTTTCTTTTTACTGTCTTACAAACATCGGGGTAACTCTGCAAACTGTTTTCTCAACATATGATATGTATCACTGATATCTGTGTGATTTCATGTGACTTTTGTGTGATTTCATGGAATTTTGTCGTTAGTAACTCTATCACAGTATCAAAAGTCCTCATCTCTTGAACTGTATCTAGTGAACCCATGTGGGGCCGAACAGGAATCATTGATAGTACTATTGGCTGACAACCCATTCGCTGGGAGGATTGCATCTCCCCTTGTGTGAATGTTTGGCACCTGTTTCCATAACAACTTTCTTAATGTTAGTGATAGACATTAAGATCATGAGGCACTAAGATATTTACCGACGGGTAGTATCTTCATGAACGTACAACTGTCCGAAAGGAACTAGATACGGGTCCCATGGTCATCCGTTACTGAACTTTTGAGAACGTGCTTATCATATCATATTGTTTTAAATAAAATGTCGAACTCACCAGCTTTGTGCTGACGTTTTAAATTCAACATTTTTGCAGGGCAACAGTGACAACACGGTGAGGATGCACATCACACTCTTGTAATTAAGGGATATTAGATTGTGTACTAAACTAAACTGTAATGTTGATGTATTTACGAAACCCTTGTAATATATTTATTTTAAGTGAATCTGTGTGCTGTGATATCGGTTCAAGTAAGTCACACCTCATCTATGAGACATCACCACTATGCTTCCGCAACCATATCAGAGTGACGAATGACATCATCTCAGGTGACGAGAGGTGGGGGTGTGACAGGGTGGTATTAGAGCCACAGGTTATAGAATTTAGGTTAACTTAGAGACCTAGACTATAACCATAGGCTTGTATAGTGACACAGAGAGCACCGAACATGGTTAACGAACCAAACTTGTTTTGAATTAAGCCAGGATAATCAGGTGGTACGAATCTCAGTTATGAGTGGCCAGCATAACTGAAACTCGCAACACGCGTGCATTCTAGTTTGATTTAATTCAAGCAGAACATGAATAACTAAAGGAACGAATAGTTGTGTTAGGATAGGGAAACGTCGGATATCATGTGTATGTTGAATATTATTATTCAATATCTTTTTCATGGTACTGATTCGAGTATTCTGTTTATACAGCGATGGCAGACCAAGGAGAGAGATACATCTATCAGCGGTTTCCTTACGTGATACTAGACGATACACCGAGCTCGAGTTCGGGGTCTGACTCCGATCCATCGGAGGCATCTGCAGCTGCTTCTCAGGCTGATATACCATTGCCACAGACACCACCAGCACCAGTACCGGCACCAGTACCAGTACCCGTACCAGCACCTATGCCATCTCCACCGAGAGCCCCAGCGTGGGATGGACTCAGACGGATGCGAGGTCAAGCTTGCAAGATGACAGGTCTACCTCCTAGACGTCATATGGCGCCTAGAGATGAGCCCGACACCATACACGAGGTAGGAGAGTCTTCACAGCAGGCGGAGTTTAGGGCGCAGCTTCGCCAGGTGACTCTAGATCTTCAGGGGACTCGACTAGAGTTACAGGAGTCTCGTGCTACTGTGGAGGACACACGTACTACCGTGTTGGGGATACTCACCTCCCATTTGATGTTAATGGAGCAGGTGAACGCACTGGATGCTGGCACGCAAGTTTGGCGGGCTATGATCGAGGAAAGGATGAGGAGAACAGTGATTCATGTGATGATAGTTGCATTTTGGCAGCGAGTGATGGTAATGAGAGGAGTGGTGATGGGAGCATTCGAGATGATGAGCCTAGAGGCTAGGCTACTATGTGTGGCTATAGTGTTGGTCATTATAGCTATGGTGTTGGATGGTTTGTGGTATTTCATGCGGTGAGGAGTGATTGAGGACTGAGCAGTTGTGATCTTATTATACATATCATGTGACATAGGTTGATCAGTAGTTGTAAGTACGGGATATTTTGGGTGTATACAGATCCCGAGTTTGTGAAATGTAGGGTATGATTGTTGTTGGTTTGGGGTATCATGACTGTTGGTTGTATCAAAACTTTTATGTATAAAACTATGGTAATGCTAATAAACTGGTTGTGTTGTGTATTTATCTGTGTAATGAGTGATGGGTGTGTTGTGTATGACTTGTGTGTTAATATCAAAGTCCCTCGTGGCAACATATCAAAGACCCTCGTGGCAACATATCAAAGTCCCTCGTGGCAACATATCAAAGTCACTCGTGGCAACATATCAAAGTCCCTTGTGGCAACATATCAAAGTCCCTCGTGGCAACATATCAAAGTCCCTTGTGGCATCATATCAAAGCCCTGTGTGGCAACCTTTCAATTGTCTGTGTGACAACCTTTCAATTGTCTGTGTGACAACGTTTCAATTGTCTGTGTGACAACATTTCAATGTCCTGTGTGGCAACGTTTCAAGGTCCTGAGTGATCATATATCAAAAACATGGTTAATAACATATCTAAGTCGCAGTACTGTGAGCTGTAAAATATTTTAACATGTTTTTGAATTAACGGCACTGAGTATGACTATAAATACCTGTATGATTTGTGTGTATGGACTAAATTCATGTAGTTATACTGTATTCTTTATAATCACATTTCAATAAAAATTTTCAGTGTGACTGAATATGATTGAAATTATGTGATGGAACGGTTTATATTTTTAATGTTCTTAAACTGACCTGAGTTTGTCTGCTTGTTAGCAGAATAATGGCTCCCAAACGAGGTCGACCGGCTAAGAAATCTATCAAGAACATTACTAACCCGGAGCCGAATCAAGTTCCACCAGTAGATACTGAATCAAATCCAAATCCATAGGTGAATTTGGAAACAAATACTGTTCCACCCGTGAACCTGGGAGTAAACTCTGTTCCACCTGCTGGTGCAGGTGGATCCGAATCAAACGAAGCAATGATAGCACAGATTGTGCGAGAACAACTATCTGCTTGTGGTGTTTTGATACCACATCAACCTCATATTACTTCGGGTTCAGGTGGGGACCACAATCACGGCGAACGTAATGCTACTGATGGCGACGCGGAAACTCATAGAACCACTGGCACAACTACAACTACTCCTGATCCACCACGACAGGGATGTACTTATAAGTATTTTGCTTCTTGTAATCCTCCTACTTTCGCTGGTACTGAAGGAGCGGCTGGATTGCTAAGGTGGATCGAGAAAATGGAAACAAAACTTAAAATCAGCCAGTGTTTAGAGGAGCATAAGATGTCTTATGCTGCCTGTTCTTTTAAAGAATCAGCTTTGACCTGGTGGAATACCCATGCAAAAACATTGGGCTCAGCTACAATCGACTCAATGGGCTGGAACGAATTTAAAACTCTGATTAGATCAGAGTACTGCCCACTCACTGAGATTCAAAAGCTCCAGGAGGAATTCTGGAATCATTCAATGATCAGGGCTGATTGCTTAGCGTACACTCATCGTTTCCACGAACTTACTTGTTTACTTCCTGATATGTTTCCTACAGAGGCAGCATTGATCGAGAAGTACATTAAGGGTTTGATTCCCCAGATTCGGGGAATGGTGACTGCAGCTGAACCCACAACCCTCAAACGTGCAATTCTGTTAACCACTAAGCTTACCGATGAGGCGGTAAAGAGTGGTACGTTGGTAACAAAAACTCAGACGGCCGTGGGCCGTAGTGATGCCGGTACCTCTAATGTTTCCAAAGGTACCAAACGAAAGTGGTTTGGCAAAACAAAGGCGAGAGCTCCAGCTGAAATCAACCAGAGCAAGGCAACTATGAAAAATTTTGGTGCTGTTATTTCTGAAAAGAAAGGTTACACTGGACAGGCACCCTAATGTACTCGGTGTTCATTTCATCATACTGGACCATGTCCTACTTGTGCCAACTGTAATAGAGTTGGGCACTACACCAAGTATTGCAACTTGCCTGCTCGCCAACCGAATCAAGTACCCCGACAAACCACTCAAATGTATCGGTCATGCTACAAATGCGGGAGTCCTGATCACTTGATCAGAAACTGTCCAAACAATAATAACACTAATCCGGGAAATGAAGCTAGAGGTAGAGCTTTCCAGATTGGTGCGACCGAGGCAAGACATGATGCAAATATTGTCACTGATACGTTTCTTCTTAATAATCTATACGCATCAGTTCTGTTTGATACAGGAGCAGATAAGAGCTTTATCTCTCCTGAATTTGCATCATTAATTTCATTGCCTACGGTAGACCTAGAAACTCCTTATGTTATTGAACTTGCTAATGGCAAGTTAATCAAAACTAACAGTGTTATTCAAGGATGTTCCTTGAATATGAATGATCATCTTTTCAATATCAATTTACTTCCTATTGAGCTTGGAAGCTTTGATGTTGTTGTCGGTATGGACTGCCTTTTTGATAACCAAGCGGAAGTTGTGTGTCAAAACAAGATGATCCGTATTCCATTACCTAACGGTAATACACTGATAGTTCAAGGAGAACGAGCTGGTTGAAAACTTGGTATTATATCTAGTATTCGAGCTAAGAAATTCTTAAGGAAAGGCTGTTATGCTTTTCTGGCACATGTGACTGAGCACAATTTTTCACCCAAACAAATCATAGACATCCCAGTAGTCAAAGATTTTCCTGAAGTATTTCCTGAGGATATCTCAGGATTACCCCCAGTAAGACAAGTTGAATTTTGAATTGATCTGATTCCAGGTGCAGCCCCTGTAGCTAAAGCTCCTTATCGTATAGCACCTTCAGAAATGCAAGAACTGTCAGGTCAAGTGCAAGAACTGTTAGACAAGGGTTTTATTAGACCTAGTTTCTCACCCTGGGGAGCACCAATTCTTTTTGTGAAAAAGAAAGATGGTTCATTCAGGATGTGTATTGACTACCGGGAGCTCAATAAACTAACAATCAAAAACCGTTATCCATTGCCACGTAAAGATGATCTGTTCGATCAACTTCAAGGCGCTACTTACTTTTCAAAAATTGATTTAAGATCCGGATATCATCAATTACGAGTGCACGAAGATGATGTTCCTAAAACTGCATTCCGAACTCGGTATGGGCATTATGAATTTCTAGTAATGCCGTTTGGATTAACAAATGCACCAGCAGTTTTCATGGATCTGATAAATCGAGTATGTAGACCTTATCTGGATAAATTTGTGATTGTGTTTATTGATGATATTCTCATTTATTCTCGAAACCAACAAGAACATGCTCAACACTTGAAATTAATCCTAGAACTTTTGGCACGTGAAAAATTATATGCAAAGTTCTCCAAGTGTGAGTTCTGGTTACGAGAAGTTCAATTTCTTGGTCATGTAGTGAATCAAAACGGTATTCAAGTGGATCCCAGTAAGATTCAAGCGGTGAAACAGTGGGAGACTCCACGAACCCCGACTGAAATACGTCAATTTTTGGGTTTGGTAGGTTATTATCGCCGGTTTATCAAGAACTTTTCAAAGATAGCCTTGCCACTGACCACATTGACACAGAAAAATCAACCGTTTATATGGGATTCTCAACAGGAGGAGGCGTTCCAACTGTTGAAACACAAACTCTGCAATGCACCTATCTTGACATTACCGGAAGGTACTGATAATTTCACAGTATACTGTGATGCTTCTCGTCAAGGTCTTGGGTGTGTTTTAATGCAGAAGGATAAGGTAATTGCTTACGCTTCTCGACAACTGAAAGTACACGAGAAGAACTATACCACACATGATCTAGAACTTGGTGCAGTGGTGTTTGCACTCAAGATCCGGAGACATTATCTATACGGAACCAAGTGTATGATATACACTGATCACAAAAGTCTCCAACATATTCTAGATCAGAAAATGCTGAATATGCGACAAAGGCGTTGGGTTGAACTATTGAACGATTACGACTGTGAGATTCGTTATCACCCAGGCAAAGCAAATGTCGTAGCTGATGCTTTAAGTCGCAAGGAACGAGTCAAGCCTTTACGTGTGAAAGCGTTAGGTATGACTATTCAAACCAGTCTGATTCCTCAGATCAAAGAAGCTCAGCAACAAGCTTTACAAGCAACAAACTATTCTGCTGAGGGACTGAGAGGATTAGACAAGAAACTCGAAACGAAAGCTGATGGAGTTTTGTATTTCAAAAACCGAATGTGGATTCCTTTCTGCGGTAACTCTAGAACAATTATCTTGGATGAGGCGCACAAATCCAGGTATTCTATTCATCCAGGTGCTGATAAAATGTATAAAAATCTCAAGGACTTTTACTGGTGGCCTGGAATGAAGAAACACATAGCTGAATACGTGGATCAATGTCTAACATGTCTCAAAGTTAAGGCTGAACATCAACGACCTTCTGGGTTATTACAACAACCTGAGATTCCCATGTGGAAATGGGATCAGATCTCTATGGATTTCATCACTAAATTACCCAGAACATCACGTAATCACGACTCTGTATGGGTTATCGTTGATCGCCTTACTAAATCTGCGCATTTCTTACCCATCCGAGAGGATTATTTTATGGATCGACTCGCTAAACTCTATGTTAATGAAATTGTATCTCGACATGGAGTACCGATCTCTATCATTTCTGACAGAGATAGTCGATTTATGTCACGATTTTGGCAAACTCTTCAGAATGCTCTGGGCACGCAAATCAATATGAGCACAGCTTATCATCCACAAACCGACGGGCAAACTGAACGAACAAATCAAACTCTTGAAGACATGCTCAGAAGCTGTGTGATTGATTTTGGAGGTAGCTGGGATATTCATCTTCCACTTGTTGAATTTTCATACAATAACAGCTACCATACTAGTATTCAATGCGCTCCATTTGAAGCACTTTATGGACGCAAGTGTAGATCACCTATCTGTTGGTCAGAGGTCGGTGAAAGTCAAATCATAGGCCCAAAATTCATTCAGGAAACAACTGATAAGATCGCACTCATACAGGAACGAATTAAAGCTGCTCGCGATCGTCAAAAGAGTTATGCTGATAATCGTCGTAGACCGTTAGAATTCCAAGTAGGTGATCGGGTTATGTTGAAAGTATCACCCTGGAAAGGCATTTTCAGATTCGGAAAGAGAGGTAAACTTTCGCCAAGATTTGTAGGGCCATTCAAAATTCTTGAACAAATTGGATTAGTAGCCTACAGACTTGAGTTACCACCTGAACTTAGTAACATTCACGATGTTTTTCATGTATCCAATCTGAAGAAGTGCCTCACTGATGAATCATTGATCGTACCTCTAGAAGAGATTCATATTGATGAAAAACTTCAGTTCAGTGAAGAACCACTAGAGGTAATGGATCGAGAAATGAAAGTGCTGAAACGTAGTCGCATACAATCGTTAAAGTACGATGGAACTCGCAACGTGGACCAGAATATACGTGGGAACGTGAAGATCAGATGAAGCAGAAATACCCACACCTATTCACATGATCAATTGTTATCAAGTAAGTTTTCACTAAATTTCGGGACGAAATTTCTCTAACAGGAGGAGACTGTGACAGTTGCATACGAGAATTACGTCATCAATGACGTGAGCACATTTGATCGTTCTAGAAATCCACGTTGATTTAACAATCGTGATTATTACAGGTTGATAGTAGGTGAGAAATGATGAACGTAGGCGAAAACCGTGCTCAAAACGGAGTCCTGGATTGCCCGAAATTGAAAAACGAAGAAAAATTTCTAAGTATTGGTCGAATATGCTCGTCGCGGTACGCGGAGGTGGGCTTGAGGGTCCTCCGCGGTACGCGATGAATGTAAATATCTGAAAAATCCCGAAAAGCTTCGCGGTACGCGAAGCCCAAATTGGCCTCCCGCCGCGGTACGCGACGGGTGTGGCGGTGAAATGATCTGATCTTTTTATCAGATTTCATGCAGATCGTCAATTTTTATTTCTTTCTCGAACTCTTTCGAACCAGAAGCATAGCAGACGACCTTTTAAGCATCAAAACACCAATTTCAAGCCAACAGAAGCTGTGGATCATACCAGGAATCATCTCTACAAGATCTGATCGTTGTTTTGAAGCCAGATATCCGTCAGATTAGGTAATGATCCGTTTAAACCTTCTGGTTTGGTTTTTATTGATTAGATCTTGATTTTGAACGTAATGGAATAGTTAGGATTGTTGATTATTGCCTAGATGATGGCTAGGATTGATTATTAACAAAGAACACGAAGTTTTAACGGTTAAATCCTTGTTTTGATCCGTTATAATGCCCGGTTTGCATGAAACCATACCCATGATTATAATGGTTTAATCCATTTGATTATAACAATGTAGGTGATTAGTTGGGTTAATCCTTGAAATGCAAGGTTAAATCCAAGTGTTTCAAACTAATCACAACCATTAACATACTCATTGGAACGATTATCTGATGTTTATGATAACAGTCATATTAGTATGTTAAACATGGTTATTACACCTATTCTGATGCTACATTGTGATATTTCATGATAATTGGGTAATCAATAACAAGGATTGATCATTCCTAAGCCATTAAATTATCTAGAAACTGTTACAGTATCATAATCAACAACATTAACTATTTGGTTAATCTGGGATTATTCTGATTAATCAAGAGTGTCATCAACTTAGTATTAGAAATCTAATGCAATGTAGGTTCCTACATTATCATACATTGTATGATATAACATTAAATTAATTAATTACATAATTAATATCGAGTTGATGATTTACTAAGCAATGTCTTTGACATTGAACGTTCAGA
Organism: Mikania micrantha; assembly: GCA_009363875.1. Taxonomy (NCBI): domain Eukaryota; kingdom Viridiplantae; phylum Streptophyta; class Magnoliopsida; order Asterales; family Asteraceae; genus Mikania; species Mikania micrantha. The sequence goes on from CM018698.1 coordinate 25,307,872, forward strand.
AAGATCTAATCAGTAAACTAAAACATAAATAACTTATTAAATATAACTAAATGCAGAATCATCTCTGTACTATCAGTTTGGTGATACTCTGCTATACCTATACTATCAGGTGAGTCTCGTACAACCCCTTTTCTTTTTACTGTCTTACAAACATCGGGGTAACTCTGCAAACTGTTTTCTCAACATATGATATGCATCACTGATATCTGTGTGATTTCATGTGACTTTTGTGTGATTTCATGGAATTTTGTCGTTAGTAACTCTATCACAGTATCAAAAGTCCTCATCTCTTGAACTGTATCTAGTGAACCCATGTGGGGCCGAACAGGAATCATTGATAGTACTATTGGCTGACAACCCATTCGCTGGGAGGATTGCATCTCCCCTTGTGTGAATGTTTGGCACCTGTTTCCATAACAACTTTCTTAATGTTAGTGATAGACATTAAGATCATGAGGCACTAAGATATTTACCGACGGGTAGTATCTTCATGAACGTACAAATGTCCGAAAGGAACTAGATACGGGTCCCATGGTCATCCGTTACTGAACTTTTGAGAACGTGCTTATCATATCATATTGTTTTAAATAAACTGTCGAACTCACCAGCTTTGTGCTGACGTTTTAAATTCAACATTTTTGCAGGGCAACAGTGACAACACGGTGAGGATGCACATCACACTCTTGTAATTAAGGGATATTAGATTGTGTACTAAACTAAACTGTAATGTTGATGTATTTACGAAACCCTTGTAATATATTTATTTTAAGTGAATCTGTGTGCTGTGATATCGGTTCAAGTAAGTCACACCTCATCTATGAGACATCACCACTATGCTTCCGCAACCATATCAGAGTGACGAATGACATCATCTCAGGTGACGAGAGGTGGGGGTGTGACAGGGTGGTATTAGAGCCACAGGTTATAGAATTTAGGTTGACTTAGAGACCTAGACTATAACCATAGGCTCGTATAGTGACACAGAGAGCACCGAACATGGTTAACGAACAAAACTTGTTTTGAATTAAGCCAGGATAATCAGGTGGTACGAATCTCAGTTATGAGTGGCCAGCATAACTGAAACTCGCAACACGCGTGCATTCTAGTTTGATTTAATTCAAGCAGAACATGAATAACTAAAGGAACGAATAGTTGTGTTAGGATAGGGAAACGTCGGATATCATGTGTATGTTGAATATTATTATTCAATATTTTTTTCATGGTACTGATTCGAGTATTCTGTTTATACAGCGATGGCAGACCAAGGAAGAGATACATCTATCAGCGGTTTCCTTACGTGATACTAGACGATACACCGAGCTCGAGTTCGGGGTCTGACTCCGATCCATCGGAGGCATCTGCAGCTGCTTCTCAGGCTGATATACCATTGCCACAGACACCACCAGCACCAGTACCGGCACCAGTACCAGTACCCGTACCAGCACCTATGCCATCTCCACCGAGAGCCCCAGCGTGGGATGGACTCAGACGGATGCGAGGTCAAGCTTGCAAGACGACAGGTCTTCCTCCTAGACGTCAGATGGCGCCTAGAGATGAGCCCGACACCATACACGAGGTAGGAGAGTCTTCACAGCAGGCGGAGTTTAGGGCGCAGCTTCGCCAGGTGACTCTAGATCTTCAGGGGACTCGACTAGAGTTACAGGAGTCTCGTGCTACTGTGGAGGACACACGTACTACCGTGTTGGGGATACTCACCTCCCATTTGATGTTAATGGAGCAGGTGAACGCACTGGATGCTGGCACGCAAGTTTGGCGGGCTATGATCGAGGAAAGGATGAGGAGAACAGTGATTCATGTGATGATAGCTGCATTTTGGCAGCGAGTGATGGTAATGAGAGGAGTGGTGATGGGAGCATTCGAGATGATGAGCCTAGAGGCTAGGCTACTATGTGTGGCTATAGTGTTGGTCATTATAGCTATGGTGTTGGATGGTTTGTGGTATTTCATGCGGTGAGGAGTGATTGAGACTGAGCAGTTGTGATCTTATTATACATATCATGTGACATAGGTTGATCAGTAGTTGTGAGTACGGGATATTTTGGGTGTATACAGATCCCGAGTTTGTGAAATGTAGGGTATGATTGTTGTTGGTTTGGGGTATCATGACTGTTGGTTGTATCAAAACTTTTATGTATAAAACTATGGTAATGCTAATAAACTGGTTGTGTTGTGTATTTATCTGTGTAATGAGTGATGGGTGTGTTGTGTATGACTTGTGTGTTAATATCAAAGTCCCTCGTGGCAACATATCAAAGTCCCTCGTGGCAACATATCAAAGTCCCTCGTGGCAACATATCAAAGTCCCTCATGGCAACATATCAAAGTCCCTCGTGGCAACATATCAAAGTCACTCGTGGCAACATATCAAAGTCCCTTGTGGCAACATATCAAAGTCCCTCGTGGCAACATATCAAAGTCCCTTGTGGCATCATATCAAAGCCCTGTGTGGCAACCTTTCAATTGTCTGTGTGACAACCTTTCAATTGTCTGTGTGACTACGTTTCAATTGTCTGTGTGACAACATTTCAAAGTCCTGTGTGGCAACGTTTCAAGGTCCTGAGTGATCATATATCAAAAACATGGTTAATAACATATCTAAGTCGCAGTACTGTGAGCTGTAAAATATTTTAACATGTTTTTGAATTAACAGGACTGAGTATGACTACAAATACCTGTATGATTTGTGTGTATGGACTAAATTCATGTAGTTATACTGTATTCTTTATAATCACATTTCAATAAAAATTTTCAGTGTGACTGAATATGATTGAAATTATGTGATGGAACGGTTTATATTTTTAATGTTCTTAAACTGACCTGAGTTTGTCTGCTTGTTAGCAGAATAATGGCTCCCAAACGAGGTCGACCGGCTAAGAAATCTATCAAGAACATTACTAACCCGGAGCCGAATCAAGTTCCACCAGTAGATACTGAATCAAATCCAAATCCATAGGTGAATTTGGAAACAAATACTGTTCCACCTGCTGGTGCAGGTGGATCCGAATCAAACGAAGCAATGATAGCACGGATTGTGCGAGAACAACTATCTGCTTGTGGTGTTTTGATACCACATCAACCTCATATTACTTCGGGTTCAGGTGGGGACCACAATCACGGCGAACGTAATGCTACTGATGGCGACGCGGAAACTCATAGAACCACTGGCACAACTACAACTACTCCTGATCCACCACGACAGGGATGTACTTATAAGTATTTTGCTTCTTGTAATCCTCCTACTTTCGCTGGTACTGAAGGAGCGGCTGGATTGCTAAGGTGGATCGAGAAAATGGAAACAAAACTTAAAATCAGCCAGTGTTTAGAGGAGCATAAGATGTCTTATGCTGCCTGTTCTTTTAAAGAATCAGCTTTGACCTGGTGAAATACCCATGCAAAAACATTGGGCTCAGCTACAATCGACTCAATGGGCTGGAACGAATTTAAAACTCTGATTAGATCAGAGTACTGCCCACTCACTGAGATTCAAAAGCTCCAGGAGGAATTCTGGAATCATTCAATGATCAGGGCTGATTGCTTAGCGTACACTCATCGTTTCCACGAACTTACTTGTTTACTTCCCGATATGTTTCCTACAGAGGCAGCATTGATCGAGAAGTACATTAAGGGTTTGATTCCCCAGATTCGGGGAATGGTGACTGCAGCTGAACCCACAACCCTCAAACGTGCAATTCTGTTAACCACTAAGCTTACCGATGAGGCGGTAAAGAGTGGTACGTTGGTAACAAAAACTCAGACGGCCGTGGGCCGTAGTGATGCCGGTACCTCTAATGTTTCCAAAGGTACCAAACGAAAGTGGTTTGGCAAAACAAAGGCGAGAGCTCCAGCTGAAATCAACCAGAGCAAGGCAACTATGAAAAATTTTGGTGCTGTTATTTCTGAAAAGAAAGGTTACACTGGACAGGCACCCAAACTCGGTGTTCATTTCATCATACTGGACCATGTCCTACTTGTGCCAACTGTAATAGAGTTGGGCACTACACCAAGTATTGCAACTTGCCTGCTCGCCAACCGAATCAAGCACCCCGACAAACCACTCAAATGTATCGGTCATGCTACAAATGCGGGAGTCCTGATCACTTGATCAGAAACTGTCCAAACAATAATAACACTAATCCGGGAAATGAAGCTAGAGGTAGAGCTTTCCAGATTGGTGCGACCGAGGCAAGACATGATGCAAATATTGTCACTGATACGTTTCTTCTTAATAATCTATACGCATCAGTTCTGTTTGATACAGGAGCAGATAAGAGCTTTATCTCTCCTGAATTTGCATCATTAATTTCATTGCCTACGGTAGACCTAGAAACTCCTTATGTTATTGAACTTGCTAATGGCAAGTTAATCAAAACTAACAGTGTTATTCAAGGATGTTCCTTGAACATGAATGATCATCTTTTCAATATCAATTTACTTCCTATTGAGCTTGGAAGCTTTGATGTTGTTGTCGGTATGGACTGCCTTTTTGATAACCAAGCGGAAGTTGTGTGTCAAAACAAGATGATCCGTATTCCATTACCTAACGGTAATACACTGATAGTTCAAGGAGAACGAGCTGGTTGAAAACTTGGTATTATATCTAGTATTCGAGCTCAGAAATTCTTAAGGAAAGGCTGTTATGCTTTTCTGGCACATGTGACTGAGCACAATTCTTCACCCAAACAAATCATAGACATCCCAGTAGTCAAAGATTTTCCTGAAGTATTTCCTGAGGATATCTCAGGATTACCCCCAGTAAGACAAGTTGAATTTTGAATTGATCTGATTCCAGGTGCAGCCCCTGTAGCTAAAGCTCCTTATCGTATAGCACCTTCAGAAATGCAAGAACTGTCAGGTCAATTGCAAGAACTGTTAGACAAGGGTTTTATTAGACCTAGTTTCTCACCCTGGGGAGCACCAATTCTTTTTGTGAAAAAGAAAGATGGTTCATTCAGGATGTGTATTGACTACCGGGAGCTCAATAAACTAACAATCAAAAACCGTTATCCATTGCCACGTAAAGATGATCTGTTCGATCAACTTCAAGGCGCTACTTACTTTTCAAAAATTGATTTAAGATCCGGATATCATCAATTACGAGTGCACGAAGATGATGTTCCTAAAACTGCATTCCGAACTCGGTATGGGCATTATGAATTTCTAGTAATGCCGTTTGGATTAACAAATGCACCAGCAGTTTTCATGGATCTGATAAATCGAGTATGTAGACCTTATCTGGATAAATTTGTGATTGTGTTTATTGATGATATTCTCATTTATTCTCGAAACCAACAAGAACATGCTCAACACTTGAAATTAATCCTAGAACTTTTGGCACGTGAAAAATTATATGCAAAGTTCTCCAAGTGTGAGTTCTGGTTACGAGAAGTTCAATTTCTTGGTCATGTAGTGAATCAAAACGGTATTCAAGTGGATCCCAGTAAGATTCAAGCGGTGAAACAGTGGGAGACTCCACGAACCCCGACTGAAATACGTCAATTTTTGGGTTTGGTAGGTTATTATCGCCGGTTTATCAAGAACTTTTCAAAGATAGCCTTGCCACTGACCACATTGACACAGAAAAATCAACCGTTTATATGGGATTCTCAACAGGAGGAGGCGTTCCAACTGTTGAAACACAAACTCTGCAATGCACCTATCTTGACATTACCGGAAGGTACTGATAATTTCACAGTATACTGTGATGCTTCTCGTCAAGGTCTTGGGTGTGTTTTAATGCAGAAGGATAAGGTAATTGCTTACGCTTCTCGACAACTGAAAGTACACGAGAAGAACTATACCACACATGATCTAGAACTTGGTGCAGTGGTGTTTGCACTCAAGATCGGAGACATTATCTATACGGAACCAAGTGTATGATATACACTGATCACAAAAGTCTCCAACATATTCTAGATCAGAAAATGCTGAATATGCGACAAAGGCGTTGGGTTGAACTATTGAACGATTACGACTGTGAGATTCGTTATCACCCAGGCAAAGCAAATGTCGTAGCTGATGCTTTAAGTCGCAAGGAACGAGTCAAGCCTTTACGTGTGAAAGCGTTAGGTATGACTATTCAAACCAGTCTGATTCCTCAGATCAAAGAAGCTCAGCAACAAGCTTTACAAGCAACAAACTATTCTGCTGAGGGACTGAGAGGATTAGACAAGAAACTCGAAACGAAAGCTGATGGAGTTTTGTATTTCAAAAACCGAATGTGGATTCCTTTCTGCGGTAACTCTAGAACAATTATCTTGGATGAGGCGCACAAATCCAGGTATTCTATTCATCCAGGTGCTGATAAAATGTATAAAAATCTCAAGGACTTTTACTGGTGGCCTGGAATGAAGAAACACATAGCTGAATACGTGGATCAATGTCTAACATGTCTCAAAGTTAAGGCTGAACATCAACGACCTTCTGGGTTATTACAACAACCTGAGATTCCCATGTGGAAATGGGATCAGATCTCTATGGATTTCATCACTAAATTACCCAGAACATCACGTAATCACGACTCTGTATGGGTTATCGTTGATCGCCTTACTAAATCTGCGCATTTCTTACCCATCCGAGAGGATTATTTTATGGATCGACTCGCTAAACTCTATGTTAATGAAATTGTATCTCGACATGGAGTACCGATCTCTATCATTTCTGACAGAGATAGTCGATTTATGTCACGATTTTGGCAAACTCTTCAGAATGCTCTGGGCACGCAAATCAATATGAGCACAGCTTATCATCCACAAACCGACGGGCAAACTGAACGAACAAATCAAACTCTTGAAGACATGCTCAGAAGCTGTGTGATTGATTTTGGAGGTAGCTGGGATATTCATCTTCCACTTGTTGAATTTTCATACAATAACAGCTACCATACTAGTATTCAATGCGCTCCATTTGAAGCACTTTATGGACGCAAGTGTAGATCACCTATCTGTTGGTCAGAGGTCGGTGAAAGTCAAATCATAGGCCCAAAATTCATTCAGGAAACAACTGATAAGATCGCACTCATACAGGAACGAATTAAAGCTGCTCGCGATCGTCAAAAGAGTTATGCTGATAATCGTCGTAGACCGTTAGAATTCCAAGTAGGTGATCGGGTTATGTTGAAAGTATCACCCTGGAAAGGCATTTTCAGATTCGGAAAGAGAGGTAAACTTTCGCCAAGATTTGTAGGGCCATTCAAAATTCTTGAACAAATTGGATCAGTAGCCTACAGACTTGAGTTACCACCTGAACTTAGTAACATTCACGATGTTTTTCATGTATCCAATCTGAAGAAGTGCCTCACTGATGAATCATTGATCGTACCTCTAGAAGAGATTCATATTGATGAAAAACTTCAGTTCAGTGAAGAACCACTAGAGGTAATGGATCGAGAAATGAAAGTGCTGAAACGTAGTCGCATACAATCGTTAAAGTACGATGGAACTCGCAACGTGGACCAGAATATACGTGGGAACGTGAAGATCAGATGAAGCAGAAATACCCACACCTATTCACATGATCAATTGTTATCAAGTAAGTTTTCACTAAATTTCGGGACGAAATTTCTCTAACAGGAGGAGACTGTGACAGTTGCATACGAGAATTACGTCATCAATGACGTGAGCACATTTGATCGTTCTAGAAATCCACGTTGATTTAACAATCGTGATTATTACAGGTTGATAGTAGGTGAGAAATGATGAACGTAGGCGAAAACCGTGCTCAAAACGGAGTCCTGGATTGCCCGAAATTGAAAAACGAAGAAAAATTTCTAAGTATTGGTCGAATATGCTCGTCGCGGTACGCGGAGGTGGGCTTGAGGGTCCTCCGCGGTACGCGATGAATGTAAATATCTGAAAAATCCCGAAAAGCTTCGCGGTACGCGAAGCCCAAATTGGCCTCCCGCCGCGGTACGCGACGGGTGTGGCGGTGAAATGATCTGATCTTTTTATCAGATTTCATGCAGATCGTCAATTTTTATTTCTTTCTCGAACTCTTTCGAACCAGAAGCATAGCAGACGACCTTTTAAGCATCAAAACACCAATTTCAAGCCAACAGAAGCTGTGGATCATACCAGGAATCATCTCTACAAGATCTGATCGTTGTTTTGAAGCCAGATATCCGTCAGATTAGGTAATGATCCGTTTAAACCTTCTGGTTTGGTTTTTATTGATTAGATCTTGATTTTGAACGTAATGGAATAGTTAGGATTGTTGATTATTGCCTAGATGATGGCTAGGATTGATTATTAACAAAGAACACGAAGTTTTAACGGTTAAATCCTTGTTTTGATCCGTTATAATGCCCGGTTTGCATGAAACCATACCCATGATTATAATGGTTTAATCCATTTGATTATAACAATGTAGGTGATTAGTTGGGTTAATCCTTGAAATGCAAGGTTAAATCCAAGTGTTTCAAACTAATCACAACCATTAACATACTCATTGGAACGATTATCTGATGTTTATGATAACAGTCATATTAGTATGTTAAACATGGTTATTACACCTATTCTGATGCTACATTGTGATATTTCATGATAATTGGGTAATCAATAACAAGGATTGATCATTCCTAAGCCATTAAATTATCTAGAAACTGTTACAGTATCATAATCAACAACATTAACTATTTGGTTAATCTGGGATTATTCTGATTAATCAAGAGTGTCATCAACTTAGTATTAGAAATCTAATGCAATGTAGGTTCCTACATTATCATACATTGTATGATATAACATTAAATTAATTAATTACATAATTAATATCGAGTTGATGATTTACTAAGCAATGTCTTTGACATTGAACGTTCAGAAAGATCTAATCAGTAAACTAAAACATAAATAACTTATTAAATATAACTAAATGCAGAATCATCTCTGTACTATCAGTTTGGTGATACTCTGCTATACCTATACTATCAGGTGAGTCTCGTACAACCCCTTTTCTTTTTACTGTCTTACAAACATCGGGGTAACTCTGCAAACTGTTTTCTCAACATATGATATGCATCACTGATATCTGTGTGATTTCATGTGACTTTTGTGTGATTTCATGGAATTTTGTCGTTAGTAACTCTATCACAGTATCAAAAGTCCTCATCTCTTGAACTGTATCTAGTGAACCCATGTGGGGCCGAACAGGAATCATTGATAGTACTATTGGCTGACAACCCATTCGCTGGGAGGATTGCATCTCCCCTTGTGTGAATGTTTGGCACCTGTTTCCATAACAACTTTCTTAATGTTAGTGATAGACATTAAGATCATGAGGCACTAAGATATTTACCGACGGGTAGTATCTTCATGAACGTACAACTGTCCGAAAGGAACTAGATACGGGTCCCATGGTCATCCGTTACTGAACTTTTGAGAACGTGCTTATCATATCATATTGTTTTAAATAAACTGTCGAACTCACCAGCTTTGTGCTGACGTTTTAAATTCAACATTTTTGCAGGGCAACAGTGACAACACGGTGAGGATGCACATCACACTCTTGTAATTAAGGGATATTAGATTGTGTACTAAACTAAACTGTAATGTTGATGTATTTACGAAACCCTTGTAATATATTTATTTTAAGTGAATCTGTGTGCTGTGATATCGGTTCAAGTAAGTCACACCTCATCTATGAGACATCACCACTATGCTTCCGCAACCATATCAGAGTGACGAATGACATCATCTCAGGTGACGAGAGGTGGGGGTGTGACAGGGTGGTATTAGAGCCACAGGTTATAGAATTTAGGTTGACTTAGAGACCTAGACTATAACCATAGGCTCGTATAGTGACACAGAGAGCACCGAACATGGTTAACGAACAAAACTTGTTTTGAATTAAGCCAGGATAATCAGGTGGTACGAATCTCAGTTATGAGTGGCCAGCATAACTGAAACTCGCAACACGCGTGCATTCTAGTTTGATTTAATTCAAGCAGAACATGAATAACTAAAGGAACGAATAGTTGTGTTAGGATAGGGAAACGTCGGATATCATGTGTATGTTGAATATTATTATTCAATATTTTTTTCATGGTACTGATTCGAGTATTCTGTTTATACAGCGATGGCAGACCAAGGAGAGAGATACATCTATCAGCGGTTTCCTTACGTGATACTAGACGATACACCGAGCTCGAGTTCGGGGTCTGACTCCGATCCATCGGAGGCATCTGCAGCTGCTTCTCAGGCTGATATACCATTGCCACAGACACCACCAGCACCAGTACCGGCACCAGTACCAGTACCCGTACCAGCACCTATGCCATCTCCACCGAGAGCCCCAGCGTGGGATGGACTCAGACGGATGCGAGGTCAAGCTTGCAAGACGACAGGTCTTCCTCCTAGACGTCAGATGGCGCCTAGAGATGAGCCCGACACCATACACGAGGTAGGAGAGTCTTCACAGCAGGCGGAGTTTAGGGCGCAGCTTCGCCAGGTGACTCTAGATCTTCAGGGGACTCGACTAGAGTTACAGGAGTCTCGTGCTACTGTGGAGGACACACGTACTACCGTGTTGGGGATACTCACCTCCCATTTGATGTTAATGGAGCAGGTGAACGCACTGGATGCTGGCACGCAAGTTTGGCGGGCTATGATCGAGGAAAGGATGAGGAGAACAGTGATTCATGTGATGATAGCTGCATTTTGGCAGCGAGTGATGGTAATGAGAGGAGTGGTGATGGGAGCATTCGAGATGATGAGCCTAGAGGCTAGGCTACTATGTGTGGCTATAGTGTTGGTCATTATAGCTATGGTGTTGGATGGTTTGTGGTATTTCATGCGGTGAGGAGTGATTGAGGACTGAGCAGTTGTGATCTTATTATACATATCATGTGACATAGGTTGATCAGTAGTTGTGAGTACGGGATATTTTGGGTGTATACAGATCCCGAGTTTGTGAAATGTAGGGTATGATTGTTGTTGGTTTGGGGTATCATGACTGTTGGTTGTATCAAAACTTTTATGTATAAAACTATGGTAATGCTAATAAACTGGTTGTGTTGTGTATTTATCTGTGTAATGAGTGATGGGTGTGTTGTGTATGACTTGTGTGTTAATATCAAAGTCCCTCGTGGCAACATATCAAAGTCCCTCGTGGCAACATATCAAAGTCCCTCGTGGCAACATATCAAAGTCCCTCGTGGCAACATATCAAAGTCCCTCGTGGCAACATATCAAAGTCACTCGTGGCAACATATCAAAGTCCCTTGTGGCAACATATCAAAGTCCCTCGTGGCAACATATCAAAGTCCCTTGTGGCATCATATCAAACCCTGTGTGGCAACCTTTCAATTGTCTGTGTGACAACCTTTCAATTGTCTGTGTGACTACGTTTCAATTGTCTGTGTGACAACATTTCAAAGTCCTGTGTGACAACGTTTCAAGGTCCTGAGTGATCATATATCAAAAACATGGTTAATAACATATCTAAGTCGCAGTACTGTGAGCTGTAAAATATTTTAACATGTTTTTGAATTAACAGGACTGAGTATGACTACAAATACCTGTATGATTTGTGTGTATGGACTAAATTCATGTAGTTATACTGTACTCTTTATAATCACATTTCAATAAAAATTTTCAGTGTGACTGAATATGATTGAAATTATGTGATGGAACGGTTTATATTTTTAATGTTCTTAAACTGACCTGAGTTTGTCTGCTTGTTAGCAGAATAATGGCTCCCAAACGAGGTCGACCGGCTAAGAAATCTATCAAGAACATTACTAACCCGGAGCCGAATCAAGTTCCACCAGTAGATACTGAATCAAATCCAAATCCATAGGTGAATTTGGAAACAAATACTGTTCCACCTGCTGGTGCAGGTGGATCCGAATCAAACGAAGCAATGATAGCACGGATTGTGCGAGAACAACTATCTGCTTGTGGTGTTTTGATACCACATCAACCTCATATTACTTCGGGTTCAGGTGGGGACCACAATCACGGCGAACGTAATGCTACTGATGGCGACGCGGAAACTCATAGAACCACTGGCACAACTACAACTACTCCTGATCCACCACGACAGGGATGTACTTATAAGTATTTTGCTTCTTGTAATCCTCCTACTTTCGCTGGTACTGAAGGAGCGGCTGGATTGCTAAGGTGGATCGAGGAAATGGAAACAAAACTTAAAATCAGCCAGTGTTTAGAGGAGCATAAGATGTCTTATGCTGCCTGTTCTTTTAAAGAATCAGCTTTGACCTGGTGGAATACCCATGCAAAAACATTGGGCTCAGCTACAATCGACTCAATGGGCTGGAACGAATTTAAAACTCTGATTAGATCAGAGTACTGCCCACTCACTGAGATTCAAAAGCTCCAGGAGGAATTCTGGAATCATTCAATGATCAGGGCTGATTGCTTAGCGTACACTCATCGTTTCCACGAACTTACTTGTTTACTTCCCGATATGTTTCCTACAGAGGCAGCATTGATCGAGAAGTACATTAAGGGTTTGATTCCCCAGATTCGGGGAATGGTGACTGCAGCTGAACCCACAACCCTCAAACGTGCAATTCTGTTAACCACTAAGCTTACCGATGAGGCGGTAAAGAGTGGTACGTTGGTAACAAAAACTCAGACGGCCGTGGGCCGTAGTGATGCCGGTACCTCTAATGTTTCCAAAGGTACCAAACGAAAGTGGTTTGGCAAAACAAAGGCGAGAGCTCCAGCTGAAATCAACCAGAGCAAGGCAACTATGAAAAATTTTGGTGCTGTTATTTCTGAAAAGAAAGGTTACACTGGACAGGCACCCAAACTCGGTGTTCATTTCATCATACTGGACCATGTCCTACTTGTGCCAACTGTAATAGAGTTGGGCACTACACCAAGTATTGCAACTTGCCTGCTCGCCAACCGAATCAAGCACCCCGACAAACCACTCAAATGTATCGGTCATGCTACAAATGCGGGAGTCCTGATCACTTGATCAGAAACTGTCCAAACAATAATAACACTAATCCGGGAAATGAAGCTAGAGGTAGAGCTTTCCAGATTGGTGCGACCGAGGCAAGACATGATGCAAATATTGTCACTGATACGTTTCTTCTTAATAATCTATACGCATCAGTTCTGTTTGATACAGGAGCAGATAAGAGCTTTATCTCTCCTGAATTTGCATCATTAATTTCATTGCCTACGGTAGACCTAGAAACTCCTTATGTTATTGAACTTGCTAATGGCAAGTTAATCAAAACTAACAGTGTTATTCAAGGATGTTCCTTGAATATGAATGATCATCTTTTCAATATCAATTTACTTCCTATTGAGCTTGGAAGCTTTGATGTTGTTGTCGGTATGGACTGCCTTTTTGATAACCAAGCGGAAGTTGTGTGTCAAAACAAGATGATCCGTATTCCATTACCTAACGGTAATACACTGATAGTTCAAGGAGAACGAGCTGGTTGAAAACTTGGTATTATATCTAGTATGCGAGCTCAGAAATTCTTAAGGAAAGGCTGTTATGCTTTTCTGGCACATGTGACTGAGCACAATTCTTCACCCAAACAAATCATAGACATCCCAGTAGTCAAAGATTTTCCTGAAGTATTTCCTGAGGATATCTCAGGATTACCCCCAGTAAGACAAGTTGAATTTTGAATTGATCTGATTCCAGGTGCAGCCCCTGTAGCTAAAGCTCCTTATCGTATAGCACCTTCAGAAATGCAAGAACTGTCAGGTCAATTGCAAGAACTGTTAGACAAGGGTTTTATTAGACCTAGTTTCTCACCCTGGGGAGCACCAATTCTTTTTGTGAAAAAGAAAGATGGTTCATTCAGGATGTGTATTGACTACCGGGAGCTCAATAAACTAACAATCAAAAACCGTTATCCATTGCCACGTAAAGATGATCTGTTCGATCAACTTCAAGGCGCTACTTACTTTTCAAAAATTGATTTAAGATCCGGATATCATCAATTACGAGTGCACGAAGATGATGTTCCTAAAACTGCATTCCGAACTCGGTATGGGCATTATGAATTTCTAGTAATGCCGTTTGGATTAACAAATGCACCAGCAGTTTTCATGGATCTGATAAATCGAGTATGTAGACCTTATCTGGATAAATTTGTGATTGTGTTTATTGATGATATTCTCATTTATTCTCGAAACCAACAAGAACATGCTCAACACTTGAAATTAATCCTAGAACTTTTGGCACGTGAAAAATTATATGCAAAGTTCTCCAAGTGTGAGTTCTGGTTACGAGAAGTTCAATTTCTTGGTCATGTAGTGAATCAAAACGGTATTCAAGTGGATCCCAGTAAGATTCAAGCGGTGAAACAGTGGGAGACTCCACGAACCCCGACTGAAATACGTCAATTTTTGGGTTTGGTAGGTTATTATCGCCGGTTTATCAAGAACTTTTCAAAGATAGCCTTGCCACTGACCACATTGACACAGAAAAATCAACCGTTTATATGGGATTCTCAACAGGAGGAGGCGTTCCAACTGTTGAAACACAAACTCTGCAATGCACCTATCTTGACATTACCGGAAGGTACTGATAATTTCACAGTATACTGTGATGCTTCTCGTCAAGGTCTTGGGTGTGTTTTAATGCAGAAGGATAAGGTAATTGCTTACGCTTCTCGACAACTGAAAGTACACGAGAAGAACTATACCACACATGATCTAGAACTTGGTGCAGTGGTGTTTGCACTCAAGATCTGGAGACATTATCTATACGGAACCAAGTGTATGATATACACTGATCACAAAAGTCTCCAACATATTCTAGATCAGAAAATGCTGAATATGCGACAAAGGCGTTGGGTTGAACTATTGAACGATTACGACTGTGAGATTCGTTATCACCCAGGCAAAGCAAATGTCGTAGCTGATGCTTTAAGTCGCAAGGAACGAGTCAAGCCTTTACGTGTGAAAGCGTTAGGTATGACTATTCAAACCAGTCTGATTCCTCAGATCAAAGAAGCTCAGCAACAAGCTTTACAAGCAACAAACTATTCTGCTGAGGGACTGAGAGGATTAGACAAGAAACTCGAAACGAAAGCTGATGGAGTTTTGTATTTCAAAAACCGAATGTGGATTCCTTTCTGCGGTAACTCTAGAACAATTATCTTGGATGAGGCGCACAAATCCAGGTATTCTATTCATCCAGGTGCTGATAAAATGTATAAAAATCTCAAGGACTTTTACTGGTGGCCTGGAATGAAGAAACACATAGCTGAATACGTGGATCAATGTCTAACATGTCTCAAAGTTAAGGCTGAACATCAACGACCTTCTGGGTTATTACAACAACCTGAGATTCCCATGTGGAAATGGGATCAGATCTCTATGGATTTCATCACTAAATTACCCAGAACATCACGTAATCACGACTCTGTATGGGTTATCGTTGATCGCCTTACTAAATCTGCGCATTTCTTACCCATCCGAGAGGATTATTTTATGGATCGACTCGCTAAACTCTATGTTAATGAAATTGTATCTCGACATGGAGTACCGATCTCTATCATTTCTGACAGAGATAGTCGATTTATGTCACGATTTTGGCAAACTCTTCAGAATGCTCTGGGCACGCAAATCAATATGAGCACAGCTTATCATCCACAAACCGACGGGCAAACTGAACGAACAAATCAAACTCTTGAAGACATGCTCAGAAGCTGTGTGATTGATTTTGGAGGTAGCTGGGATATTCATCTTCCACTTGTTGAATTTTCATACAATAACAGCTACCATACTAGTATTCAATGCGCTCCATTTGAAGCACTTTATGGACGCAAGTGTAGATCACCTATCTGTTGGTCAGAGGTCGGTGAAAGTCAAATCATAGGCCCAAAATTCATTCAGGAAACAACTGATAAGATCGCACTCATACAGGAACGAATTAAAGCTGCTCGCGATCGTCAAAAGAGTTATGCTGATAATCGTCGTAGACCGTTAGAATTCCAAGTAGGTGATCGGGTTATGTTGAAAGTATCACCCTGGAAAGGCATTTTCAGATTCGGAAAGAGAGGTAAACTTTCGCCAAGATTTGTAGGGCCATTCAAAATTCTTGAACAAATTGGATCAGTAGCCTACAGACTTGAGTTACCACCTGAACTTAGTAACATTCACGATGTTTTTCATGTATCCAATCTGAAGAAGTGCCTCACTGATGAATCATTGATCGTACCTCTAGAAGAGATTCATATTGATGAAAAACTTCAGTTCAGTGAAGAACCACTAGAGGTAATGGATCGAGAAATGAAAGTGCTGAAACGTAGTCGCATACAATCGTTAAAGTACGATGGAACTCGCAACGTGGACCAGAATATACGTGGGAACGTGAAGATCAGATGAAGCAGAAATACCCACACCTATTCACATGATCAATTGTTATCAAGTAAGTTTTCACTAAATTTCGGGACGAAATTTCTCTAACAGGAGGAGACTGTGACAGTTGCATACGAGAATTACGTCATCAATGACGTGAGCACATTTGATCGTTCTAGAAATCCACGTTGATTTAACAATCGTGATTATTACAGGTTGATAGTAGGTGAGAAATGATGAACGTAGGCGAAAACCGTGCTCAAAACGGAGTCCTGGATTGCCCGAAATTGAAAAACGAAGAAAAATTTCTAAGTATTGGTCGAATATGCTCGTCGCGGTACGCGGAGGTGGGCTTGAGGGTCCTCCGCGGTACGCGATGAATGTAAATATCTGAAAAATCCCGAAAAGCTTCGCGGTACGCGAAGCCCAAATTGGCCTCCCGCCGCGGTACGCGACGGGTGTGGCGGTGAAATGATCTGATCTTTTTATCAGATTTCATGCAGATCGTCAATTTTTATTTCTTTCTCGAACTCTTTCGAACCAGAAGCATAGCAGACGACCTTTTAAGCATCAAAACACCAATTTCAAGCCAACAGAAGCTGTGGATCATACCAGGAATCATCTCTACAAGATCTGATCGTTGTTTTGAAGCCAGATATCCGTCAGATTAGGTAATGATCCGTTTAAACCTTCTGGTTTGGTTTTGATTGATTAGATCTTGATTTTGAACGTAATGGAATAGTTAGGATTGTTGATTATTGCCTAGATGATGGCTAGGATTGATTATTAACAAAGAACACGAAGTTTTAACGGTTAAATCCTTGTTTTGATCCGTTATAATGCCCGGTTTGCATGAAACCATACCCATGATTATAATGGTTTAATCCATTTGATTATAACAATGTAGGTGATTAGTTGGGTTAATCCTTGAAATGCAAGGTTAAATCCAAGTGTTTCAAACTAATCACAACCATTAACATACTCATTGGAACGATTATCTGATGTTTATGATAACAGTCATATTAGTATGTTAAACATGGTTATTACACCTATTCTGATGCTACATTGTGATATTTCATGATAATTGGGTAATCAATAACAAGGATTGATCATTCCTAAGCCATTAAATTATCTAGAAACTGTTACAGTATCATAATCAACAACATTAACTATTTGGTTAATCTGGGATTATTCTGATTAATCAAGAGTGTCATCAACTTAGTATTAGAAATCTAATGCAATGTAGGTTCCTACATTATCATACATTGTATGATATAACATTAAATTAATTAATTACATAATTAATATCGAGTTGATGATTTACTAAGCAATGTCTTTGACATTGAACGTTCAGAAAGATCTAATCAGTAAACTAAAACATAAATAACTTATTAAATATAACTAAATGCAGAATCATCTCTGTACTATCAGTTTGGTGATACTCTGCTATACCTATACTATCAGGTGAGTCTCGTACAACCCCTTTTCTTTTTACTGTCTTACAAACATCGGGGTAACTCTGCAAACTGTTTTCTCAACATATGATATGCATCACTGATATCTGTGTGATTTCATGTGACTTTTGTGTGATTTCATGGAATTTTGTCGTTAGTAACTCTATCATAGTATCAAAAGTCCTCATCTCTTGAACTGTATCTAGTGAACCCATGGCCGAACAGGAATCATTGATAGTACTATTGGCTGACAACCCATTCGCTGGGAGGATTGCATCTCCCCTTGTGTGAATGTTTGGCACCTGTTTCCATAACAAGTTTCTTAATGTTAGTGATAGACATTAAGATCATGAGGCACTAAGATATTTACCGACGGGTAGTATCTTCATGAACGTACAACTGTCCGAAAGGAACTAGATACGGGTCCCATGGTCATCCGTTACTGAACTTTTGAGAACGTGCTTATCATATCATATTGTTTTAAATAAACTGTCGAACTCACCAGCTTTGTGCTGACGTTTTAAATTCAACATTTTTGCAGGGCAACAGTGACAACACGGTGAGGATGCACATCACACTCTTGTAATTAAGGGATATTAGATTGTGTACTAAACTAAACTGTAATGTTGATGTATTTACGAAACCCTTGTAATATATTTATTTTAAGTGAATCTGTGTGCTGTGATATCGGTTCAAGTAAGTCACACCTCTTCTATGAGACATCACCAGTATGCTTCCGCAACCATATCAGAGTGACGAATGACATCATCTCAGGTGACGAGAGGTAGGGGTGTGACAATAATGTCCTACTTGCGTGTTAAGATCAATATGGCACATAAACGAATTAAACATAACAAACGTGTCACCAACAATTCGTCGAGTCAATACAAGTCAAAACACAAATACTCGGTTGAGCACACCGACACTTGGAGTTGTATGGGATACAACACACCACATAAACACATACTCATGACCTATATGATCATAGGTGACCACTAGCAGGTGCTAGAACATGCGATTCACACATACAAACAGGAACTACACTATCAGGTGAGTTCACGGCCCCTTTTACTATCTTCTACCTTTGGGGCCATTTTGGATACATATGGACATGCTTTATCACTATATATATATATATATATATATATATGTGTATGTGTGGGGCACACATCACAACAAAGTACTCACAAACACAACTCGGACCGTTAGTAGCGCGGGGCGCATAGCATGGTAATCTTGAATAGTACTATTTGGGTCTGACAAACCCCTCTGTTGCGCGCTTGGGAGGCCATCCTAACTGAGAGTCAGAAGAGAGCAAAATTGACCAAACACATTTGCCTTTGTCTTGTGTGATGGACATGGCGGGAAGCATGCAGTCAGCTTTGGTTTCGAACTCACATATAATATAACTGTATTGACTAGCTATCAATCGATATTGCATTGTAATGATATGTAGTCCTGCATCATTTACTTTAAACATTTAATGTTTACTACTTATGTAAAACATGTGCTCTCACCAACCATTGTGTTGATCTTTTACTCGCATGTTTTCTCACGTAACTAAGGCATGCACACATGACTAGGATGCTAGAACGAGGTCACATGTATCTACTAAGTGCCTTAGGCTATTGAAAACAATCTAGCTGTTTTGGTTTTGTAATGTAATGTTAAACAATTTAAACCGCTTCTGCAACTTTTGATTTTAAATGTTTGTTAACATTTTACTTAGCTTCCGCAACTCTGATTTACAAAACTGTATTATCCAAGTTATTGGATATACGTAAACAACCAGACATATAGGTATCGCAAGCGTCAGGGGTCGAAACGTGGGGTGTGACAGATTGGTATCAGAGCCCTCGGTTACTACGAATTAGGTTTGCATTAGTGAACTTAGTCTATAACCATTAGTCTCCACACACACGCATCGTATCTTGTAATGTCATTACTTGCATACATGATCGTACATATACTTATTATGCGTGTCACACCCCCAATATCTGTCACACCCCCAATTTCCAACTAATGGAATCATACCGTTTGGGAACGTGACAAACCAGGATCTCAGATCATTAGACATAGCGAAGACCTCTATATGAATTTCAAAACATACTTTGGTCTTTAAAACATAACATCAGAGTTTTCAAAAGTTGCGGAAGCGTTTAAAAACCAGTAACAGTTGTAATATGAAAATTACAAAACAAAATACTCAAATGTTCAAATTCAAATATCCAAAATGTTTAAAATGCATATGACTCTATCTCCTAGTCCATGCCAGCTTTAATGCGCGCCTTAGCGTCCTGAGAAAACATGTAAATCAAGTCAACACAAAGGTTGGTGCATAACACAGGTTTTAAGTATTCACAATGTTCAAAACAACAGTTTGAATATCAAGTTGTAGATAACATAATCACACATGCACAGTCATGATAGCTAGTCATATAAACTATTTACATAAGTGGTCGACACCGAAGCTGACGAATTGCCATGCTATAGCATGTTTTTGCCTTGCCACTATTGTCTAGCACAACAATAGTAAAATATGTTTGGTCAGTCAAACACCTGCGTAGATCCCATCTACCAGGTGAGGTTTGTCAAACCTAATAGATCTATTTCCAACAACCACGGTTTGCTCTACGGCAAACTAAACGGTTCGAGGTGTGTAAGGACTTTCAATTGCTATGTTGTCACATAATGTAAACAGATAACTCATGCAAGTGATATGTATCTAGAAAGAGTTTGTTGCACATGTTTTCTCCCCCAAAACAGTTTAAAATAAGAAAGGGGCCGTGTACGCACCTTTGATTTTTGCAGAATGATCAAATACTTGTGAACTTGCGTAGAAATCCTCTACGAAGAATCTGTGGTTTAAACAATAACCTAAAGTTATTCGGAATGTCGTTTGTGCTTGAAATTACATACGTGTTAACACACGTATGTTAAAGTGTTGGAAATGTGTATACGTAAATACGCGTGTTTTTTTGAAATCGTTTAAATAAAATCCTATAAGATTTTATTTAATTAAACGTAGTATACGCGATTTCGTTTTCGAATTAAAATATGAATTTTACTATTTCAAGGTGTTCGTATTCCCGTTACGGTTCCAACGCAACTTGAACGGGTTAAATCGGAGTTCGTATGTGAAAGGTATTTCAAAAAATACCAAAAATGGTATTTTTCCAAAAACCCGGCCACCCCTGGCTCGAACCCGCGACCCTTCACACGCAACACACACACTACCATCTTCGCCCGCTAGGGTTTCGCACTAAGCTTCTCAAATCAATTCTTTTAATCACTCCTTAGCCGGTTCCCCCTTATTTAACCTTAGTCGACTTCATCACACCCAATTGACCCACAATTCGAACCCCATTGATCCTAGAACCACAGGGCTATGATTCCTGTGATCAAATCGAATCTACAGGTTGTTTTAATTTGAATAACACATCCAATTGGTTCAAAAACCTCTAACCGGTTTCCTCTTAAAAAACTAAAACTCGAATACTAACAATTCGTTATAGTTTGCTGAAATTAACATGCCAACTAGCATAATCGAAGTCTTCTGAAACTTACTATGTAAAGTAATTTTATTATCAAACTTATTCGAACCGAAACCCCCAAAACCTCTTTGCATCATAAACCCTAGAATCGAACTTCATCAATTCGTAGTTCCATGATAAAATTGACTTAGCAGTAACCTTAATCGGTCCTCTCTGAAACTACCTACATACTTTAATTTTATTTTTAAACTCTTTAAGATCAAAACCCCCAAAACAACTTTGATATGAACCCTAATTACTTGAACTCTAACAAATCGATTTTATCAGTTGAAATTGATTTAGGATAAACCTTAGTCGGCCATGTTAGAAGGTTTTGCAGTGATTACTTACTTGATTTGATGCTCAATTGAACGAAATCAAATTCTAGGTTGTTCTTCGGCCACCCTTCGATCGACTTCGACTGTCTGCTGCTTCTTGAATCAAATTGATTTGCTTCACCAGTTCTAAATGTGCCGAATAAGATCTCCCTAAGTTCAATTGTGAAGAATAATGTCGAATTATATGGTTTTGATTGTGATACCTTACGGTTTCAACTCTTTGGTACCCCTTGAGTTAAATTCGACATGATTAGGCTATAATAACCGATATTCAATGATGATAATCATCAATAGGATGATTAAAGACATTTAAATGATCAGTTACAACACAACTTGTGATAATTTCGAATTCCCCTTATTATTTAGAACGAATTTTGACTTTTAAATGTCAAAATTGCTTATCCAACCTTTTTACAAATCAAATTCTTGTAAATTAATTACCTTATAACAGTTTTATATACATTTTAACCCTTATAACTTATTCTAGATCAATAACTTAACATTTCGATTAACAAAATTGAGCCGAAAATCCCGAATTGTCACTAATTTGGTCCTTTAACTCATTGTTGGGCTAAATTAACCCAATTGGGCTTCTCAATTACAATTGGGCCTATCCTAAACTCATTGGGCCTATCTTAGCCTTATTGGGCCTACCTTGGGCCTACTTTGGCCTACTTGGGCCTTAGTGGGCCTTCCTTGTTTTCCTTGAGCCTAAATTGACCTTATTGGGCCTACTAGGCTTTGTTGGACCTTCATAGACTTCATTGGGCCTAATTTGTCCCGTTGGGCCTGTGATCTCACTCTCTTCAGTTAACAAGGTTAATCCGAAAAGCCGGATTGTCACATCATCCCCTTGTTGAAGGAATTTTCGTCCCGAAAATTAGTAAGTGTTAGGAGTAGTTAGGAAACTACTTACGAGTTTAAATCGTATGTGTTAGTGTGATTTGATCATTCTGTGTGCTTGTGTGTACTTACACACATAGTCTAATGCTTGCAACATCACAACTCAATGTGATCGTTCAATGTGACTGTTTGCGTGTACACTAGTTAGTTCACCTAACTGTGACTGTTTGTGTTTGATCATACTGTGTTGTGTAACCTCACAACTGTGACTGTTTGTACTATGCAACCCCGCACATAGCAAAATGTATGTAGCTAATCATGCATGTACTACCATAACATGTAACATATGAAATATAGCACATAAAATGTATAAAATGTAACACAAATGTTTATAACAAAACCAATTGAATAAAGTGTTTGTGCTTACAGTTTGAAATTTGCAGAGTTGATGTCTGGAGCATCACGTCATCCCCTTGTTGAAGGAAATTTCGTCCCGAAATTTAACGTGCGCTCTCAGTGTTAGCAGTAACTGTTTTGAATAGATGAGGGTACTTCTTCATCATTTGGTCTTCCCGTTCCCATGTGAATTCAGGACCACGTCTTGAATTCCATCTGACTTTGACTATCGGAATCTTGCTTTGCTTAAGTTGTTTGACCTCTCGGTCCATGATTTCTGCTGGTTCTTCAATAAATCGTAACTGTTCATCTACTTGTATTTCTTCCAACAGTACAATCAATGTCTCATCAGAAAGACATTTCTTTAAGTTCGATACATGAAAAACATCATGAACTCCATTGAGTTCATCCGGTAGTTTGAGTTGATATGCAACCGGACCAATCCTTTTCAAGATCTCAAAAGGTCCTACGTAACGTGGACTAAGCTTTCCGCACTTGCCAAATCGTATCACACCTTTCCAAGGTGATACCTTTAGAAGAACTCGATCTCCTACTTGAAATTCCAACGGCTTACGACGTTTGTCCGCATAACTCTTTTGTCGATCCCGAGCCGCTGCCATACGGTTCCGGATTTGAACTATCTTCTCTGTCGTCTCGTGCTTCAGTTCAGGACCTGTTATCTGACTGTCACCAATTTCAGCCCAGCAAACTGGTGAACGACATTTGCGACCATACAAAGCTTCAAACGGTGCTGCTTGAATACTTGTATGATAACTATTGTTGTAAGAGAATTCCACTAACGGTAAGTGATTTTCCCAGCTATCACCAAAATCAATTACACAAGCTCGTAACATATCCTCGAGCGTTTGAATCGTACGTTCACTTTGACCGTCAGTCTGTGGATGATAGGCGGTACTCATATCTAAGCGAGTCCCCAATGACTTATGAAGAGATTTCCAAAAGTTGGAAGTAAATCGGGAATCCCGATCTGATATGATAGAGATTGGCACGCCATGTCGTGCTACCACTTCCTTGATATAAATGCGAGTCAGTTTCTCCATCTTATCGGTTTCCTTAATTGCTAAGGAGTGTGCAGATTTCGTTAATCGATCGACGATTACCCATATCGTATCACAACCACTCGACGTACGAGGTAACTTAGTAATGAAATCCATCGAAATATGTTCCCACTTCCACATCGGTATCTCTTGTTGTTGCAGTAAACCAGATGGCTTCTGATATTCAACTTTGACTTTCGAACAAGTCAAACATTTGCTAACGTACTTAGCAATATCAGCTTTCATGTGAGGCCACCAATACAGTGCCTTCAAGTCATGATACATCTTGTCTGATCCCGGATGGACTGAATATCTGGACTTGTGTGCTTCATCCATCACGAGTTCCCTTAAACCTCCATACAAAGGTATCCACAGTCGATCTATAAAATAACGAATTCCATCAGACTTGACATCCAACTGTGTTTCCATTCCTCGTAGAGATTCCTGTACCAAGTTTTCTGTTTTCAAGGCCTCGATCTGAGCACTGCGTACCTTGTCAGGTAAGTCAGTATGTATTGTCATCATAAGTGCACGAACCCGTCTTGTTCCTGTTGTGTCTTTTCTGCTCAGAGCGTCAGCTACTACATTAGCTTTTCCCGGGTGATATTTAATCGCGCATTCGTAGTCGTTCAACAACTGAACCCATCGTCGTTGTCTCATATTAAGCTCCTTCTGATCAAAGATATGTTGCAAACTCTTATGATCAGTATAAATCGTACACTTAGTTCCATACAAGTAATGCCTCCAAATCTTCAAAGCAAAAACCACTGCTCCTAACTCCAAGTCATGAGTAGTGTAATTCTTTTCATGTGTTCGTAGTTGCCTGGAAGCATAAGCAATCACTTTATCACGTTGCATCAACACACATCCCAAACCTTGTGAAGACGCATCACAATACACCACAAAGTCTTCCGTCCCTTCTGGTAAGGACAAAATCGGTGCGCTGCAGAGTTTTTGTTTCAATAACTGGAACGCAGTTTCCTGTTTATCCGTCCAGTTATACTTCGTTCCCTTATGCGTAAGAGCTGTAAGTGGTTGAGCGATCTTTGAGAAACCTTCAATGAATCTTCGATAATATCCCGCCAAACCAAGGAATTGTCGTACCTCGGTAGGAGTCTTTGGTGCTTCCCAATTCTTAATCGCTTCAATCTTCGCTGGATCAACATGTATACCCTTTTCATTAACTATATGACCCAGAAATTGTACTTCACGCATCCAGAAATCACATTTCGAGAACTTAGCGTACAATTGTTCTTGTTTCAATAGCTCTAGCAGTAATCGAAGATGTTCAGCGTGTTCCTCCTCAGATTGTGAATAGATGAGAATGTCATCAATGAAAACAATGACAAACTTATCAATAAGGCTGGCAAAACAGGTCTTATCGTGTTTAACAGGTCAGAGACGACGCGTGAAATGCAAATATAAAACATGAAAATGACTTGTTTAACACTTGGTTTGGTGATTTAAGCGTGACAGTTCTATGTTTTAAATAACAAAAAAGAGAAATGATGAATCCTAACCTTCTAATTTTTATTATTTTAAAAAAAGGAAAAAATTAAAAAGTACATTTTTTGCTAAACAGGTCTAATCGTGTTTTATCAGGTACCCGTTTTGCCAGCTCTACTTATCAAGATAAGGTTTACAAACACGATTCATGAGATCCATGAATACAGCTGGAGCGTTTGTCAACCCAAATGGCATGACCAAAAACTCGTAATGGCCATAACGTGTCCTGAATGCTGTCTTCGGGATATCCTCCTCCTGAACTCTTAGTTGATGATAACCAGACCTGAGATCAATCTTCGAGTAGTAACTCGAACCTTGCAACTGATCGAACAGATCGTCAATTCTGGGTAACGGATACCGGTTCTTGATAGTAACCTGTTCAATTCCCGGTAATCGATACACATACGGAAAGTTCCGTCCTTCTTCTTTACAAACAAAACTGGAGCTCCCCACGGTGAAAAACTAGGTCGTATGAAACCCTTATCCAACAAATCTTGCAATTGTGTGGATAACTCTTGCATCTCTGACGGTGCAAGTCGATAAGGCGCCCTAGCTATCGGTGCTGCGTCTGGTGTAAGGTCGATTCGAAATTCCACCTGTCTGATAGGCGGTAATCCCGGCAAGTCTTCTGGAAATACCTCCGGAAATTCACAAACTACAGGTATATCTTCAATCTTCTTCTCAGCTACCGGCTTTTCAGTTATAAGTGCTATAACTGCCGTATGACCTTTCCGCAGACATTTGTGTGCTTTCATACAAGATATGAGACGCAGTGGTGTACTGCTCTTCTCGCCTTGTACATACAATGTCTCTCCCTGCGGAAGAGGTATGCGAACAATCTTTTCATGGCATACGATTTCAGCCTGGTTTTTGGACAACCAGTCCATGCCAATGACTACATCAAAACTACCTAAAGTAATAGGCATAAGATCAATTTCCAATGTCTGACCCATCAAATCAAGCATACATCCCTTAAAGATTTGTTCGACTACTATTAACTTACCATCAGCTAATTCCACAGTGTATGGGCTATCTAAGGCAGTAGGACTAACATTTAGCAACTTAGCAAGTGAACTAGATACAAAACTCCGATCGGCACCAGTGTCAAATAACATAGAGGCATAGTGATTATTTAAGAGGAACGTACCCGTAACGATGTTGGGATCCTCCCGTGCCTGACGTCCTCCAATCACAAACGCCCTGCCTCTAGCACCATTGTTGTTGTTATTATTGTTGTTGTTGGTGCCATTACCATTACCATTACCGTTGTCGTTGCCTGTTGCATTATTATTCTCCCCACTTTTCTTGAGTTGTGGGCAATCCTTCTTGAAGTGTCCCATCTTGCCACACTCATAACAAACCTTCTGTGTGTTGTTCTGGTTATTATTCTGGTTGTTGTGGTTGTTCTGTAGCTCCCCGCGACAATCCTTAGCCGCATGTCCAATCTTGCCACACCTCTGGCACTTAGCTCTCTCACATTGATTACCTGCATGATGATACCCACACCTGTTGCACTTGGGGTGTTTACCAATATAACCCCCCGATGATGATGATTGCTGACCACTGCTTGAATTATGATTAGACTTGTTTGAGTCTTGCTTTCGGTTTTGCTGATATGACTGTTGGTTGTTGCCCTTTGAGTTGTTACCTTCCCACTTTCTTTTATGATCTCCCACCTTGGTAGCAGATGTTCGTTTAGGCAGAGTCCCCTGTAATACTGCCTGATCAGTAAGCTGATGCGCTAAACGAACAGCTTGTTGAATGGTGGTGGGATTCGCTGAAGTAACCAACCCCTGAATCTGAGGCACTAGTCCTCCAATGTATCTTTCAATCCACTTACTGGCTGGAGTAGCCGTGTGTGGTAGAAGTCTGGCCAGTTCATGCGACCTGGTCGTGTACTCTTCAATATTTGACCCCTCCATCTTGAGGTGCCAATATTCCTCCTCCAACTTCTGCATTTCACTGCGAGGACAATACTCCTCTTGCAGTAAAGTTTTGAAGTCGTTCCATGTCAATGCATTAGCCTCTCCCAACCCCAGAGTCTGAACATTTGAGTTCCACCAAGTTAATGCTGGACCCTCCAATGTTCCCGTAGCAAATTTCACCTTGCTTTCGTCAGGGCAGTTGCACATTTCAAACACAGACTCCGCCTTTTCAATCCATCGGAGAAGTCCTATGGCCCCCTCCGACCCTTTGAAATTATGTGGCTTACAGTCCAAGAACATCTTGAACGTGCATGCCTGTGAGTTAACCAATCCTCCAGCTGGACCATGTGGTCCTGTGTTGTGTGTCTGAGCATATTGTGCGATTGCCTCAGCGACTCTGCTATTAATTAGCTCATTGAGCTCAACGACTGTCATGTGAACGTTTCCCTCAGCCATTAGTTTCCTATTTACAAGAAATGTTAGCATGCTTGCAAAGTCTAATGTAACATGTGTAAGTAAAACAACAAACACAACATATAATATAAATCAACACAACTGTTGGGAATAAATAATAGTTCTTCAATAGATAGAAATTTTGATTTGAGTACAATACTTTTGAAATCAAACATAAGTTTTCAAACTACTAATGTAGGAACACAACCCGTTCCTAATAAGTTTAAACAAACAAGAAAAGAAAAATCAATCGTCCTCAACTGTGGATTCAGGATCGGAATCAACAACTGGTGCTGGTTCCTCCCCTTCTTCCTCTTCATCCTCTTCCTCATTCTCAGAGGCCACTAAATCCTCTAAGGCTTCTATCCTGCCCTCCAAGAACTCAGCTCGGTTCTCTGAAGCTTCGAGACGATCAATCAAGTTAATCATGTCATTCCGCATATCATGAACCAGATGGGCAAGTTCCTCTTGCCTCTCATTAGCATCCCATTGTTCCTGAGAGTGTTGTGCGATCCTATCTTCTGCCTCGTACAAATCCTCGCGCAGTTTGGCGATCTCCTCAGCATCCGTCCTTTGCCTCTTAGGCTCAGGAGCATCTAGTACTGGTGGTGGATGTGTAGAAGGTCCCTCAGCAGGGATCTGCTGAGTGCCCTCCACTGGCTCCTCCTCCGGATCCTCATCCGGGTCCTCATCTGGATCCTCCTCGGGATCCTCGTCTGGGTCCTCCTCCGGATCCTCCTCCGGATCCTCCTCCGGATCTGAGTCATCCATCTCATATGGTGGAGGAGATGGAATAGGTGGTGGTGGTGATGATGGTGGTGCTGGAACTATCGGTGCCTCATCCTCAGAATCATCAATATAAATGTAAGGTACTGATGATGATGCCATGCCTGTTACATAATACTATATGTAAGTGCAATGCCATGGAATGTGTAAACAAGTCAATTACATAATGTCATATGTAATTTCTAAGTAATATGTGTAAACATAGGTGTCTAATGTCTAACAGTCATAGTCTAAGTCTACAAATGCAAACCTAGTTCGCTATAACCAATGTCTCTGATACCAATCTGTCACACCCCCAATATCTGTCACACCCCCAATTTCCAACTAACGGAATCATACCGTTTGGGAACGTGACAAACCAGGATCTCAGATCATTAGACATAGCGAAGA
Organism: Mikania micrantha; assembly: GCA_009363875.1. Classification (NCBI taxonomy): domain Eukaryota; kingdom Viridiplantae; phylum Streptophyta; class Magnoliopsida; order Asterales; family Asteraceae; genus Mikania; species Mikania micrantha. The sequence continues at coordinate 25,336,867 of CM018698.1, forward strand.
CCTCTATATGAATTTCAAAACATACTTTGGTCTTTAAAACATAACATCAGAGTTTTCAAAAGTTGCGGAAGCGTTTAAAAACCAGTAACAGTTGTAATATGAAAATTACAAAACAAACCAAAATGTTTAAAATGCATGTGACTCTATCTCCTAGTCCATGCCAGCTTTAATGCGCGCCTTAGCGTCCTGAGAAAACATGTAAATCAAGTCAACACAAAGGTTGGTGCATAACACAGGTTTTAAGTATTCACAATGTTCAAAACAACAGTTTGAATATCAAGTTGTAGATAACATAATCACACATGCACAGTCATGATAGCTAGTCATATAAACTATTTACATAAGTGGTCGACACCGAAGCTGACGAATTGCCATGCTATAGCATGTTTTTGCCTTGCCACTATTGTCTAGCACAACAATAGTAAAATGTGTTTGGTCAGTCAAACACCTGCGTAGATCCCATCTACCAGGTGAGGTTTGTCAAACCTAATAGATCTATTTCCAACTACCACGCTTTGCTCTACGGCAAACTAAACGGTTCGAGGTGTGTAAGGACTTTCAATTGCTATGTTGTCACAAATGTAAACAGATAACTCATGCAAGTGATATGTATCTAGAAAGAGTTTGTTGCACATGTTTTCTCCCCCAAAACAGTTTAAAATAAGAAAGGGGCCGTGTACGCACCTTTGATTTTTGCAGAATGATCAAATACTTGTGAACTTGCGTAGAAATCCTCTACGAAGAATCTGTGGTTTAAACAATAACCTAAAGTTATTCGGAATGTCGTTTGTGCTTGAAATTACATACGTGTTAACACACGTATGCTAAAGTGTTGGAAATGTGTATACGTAAATACGCGTGTTTTTTTGAAATCGTTTAAATAAAATCCTATAAGATTTTATTTAATTAAACGTAGTTATACGCGATTTCGTTTTCGAATTAAAATATGAATTTTACTATTTCAAGGTGTTCGTATTCCCGTTACGGTTCCAACGCAACTTGAACGGGTTAAATCGGAGTTCGTATGTGAAAGGTATTTCAAAAAAATACCAAAAATGGTATTTTTCCAAAAACCCGGCCACCCCCTGGCTCGAACCCGCGACCCTTCACACGCAACACACACACACTACCATCTTCGCCCGCTAGGGTTTCGCACTAAGCTTCTCAAATCAATTCTTTTAATCACTCCTTAGCCGGTTCCCCCTTATTTAACCTTAGTCGACTTCATCACACCCAATTGACCCACAATTCGAACCCCATTGATCCTAGAACCACAGGGCTATGATTCCTGTGATCAAATCGAATCTACAGGTTGTTTTAATTTGAATAACACATCCAATTGGTTCAAAAACCTCTAACCGGTTTCCTCTTAAAAAACTAAAACTCGAATACTAACAATTCGTTATAGTTTGCTGAAATTAACATGCCAACTAGCATAATCGAAGTCTTCTGAAACTTACTATGTAAAGTAATTTGATTATCAAACTTATTCGAACCGAAACCCCCAAAACCTCTTTGCATCATAAACCCTAGAATCGAACATCATCAATTCGTAGTTCCATGATAAAATTGACTTAGCAGTAACCTTAATCGGTCCTCTCTGAAACTACCTACATACTTTAATTTTATTTTTAAACTCTTTAAGATCAAAACCCCCAAAACAACTTTGATATGAACCCTAATTACTTGAACTCTAACAAATCGATGTTATCAGTTGAAATTGATTTAGGATAAACCTTAGTCGGCCATGTTAGAAGGTTTTGCAGTGATTACTTACTTGATTTGATGCTCAATTGAACGAAATCAAATTCTAGGTTGTTCTTCGGCCACCCTTCGATCGACTTCGACTGTCTGCTGCTTCTTGAATCAAATTGATTTGCTTCACCAGTTCTAAATGTGCCGAATAAGATCTCCCTAAGTTCAATTGTGAAGAATAATGTCGAATTATATGGTTTTGATTGTGATACCTTACGGTTTCAACTCTTTGGTACCCCTTGAGTTAAATTCGACATGATTAGGCTATAATAACCGATATTCAATGATGATAATCATCAATAGGATGATTAAAGACATTTAAATGATCAGTTACAACACAACTTGTGATAATTTCGAATTCCCCTTATTATTTAGAACGAATTTTGACTTTTAAATGTCAAAATTGCTTATCCAACCTTTTTACAAATCAAATTCTTGTAAACTAATTACCTTATAATAGTTTTATATACATTTTAACCCTTATAACTTATTCTAGATCAATAACTTAACATTTCGATTAACAAAATTGAGCCGAAAATCCCGAATTGTCACTAATTTGGTCCTTTAACTCATTGTTGGGCTAAATTAACCCAATTGGGCTTCTCAATTACAATTGGGCCTATCCTAAACTCATTGGGCCTATCTTAGCCTTATTGGGCCTACCTTGGGCCTACTTTGGCCTTGTTTGGCCTACTTGGGCCTTAGTGGGCCTTCCTTGTTTTCCTTGAGCCTAAATTGACCTTATTGGGCCTACTAGGCTTTGTTGGACCTTCATAGACTTCATTGGGCCTAATTTGTCCCGTTGGGCCTGTGATCTCACTCTCTTCAGTTAACAAGGTTAATCCGAAAAGCCGGATTGTCACATCATCCCCTTGTTGAAGGAATTTTCGTCCCGAAAATTAGTAAGTGTTAGGAGTAGTTAGGAAACTACTTACGAGTTTAAATCGTATGTGTTAGTGTGATTTGATCATTCTGTGTGCTTGTGTGTACTTACACACATAGTCTAATGCTTGCAACATCACAACTCAATGTGATCGTTCAATGTGACTGTTTGCGTGTACACTAGTTAGTTCACCTAACTGTGACTGTTTGTGTTTGATCATACTGTGTTGTGTAACCTCACAACTGTGACTGTTTGTACTATGCAACCCCGCACATAGCAAAATGTATGTAGCTAATCATGCATGTACTACCATAACATGTAACATATGAAATATAACACATAAAATGTATAAAATGTAACACAAATGTTTATAACAAAACCAATTGAATAAAGTGTTTGTGCTTACAGTTTGAAATTTGCAGAGTTGATGTGTGGAGCATCACGTCATCCCCTTGTTGAAGGAAATTTCGTCCCGAAATTTAACGTGCGCTCTCAGTGTTAGCAGTAACTGTTTTGAATAGATGAGGGTACTTCTTCATCATTTGGTCTTCCCGTTCCCATGTGAATTCAGGACCACGTCTTGAATTCCATCTGACTTTGACTATCGGAATCTTGCTTTGCTTAAGTTGTTTGACCTCTCGGTCCATGATTTCTGCTGGTTCTTCAATAAATCGTAACTGTTCATCTACTTGTATTTCTTCCAACAGTACAATCAATGTCTCGTCAGAAAGACATTTCTTTAAGTTCGATACATGAAAAACATCATGAACTCCACTGAGTTCATCCGGTAGTTTGAGTTGATATGCAACCGGACCAATCCTTTTCAAGATCTCAAAAGGTCCTACGTAACGTGGACTAAGCTTTCCGCGCTTGCCAAATCGTATCACACCTTTCCAAGGTGATACCTTTAGAAGAACTCGATCTCCTACTTGAAATTCCAACGGCTTACGACGTTTGTCCGCATAACTCTTCTGTCGATCCCGAGCCGCTGCCATACGGTTCCGGATTTGAACTATCTTCTCTGTCGTCTCGTGCACCAGTTCAGGACCTGTTATCTGACTGTCACCAATTTCAGCCCAGCAAACTGGTGAACGACATTTGCGACCATACAAAGCTTCAAACGGTGCTGCTTAAATACTTGTATGATAACTATTGTTGTAAGAGAATTCCACTAACGGTAAGTGATTTTCCCAGCTATCACCAAAATCAATTACACAAGCTCGTAACATATCCTCGAGCGTTTGAATCGTACGTTCACTTTGACCGTCAGTCTGTGGATGATAGGCGGTACTCATATCTAAGCGAGTCCCCAATGACTTATGAAGAGATTTCCAAAAGTTGGAAGTAAATCGGGCATCCCGATCTGATATGATAGAGATTGGCACGCCATGTCGTGCTACCACTTCCTTGATATAAATGCGAGTCAGTTTCTCCATCTTATCGGTTTCCTTAATTGCTAAGGAGTGTGCAGATTTCGTTAATCGATCGACGATTACCCATATCGTATCACAACCACTCGGCGTACGAGGTAACTTAGTAATGAAATCCATCGAAATCTGTTCCCACTTCCACATCGGTATCTCTTGTTGTTGCAGTAAACCAGATGGCTTCTGATATTCAACTTTGACTTTCGAACAAGTCAAACATTTGCTAACATACTTAGCAATATCAGCTTTCATGTGAGGCCACCAATACAGTGCCTTCAAGTCATGATACATCTTGTCTGATCCCGGATGGACTGAATATCTGGACTTGTGTGCTTCATCCATCACGAGTTCCCTTAAACCTCCATACAAAGGTATCCACAGTCGATCTATAAAATAACGAATTCCATCAGACTTGACATCCAACTGTGTTTCCATTCCTCGTAGAGATTCCTGTACCAAGTTTTCTGTTTTCAAGGCCTCGATCTGAGCACTGCGTACCTTGTCAGGTAAGTCAGTATGTATTGTCATCATAAGTGCACGAACCCGTCTTGTTCCTGTTGTGTCTTTTCTGCTCAGAGCGTCAGCTACTACATTAGCTTTTCCCGGGTGATATTTAATCGCGCATTCGTAGTCGTTCAACAACTGAACCCATCGTCGTTGTCTCATATTAAGCTCCTTCTGATCAAAGATATGTTGCAAACTCTTATGATCAGTATAAATCGTACACTTAGTTCCATACAAGTAATGCCTCCAAATCTTCAAAGCAAAAACCACTGCTCCTAACTCCAAGTCATGAGTAGTGTAATTCTTTTCATGTGTTCGTAGTTGCCTGGAAGCATAAGCAATCACTTTATCACGTTGCATCAACACACATCCCAAACCTTGTGCAGACGCATCACAATACACCACAAAGTCTTCCGTCCCTTCTGGTAAGGACAAAATCGGTGCGCTGCAGAGTTTTTGTTTCAATAACTGGAACGCAGTTTCCTGTTTATCCGTCCAGTTATACTTCGTTCCCTTATGCGTAAGAGCTGTAAGTGGTTGAGCGATCTTTGAGAAACCTTCAATGAATCTTCGATAATATCCCGCCAAACTAAGGAATTGTCGTACCTCGGTAGGAGTCTTTGGTGCTTCCCAATTCTTAATCGCTTCAATCTTCGCTGGATCAACATGTATACCCTTTTCATTAACTATATGACCCAGAAATTGTACTTCACGCATCCAGAAATCACATTTCGAGAACTTAGCGTACAATTGTTCTTGTTTCAATAGCTCTAGCAGTAATCGAAGATGTTCAGCGTGTTCCTCCTCAGATTGTGAATAGATGAGAATGTCATCAATGAAAACAATGACAAACTTATCAAGATAAGGTTTACAAACACGATTCATGAGATCCATGAATACAGCTGGAGCGTTTGTCAACCCAAATGGCATGACCAAAAACTCGTAATGGCCATAACGTGTCCTGAATGCTGTCTTCGGGATATCCTCCTCCTGAACTCTTAGTTGATGATAACCAGACCTGAGATCAATCTTCGAGTAGTAACTCGAACCTTGCAACTGATCGAACAGATCGTCAATTCTGGGTAACGGATACCGGTTCTTGATAGTAACCTGTTCAATTCCCGGTAATCGATACACATACGGAAAGTTCCGTCCTTCTTCTTTACAAACAAAACTGGAGCTCCCCACGGTGAAAAACTAGGTCGTATGAAACCCTTATCCAACAAATCTTGCAATTGTGTGGATAACTCTTGCATCTCTGACGGTGCAAGTCGATAAGGCGCCCTAGCTATCGGTGCTGCGTCTGGTGTAAGGTCGATTCGAAATTCCACCTGTCTGATAGGCGGTAATCCCGGCAAGTCTTCTGGAAATACCTCCGGAAATTCACAAACTACAGGTATATCTTCAATCTTCTTCTCAGCTACCGGCTTTTCAGTTATAAGTGCTATAACTGCCGTATGACCTTTCCGCAGACATTTGTGTGCTTTCATACAAGATATGAGACGCAGTGGTGTACTGCTCTTCTCGCCTTGTACATACAATGTCTCTCCCTGCGGAAGAGGTATGCGAACAATCTTTTCATGGCATACGATTTCAGCCTGGTTTTTGGACAACCAGTCCATGCCAATGACTACATCAAAACTACCTAAAGTAATAGGCATAAGATCAATTTCCAATGTCTGACCCATCAAATCAAGCATACATCCCTTAAAGATTTGTTCGACTACTATTAACTTACCATCAGCTAATTCCACAGTGTATGGGCTATCTAAGGCAGTAGGACTAACATTTAGCAACTTAGCAAGTGAACTAGATACAAAACTCCGATCGGCACCAGTGTCAAATAACATAGAGGCATAGTGATTATTTAAGAGGAACGTACCCGTAACGATGTTGGGATCCTCCCGTGCCTGACGTCCTCCAATCACAAACGCCCTGCCTCTAGCACCATTGTTGTTGTTATTATTGTTGTTGTTGGTGCCATTACCATTACCATTACCGTTGTCGTTGCCTGTTGCATTATTATTCTCCCCACTTTTCTTGAGTTGTGGGCAATCCTTCTTGAAGTGTCCCATCTTGCCACACTCATAACAAACCTTCTGTGTGTTGTTCTGGTTATTATTCTGGTTGTTGTGGTTGTTCTGTAGCTCCCCGCGACAATCCTTAGCCGCATGTCCAATCTTGCCACACCTCTGGCACTTAGCTCTCTCACATTGATTACCTGCATGATGATACCCACACCTGTTGCACTTGGGGTGTTTACCAATATAACCCCCCGATGATGATGATTGCTGACCACTGCTTGAATTATGATTAGACTTGTTTGAGTCTTGCTTTCGGTTTTGCTGATATGACTGTTGGTTGTTGCCCTTTGAGTTGTTACCTTCCCACTTTCTTTTATGATCTCCCACCTTGGTAGCAGATGTTCGTTTAGGCAGAGTCCCCTGTAATACTGCCTGATTAGTAAGCTGATGCGCTAAACGAACAGCTTGTTGAATGGTGGTGGGATTCGCTGAAGTAACCAACCCCTGAATCTGAGGCACTAGTCATCCAATGTATCTTTCAATCCACTTACTGGCTGGAGTAGCCGTGTGTGGTAGAAGTCTGGCCAGTTCATGCGACCTGGTCGTGTACTCTTCAATATTTGACCCCTCCATCTTGAGGTGCCAATATTCCTCCTCCAACTTCTGCATTTCACTGCGAGGACAATACTCCTCTTGCAGTAAAGTTTTGAAGTCGTTCCATGTCAATGCATTAGCCTCTCCCAACCCCAGAGTCTGAACATTTGAGTTCCACCAAGTTAATGCTGGACCCTCCAATGTTCCCGTAGCAAATTTCACCTTGCTTTCGTCAGGGCAGTTGCACATTTCAAACACAGACTCCGCCTTTTCAATCCATCGGAGAAGTCCTATGGCCCCCTCCGACCCTTTGAAATTATGTGGCTTACAGTCCAAGAACATCTTGAACGTGCATGCCTGTGAGTTAACCAATCCTCCAGCCGGACCATGTGGTCCTGTGTTGTGTGTCTGAGCATATTGTGCGATTGCCTCAGCGACTCTGCTATTAATTAGCTCATTGAGCTCAACGACTGTCATGTGAACGTTTCCCTCAGCCATTAGTTTCCTATTTACAAGAAATGTTAGCATGCTTGCAAAGTCTAATGTAACATGTGTAAGTAAAACAACAAACACAACATATAATATAAATCAACACAACTGTTGGGAATAAATAATAGTTCTTCAATAGATAGAAATTTTGATTTGAGTACAATACTTTTGAAATCAAACATAAGTTTTCAAACTACTAATGTAGGAACACAACCCGTTCCTAATAAGTTTAAACAAACAAGAAAAGAAAAATCAATCGTCCTCAACTGTGGATTCAGGATCGGAATCAACAACTGGTGCTGGTTCCTCCCCTTCTTCCTCTTCATCCTCTTCCTCATTCTCAGAGGCCACTAAATCCTCTAAGGCTTCTATCCTGCCCTCCAAGAACTCAGCTCGGTTCTCTGAAGCTTCGAGACGATCAATCAAGTTAATCATGTCATTCCGCATATCATGAACCAGATGGGCAAGTTCCTCTTGCCTCTCATTAGCATCCCATTGTTCCTGAGAGTGTTGTGCGATCCTATCTTCTGCCTCGTACAAATCCTCACGCAGTTTGGCGATCTCCTCAGCATCCGTCCTTTGCCTCTTAGGCTCAGGAGCATCTAGTACTGGTGGTGGATGTGTAGAAGGTCCCTCAGCAGGGATCTGCTGAGTGCCCTCCACTGGCTCCTCCTCCGGATCCTCATCCGGGTCCTCATCTGGATCCTCCTCGGGATCCTCGTCTGGGTCCTCCTCCGGATCCTCCTCCGGATCTGAGTCATCCATCTCATATGGTGGAGGAGATAGAATAGGTGGTGGTGGTGATGATGGTGGTGCTGGAACTATCGGTGCCTCATCCTCAGAATCATCAATATAAATGTAAGGTACTGATGATGATGCCATGCCTGTTACATAATACTATATGTAAGTGCAATGCCATGGAATGTGTAAACAAGTCAATTACATAATGTCATATGTAATTTCTAAGTAATATGTGTAAACATAGGTGTCTAATGTCTAACAGTCATAGTCTAAGTCTACAAATGCAAACCTAGTTCGCTATAACCAATGTCTCTGATACCAATCTGTCACATCCCCAATATCTGTCACACCCCCAATTTCCAACTAACGGAATCATACCGTTTGGGAACGTGACAAACCAGGATCTCAGATCATTAGACATAGCGAAGACCTCTATATGAATTTCAAAACATACTTTGGTCTTTAAAACATAACATCAGAGTTTTCAAAAGTTGCGGAAGCGTTTAAAAACCAGTAACAGTTGTAATATGAAAATTACAAAACAAACCAAAATGTTTAAAATGCATGTGACTCTATCTCCTAGTCCATGCCAGCTTTAATGCGCGCCTTAGCGTCCTGAGAAAACATGTAAATCAAGTCAACACAAAGGTTGGTGCATAACACAGGTTTTAAGTATTCACAATGTTCAAAACAACAGTTTGAATATCAAGTTGTAGATAACATAATCACACATGCACAGTCATGATAGCTAGTCATATAAACTATTTACATAAGTGGTCGACACCGAAGCTGACGAATTGCCATGCTATAGCATGTTTTTGCCTTGCCACTATTGTCTAGCACAACAATAGTAAAATGTGTTTGGTCAGTCAAACACCTGCGTAGATCCCATCTACCAGGTGAGGTTTGTCAAACCTAATAGATCTATTTCCAACTACCACGCTTTGCTCTACGGCAAACTAAACGGTTCGAGGTGTGTAAGGACTTTCAATTGCTATGTTGTCACAAAATGTAAACAGATAACTCATGCAAGTGATATGTATCTAGAAAGAGTTTGTTGCACATGTTTTCTCCCCCAAAACAGTTTAAAATAAGAAAGGGGCCGTGTACGCACCTTTGATTTTTGCAGAATGATCAAATACTTGTGAACTTGCGTAGAAATCCTCTACGAAGAATCTGTGGTTTAAACAATAACCTAAAGTTATTCGGAATGTCGTTTGTGCTTGAAATTACATACGTGTTAACACACGTATGCTAAAGTGTTGGAAATGTGTATACGTAAATACGCGTGTTTTTTTGAAATCGTTTAAATAAAATCCTATAAGATTTTATTTAATTAAACGTAGTTATACGCGATTTCGTTTTCGAATTAAAATATGAATTTTACTATTTCAAGGTGTTCGTATTCCCGTTACGGTTCCAACGCAACTTGAACGGGTTAAATCGGAGTTCGTATGTGAAAGGTATTTCAAAAAAATACCAAAAATGGTATTTTTCCAAAAACCCGGCCACCCCCTGGCTCGAACCCGCGACCCTTCACACGCAACACACACACACTACCATCTTCGCCCGCTAGGGTTTCGCACTAAGCTTCTCAAATCAATTCTTTTAATCACTCCTTAGCCGGTTCCCCCTTATTTAACCTTAGTCGACTTCATCACACCCAATTGACCCACAATTCGAACCCCATTGATCCTAGAACCACAGGGCTATGATTCCTGTGATCAAATCGAATCTACAGGTTGTTTTAATTTGAATAACACATCCAATTGGTTCAAAAACCTCTAACCGGTTTCCTCTTAAAAAACTAAAACTCGAATACTAACAATTCGTTATAGTTTGCTGAAATTAACATGCCAACTAGCATAATCGAAGTCTTCTGAAACTTACTATGTAAAGTAATTTGATTATCAAACTTATTCGAACCGAAACCCCCAAAACCTCTTTGCATCATAAACCCTAGAATCGAACTTCATCAATTCGTAGTTCCATGATAAAATTGACTTAGCAGTAACCTTAATCGGTCCTCTCTGAAACTACCTACATACTTTAATTTTATTTTTAAACTCTTTAAGATCAAAACCCCCAAAACAACTTTGATATGAACCCTAATTACTTGAACTCTAACAAATCGATGTTATCAGTTGAAATTGATTTAGGATAAACCTTAGTCGGCCATGTTAGAAGGTTTTGCAGTGATTACTTACTTGATTTGATGCTCAATTGAACGAAATCAAATTCTAGGTTGTTCTTCGGCCACCCTTCGATCGACTTCGACTGTCTGCTGCTTCTTGAATCAAATTGATTTGCTTCACCAGTTCTAAATGTGCCGAATAAGATCTCCCTAAGTTCAATTGTGAAGAATAATGTCGAATTATATGGTTTTGATTGTGATACCTTACGGTTTCAACTCTTTGGTACCCCTTGAGTTAAATTCGACATGATTAGGCTATAATAACCGATATTCAATGATGATAATCATCAATAGGATGATTAAAGACATTTAAATGATCAGTTACAACACAACTTGTGATAATTTCGAATTCCCCTTATTATTTAGAACGAATTTTGACTTTTAAATGTCAAAATTGCTTATCCAACCTTTTTACAAATCAAATTCTTGTAAACTAATTACCTTATAATAGTTTTATATACATTTTAACCCTTATAACTTATTCTAGATCAATAACTTAACATTTCGATTAACAAAATTGAGCCGAAAATCCCGAATTGTCACTAATTTGGTCCTTTAACTCATTGTTGGGCTAAATTAACCCAATTGGGCTTCTCAATTACAATTGGGCCTATCCTAAACTCATTGGGCCTATCTTAGCCTTATTGGGCCTACCTTGGGCCTACTTTGGCCTTGTTTGGCCTACTTGGGCCTTAGTGGGCCTTCCTTGTTTTCCTTGAGCCTAAATTGACCTTATTGGGCCTACTAGGCTTTGTTGGACCTTCATAGACTTCATTGAGCCTAATTTGTCCCGTTGGGCCTGTGATCTCACTCTCTTCAGTTAACAAGGTTAATCCGAAAAGCCGGATTGTCACAATGCGCATTATAGATATGGTGTCACCATCATCACCACATACGCTCGCACACGACGAGGAGGAGCCGATCGCTCCAGCACTACCAGGATCACCCCTACCGGTGGCTGTAGAGTCACCTGGACAGCATCCCCTACCATATGGGGGGAGCGAGACGGATGTAATCGAGGAGGATCCAGAGGAGGATCTTGAGGAGGATCCCGTGGAGGAGTCACCTGACCATGCATCACCCATACTACACGCCCAGGGCCTAAGAGGACACGACTTGAGTCAGACGACATTGCTCGACTGACTTGGGAAGTGAAATGGGCAAACGACAGGATCGAGTGTCTCACACAGGAGTTGAGAGATGCGAATGCTCGACACGCAGAGCTCTATAGTGTAGTTAACACGATGGATCGAGATATGACCCAGTTGACTGGATGACTTCAGGAGGCAGTGAACCGAGCTGCTATTGCTGAGGCTAGACTCGCAGAGCTAGAGGACATGGTCGTAGTCCTAGAACCAGAGGAGCCTGACTCTGAGGAGGAGGAGGAGGAACCAGTTGAGGGTGCTGATTCCGAGTCCACTATCGACGATGCCTTAGATTGATTTAGCATAGACCTAGAAGGGACAGGTTGTGTCCCTGTAACTGGATATTTTGGGATTTTGGATGTTTTGGTATTAAATGAATTTTAGCCAGTACAACTTATTATATATCAAAAGCTATTATCTATTATTAAAAATTTGTGTCTATGCATATCAATACATGTTTCCTTTCTATACCGACCACACATTTTATTAGACCGTAGTAACAACCTAATGCTTATTCTTGCTATGAAGATCATGGCTGGAAGACGCGGTGGACGCTGGAACGCGGGAGGACGTGAAAACATCAACCTATTGTGCAAATTACGTTAAAAGCCACGTCATCTTGTTTGAAATCCATGTTAACGGTACGATTATAAATTCATAACGATTTGAAAATACACGAGAAATCGTGAACGTGGGTGAAAATCGTGTGAAAAAATCAAGGATTTTACTCCGGAACTCTTCGCGGTACGGCAAGTATTTTTGGGTCCCCTTGGCGGTACGCGATGAGCCCAAAATATCTAAAATTCTCCGGATTTTCTTCGCTGTACGCCAAGCCCCTATAAGGCGTCCTTGGCGGTACACAAAGATAGGTTGGTTCAGATAGATCAGATAGAACAATCAGATTTCATGCAAAACATAGTTTCTTGCTTTCTCTCGAACATATCCACTTCATAGACGATCAAATTGATCTCAGAGCTACAAAAGCTTGATTTTAAGCTATTGAATTATCACAAGCAAGTTGGGGATCATCTTTACAAAATTTGTACGCAAAGATAGGTTGGTTCAAATAGATCAGATAGAATAATCAGATTTCATGGAAAACATAGTTTCTTGCTTTCTCTTGAACATATCCACTTCACAGGCGATCAAATCGATCTCAGAGCTCCAACCTTGATTTTAAGCTGTTGAATTATCACAAGCAAGCCATGGATCATCTTTACAACATCCGATTGTTGTTTCATAACCGAAAACCCGTCCAAACGGGTAACGATTCGTTTTCTCCTACTAATTTGACAATGTATGGATTAGATCTACTTTTTGAACGCAATGCAAAAGTTACTGTTATTGATTATTGTCCAGATGTTGGCTAGGAATAGTTAGAAACAAAAAACTCGATATGTTAAAGGTTAAATCCTTGTTTTGATCCGTTATAATGCCCGATTATCATGAAACCATATCATAGATTATAATGGTTTAACCATTTGAGTATAACAATGATTGTGATTGTCTTAATGAATCTTTGAAATGCCATATCAAATACAAGTGTTTCAAACTAATGACAAGAGTTTAGATAATCAGTGGAATACCAATATTACGTTTATGTTTAACAGCCAGATAAGTATATTGAATATGGTTATTAAACCTATTCTAATAGGATATTCCTATGTTTCATGAGATCTAAATGATCAATAACAAGGATTAACTATTCCTAACCCCAAAATCCATCGGGAAACTTTATCACTGATATAATCAACAACAATACCTATTTGGTTAATATGAGGACATTCTAATTAATCCAATGTGTCATCAACTCCTAAATATGAACCTAAATCATTATAGGTTCCCATATTATCATACATTGTATGATATTCAATTAAAAAAACCGATTAAGAATTTAACATAAGTTTGATGACTTGAATTGCAATGTCCTTGACATTGAACGATAAGGAAGATCTAATAAGCAAATTAAAACACAAGTACCTTGTAAAAGTTTAAATAATGCAGAACTGACATGCAAACACAAGTTTGCGTATTAACCATGATACTAATCTGGAAATTGTGTTTGGTACAACAATGGCCAACCCAGGTGAATGATACTAATCCACCTATCTGCACGTTTAAATCATTCCTGGACTGCAAACCCCAATCATTCAATGGTAAGGAGGTTCCGTCGGTCTTATGCGCCGGATGGAGAAGGCGGAGTCTGCCTTCGCCATGAGCAACTGTCGGAACGAAGACCGAGTCAAATTTGGAGCTGGAACTCTTGAGGGAGCTGCCCTCATTTGTTGGAACACAAACGTTCAGAACCTAGAGCTGGATGTAGCCAATGCCCTACCATGGGAAGAGTTCAAGCGAATGATGAACCGTGAGTATTGTCCTCACGGTGAAGTGCAGAAGCTCGAAACTGAATTCTGGAACCACAAGATGGTCGGTTCCGAGATAGAGGCATATAGCGCACCTGTGCCCAGAGATGATACCCCTAGCCTACAAACACATTGAGAAATACATCGAGGTATTACCTCCTCAAATCCAGGGTATGGTACTTTCTGCTGATCCCATCACCTTGCAACAAGCCATCCGATTGGCTCACCGAATTACTGATTTGACTATTGCGCAAGGACTTTTACCACCTCGTGGCTCGGTAGACAAAACCACAGACAACAAATGCAAATGGGATAACTCCCTGAGCAAAACGTCCACTCTCCAACCACCACCACAACAACGTAAGTTTGGATCACCCCAAGCTTACACACCACCCACTCCAACCACTCAGAACCAAGGAGGTTATGCAGGCAAACATCCCTAGTGAAACAAGTGCAACTTCCATCACACACTTGGTCAATGTGGTGTCTTCCGATGCCAACGCTGCGGAAAAGTAGGACATGTAGCTAAGGACTGCTAGGGTGAGCTATTGACCAAAACCCCACAACCACAAAAACATGAAGCACCAAAAGGCTGCTTCGAATGTGGGAAAGCAGGGTACTTCAAGGAGGACCGCCCACACTTGAAGAACAACAACCACAATCAGCCAAACAACAATGGGAACAACAACGGTCCAAAGGGAAGAGCCTTCGTGATCAGGGCAAAGGAAGCCAGAAGGGATCCCAACCTCGCTATAGGTACGTATCTCCTAAACGATCATTATGCTTCTATATTATTTGATACTGGAGCTGAGAAAAGCTTTATATCTAAGGAATTTAGTGAGATACTTGCCATAATCCCAACACCACTAAAGGTCGAATACACTGTAGAGCTAGCTGATGGTAAACTAATAGTAGCTAAGCACATTATGAAAGAATGCATCCTAGAGCTAGCAAATTAAAATTTTAAGATTGACCTCATGCTAGTCACGCTCGGCAGTTTTGACGTCGTAGTAGGCATGAATTGGTTGTCTAAAATCCAAGTTGAAATAGTTTGCCATGACGAAATTGTACATATACCCCTACCTAGTGGAGAGACTCAAACCATCAGGGTGAAAGGAGCGACACTCCTTTCAATATCATCTCGTGCATGAAAGCTCACAAATGCCTACGAAAGGGATACACGGCCATACTGGCACTTATCACCGACAAAACCAAAGAGGAGAAGAAACTAGAAGAAATCCCAGTTGTATGTGACTATCCTGACATATTTCATGAGGATCTACTAGGACTTCCACCACCACGACAAGTGGAACTCCGCATAGACCTCGCTCCGGGGGCAACACCTATTGCATGAGCACCCAATCGACTTGCACCTTGGAGATGCAGGAACTGTCTAACCAACTGCAAGAGTTGTTGGACAAGGATTTCATTAGACCGAGATTATCGCCGTGGGGAGCTCTGGTACTGTTCGTTAAGAAGAAGGATGGCACGTTTCGTATGTGCATCGACTACCGTGCGTTGAACAAGGTGACGATCAAGAACTGTTACCCCTTATCTCGAATCGATGATTTGTTCGATCAACTACATGGATCGAGTTACTACTCCAAGATCGATTTGCGATCTGAGTATCATCAATTGAGAATCCAAGAGGAAGATATTCCTAAGACTGCCTTTCGTACTTAGTATGGCCATTACAAGTTTTTGGTCATGCCGTTTGGTCTTACAAATGCACCTGCGTATTAATGGATCTCATGAACCGAATGTGCAAACCCTACCTTGACATGTTTATCATTTTTTTCATCAATGATATTGTCATCTACTCCAAAACTCAGGAGGAACATAAAGAGTATCTTCAATTGGCTCTTGAACTCTTGCGACAAGAGAAGCTGTATGCTAAAAATATCAAAATGTGACTTTTGGATCCGAGAGGGCCATTTCTTGGGACATGTTGTTAATGAACAAGGAATAAATGTGGATAAATTCAAGATAGAGGCCATCAAGAACTAGGAAGCACCAAAGACCCTAACTGAGATGCGACAATTCCTAGGCTATTATCGATGATTCATTGAAGGATTTTCCAAGATAGCCCAACCACTCATAGCATTAACTCACAAAGACAAGAAATATCTCTGGATTGACAAACAAGAAGCCGCATTTCAGCTTCTCAAACAGAAGCTTTGTAGTGCACCTATTTTATCCCTTCCCGAGGGAATGTATGATTTCGTAGTATACAGTGATGCCTCGATAGAAGGACTTGGCTGTGTGTTGATGCATCGAGAGAAGGTGATTGAGTACTAGAAACCGTCTGGACCACTATCACAATTAGAGATCTCCATGTGGTAGTGGGAGAAAATCTCCATGGATTTCATTACCAAATTATCCCGTACTCCTCGTGGATGCAACACTATCTGGGTAATTGTGGATCGACTGACCAAGTCAGCACATTTCCTTGCGATCAAGGAAAACGATAAGATGGAAAAGTTGGCAAGAATCTACGTTAAGGAAGTAGTCTCGCGACATGGAGTGCCAATCTCCATCATCTCTGATCGAGACGGTCGATTCATTTCGAACTTCTGGAAATCATTACAAAATTCACTTGGTATACGGTTGGACATGAGTACAACATACCACCCACAAACCGATGGTCAAAGCGAACGCACGATCCAAACACTCGAAGACATGCTACGAGCTTGCGGAGTAGACTTTGGCAAAAGCTGGGAAACTCACCTATTTTTAGTAGAGTTATCCTACAACAACAGATATCACACAAGCATCATGGTAGCGCCTTTTGAGGCACTATATGATAGGAAGTGCCGATCGCCTATCTGCTGGGCAGAAGTGGGCGACAGCCAGCTCACTGCCCAAACTGGTGCATGAAACATCTGAAAGATTGTGCAAATCAAAAACCGCATGGCAGCCGCTCGTGATCATCAGAAGAACTATGTCGACAAGCCCCGTAAGCCTGTGGAATTTCAGGTAAGAGATAAAGTCCTTCTAAAAGTTTCACCATGGAAATGCGTTATTCGTTTTGGGAAATGAGGCAAAGAAAACCACGATATATTGGACCGTCTGAGATCCTTAAAAGGATTGGTCCACTGGCATATCAGCTTAACTTACCTACTGAATTCGATGAAGTTCACAATGTATTCCATGTCTCAAACTTGAAAAAGTGCCTATCGGACGAGACACTCGTAATTTCACTGGATGAGATCCAGGTGGATGACCAACTACGATTCGTGGAAAACCAGTAGAAATCATGGATCTGAAGTCAAACAACTCAAGCAGAGTCGGATTCTGATTGTTAGAGTCCGATATAACTCGAAGCGTGGACCTGAATTCACATGGGAATATGAAGATCATATGATGCGTAAATATCCTCACTTGATCAAACAGACAACGTCAAACACCGACAACAACGAATAAATTCTGGACTTGGTGGAACTCTTGGACCATTGAAGCTTCAAAGGAAGTATTGGAAGGCATTAAGAAGGAAGCTGCTCATATTCGAACATCTGTAGAGTTGTAGCTTCTGTTCCAGCTCAAATCTAAGTCATCTAGCCACTTGTGAGGTAGTTTTCTATGGTTATCTACACTTAGATCATACATGCAAAGCTCAAAAACACACATGCAAGTCTGTTTACACACATGCAACTCCAATCAACCCACATGCATGAATTTTTGGTTGTTCTTGGATATTATTTGATCCATTTTAACTGTGATTGAAGTGTCAACATCATCTAGAAATGAGTTTTGTTTGATTTGATGGAGTTTTATAAAACCTACTATATTAGGAAACGTTTTGGATGCATGTTGTTGATAAATGATCATCTAGGCATATTATATGTGTTTGGATGATGCTAAATGTCTATTAAAGTGTCTAGAAACACTTTTTGATAGATGGATTTATGAAAAATATGGTTTTGATAAGAACTTACTATTAACAGAAACTTTGAAAATCAAAAGAGGTATTTCAATGATTTGTCATGAATTGATGATTTTAGATTGTTGTAATATGTTTAAGAATGATATACGAACATATTTGGAACTTTGATTTGTGAAAACGGACTTTTAAACATGTACTTTCTAAAACTAGAAATTTTATTCGGGGGAAATGCCAAATATGATGAAATGACATGTTATGGTACTTTTATAAGCGTTTAACGTGTTCTAAAAATGTAACATCCGGTTTTCTTGTACTTTAAACATATAGCAATTATATTAAAGGAATATTAATATTCATAAGTCTTTAGCTGAATTAGTGATAATATGCAAAAGAAGAATAAAAGGAATCTGGTGTTAATAGATCTTAAAGAAACATACATCATCTTATATTGATTTAATTAAGTGTCAAACCGACTACATATCTAGAATCCTAACTTGAAAATAGAGAAAATGAGTGTAAGCAAAATCGCGAAACAAGGCTCCGATTTCAAGATACGCTGAGTCGAATAAAGCATTCAATAAGCGGTCATATGTATTGAAATATTCAGGTCTTGAAATTATAACCATTGGAAAGATCTCGAAAAATCGTGAACGTAGGCGAAAACCGAAGTTAAAACGGAGTTTGTATGCTTAAGTTATCGCGAAAACAAGAAACTAGTCAGATTTCGCGACACGTGGCACCACGTGTCGACACGTGGCAGGCATGCAAGCCACTACGTCTGGGCGTACCGTCCCGAGCCAAACGTTGGGGCTAGGCGATGCGCCCCGGACCTAGATTTCGTCTATATAAGGCAGAACATCAGATTTTCGAATTCTGTCGAAATTTTTCACTTTCCAGCTCTCAAATCCCGACCCTACACCTCCAGATACCCATATTTAACCCCTCCAATCATCTAGTATTCAACGAGAGGTGCTACCGAACTTCTGTAAGGTAAAAATCTTGATTTGTTATAATGCTCGCTTTAGATATTATTATTATATATAATAAGATTATGATTAATTGTTTGGTTTAAATCAAAAACACGTCGAGCATCTGCCCGATTGGTTTTTGAAAAACAAACAATTATAAGCAGAGGTTCTGCCCAATTGTTTTCAGAAAAATCAAGGAATATAAGTCAAGGTTCTGCCCGACTTAAAATAAAAAAACACTATTGGATAAGCCGTTGTGCTGCCCGTTTAGAAACCCTGAAATAAAACGGGGTTTGCGTTATATGATTAAGATTATAATTATGTTAGGATATCCATGTTAATAGGATATCATTGTGAACTTGAGAAAGTGAAGGATAGCAAAGAGAGTTAGCTCGTTGTGCATAACTAAGTTAAGGTGAGTTCTATGAGCCATGTTTTACTGTTTTAAGTGCTTTGGGCTGATGTGAATGTTATATTGATAATGTTTTGATGTATATGATATTATATTGATGCCGGGATGTTTACCGTTTATACCAATGTTAAGTCCGGATAATGCCGAATTTTATGTACGTATTTTGCAAAATAGAAAAAGGCAACCCAAATCTTTGGTTTGAAAACAAATTTACAAAAAAAGAGTTTTTAAGAGGTATAAATCTCGGATACTAAGAAATACATGGTCCTAATATATCGAAGGTGTGTATCCATATGCTCCTTCGATATAACAGGATGACGTCGGTGGATAGGTCTTAGGTAAAGACGGTGTTCCGAAAAATAATTCTTGCACTACGGTGCTGATTATAAAGTTTTTAAAAGAGATTTTGAAAGCACCTTTGGGTGAATAAAGTTTTTAGTACTTACCTTCGGGTAAAACAGAGTTACCTTCGGGTAAAACAGAGCACCTTCGGGTAAAACAGAGCACCTTCGGGTGAACAGAGTTACCTTCGGGTAAAACAGAGGTACCTTCGGGTAAAACAGAGCACCTTCGCGTGAACAAAGTTACCTTCGGGTAAAACAGAGCACCGTCAGGGGAACAGAGTTTTAATTAATGAATGTTTTTGGCATAATATGATATATGTATATTGATGTGTGATTTTATGAAATAAATAATTTGAAATGAAAAGATATTTACTAAACTTAGAACTCACCAGCTTAAGCTGACAACTTTTAACATGCACATCAGGTAGAGATGATGAAGCCTCAACTAGTCGAGGCAAGAAACAGTTGGCATAAGTGACCCTGGATGGATGCTGGCTGCAGGTTTTGAGAAGACTGGCATAGATGTAGATTTTGTAAAAAAAAATAAATAAAAATGGTTGTGTAACAGATATGTAATGGGGTTTACTTATGTATAATATGTTCTATTTCCGCTGCAATTGAGTTATCTCTATTTAATCATTGTGCTTATGAGTAAATCCAATGAAGTAACGTGTATCGGGAGACGGGCGTTACAAGTTGGTATCAGAGCACTGGTTTAAGAGATTTAGGTACTCACGCGGTAACTAAACATAAACTAGGTCTCTAGGAAAACTTAGGAATGCCAGTCATAGCAGCCACATGCCAGCCACATAGGATGCATCAAGCATATACCGAATGAAACTTTTGACACATGCGTAAATGCTAAAAATCAATTGCAATTAGCTACTGCAATTGAGGTTTGGCATTTGCAAATAATGCTATAGTTTGATCCATTATTTGTAAAGGTGCTGTAAGTTAAGGGTTAAGGTGGGATATTTAATATAAATATGATAGAATATAAACTGGAAGATGATGTCATAGTAAATAAGTAATTACATCCTAGGTTCTGTAATTGATTATTTATTATACATTCGTACTCTGGGATTACTACTTATCATACAAATATTGAATTATCCTATACCTCAATTGTAGGATGACCAATAGAGAACGTGCTCTAGATGAAAATATCGATCGTGAAACCGGTAGGCCCCTAATTAGAAGAAGAAGTACTCGATTAAATCCAAATTTGGAAGATGAAGTACAATTGAAACGAATGAAAATTCTCATGAGAATAACGGAGCCAACGATCAACCAGATCAGATGGAAGCAGACTTTGTAAGAATGCTTAAAGCGGCAATACCAGAAATTGCTTCAGAAATACGTCGACAAGAGAAGGATAGTAATGGTAATCGCTCTGGCGCTGATAACAATACGGGAATAGAGACAGGTGCAGCTATGGGAAATGGAGCTACTCAAATTGTCGTACCACTCACTACGGTTAGACAAGAAGATAAAAAGAAAGGATGCGACTACAAGATCTTCAAGAGTTGTAACCCTCCTTCATTCGATGTAAAGAAAGATGCAGTGACAGCACACCAGTCGCTTCGAGAGATGGAGTCTGTGATCAAGATTAGTGAGTGCAATGATAGTCAGAAAGTTAAGTTTGCAGCTCATTCCTTTGTATCTGAAGCTTTGTTTTGGTGGGACACAATTCAGCAAGCGATGGGGGAGCCTGCGGTAGAAGCATTAAGTTGGGAGAGTTTCAAGCGTTTAGTGTTAGCAAAATTTTGTCCAAAGTTTGTTATAGATAAGATGGAGAAGGATTTTAAAAGAGATTTTGAAAGCACCTTTGGGTGAATAAAGTTTTTAGTACTTACCTTCGGGTAAAACAGAGTTACCTTCGGGTAAAACAGAGCACCTTCGGGTAAAACAGAGCACCTTCGGGTAAAACAGAGCACCTTCGGGTGAACAGAGTTACCTTCGGGTAAAACAGAGTTACCTTCGGGTAAAACAGAGCACCTTCGCGTGAACAGAGTTTTAATTAATGAATGTTTTTGGCATAATATGATATATGTATATTGATGTGTGATTTTATGAAATAAATAATTTGAAATGAAAAGATATTTACTAAACTTAGAACTCACCAGCTTAAGCTGACAACTTTTAACATGCACATCAGGTAGAGATGATGAAGCCTTAACTAGTCGAGGCAAGAAACAGTTGGTATAAGTGACCCTGGATGGATGCTGGCTGCAGGTTTTGAGAAGACCGGCATAGATGTAGATTTTGTAAAAAAAAATAAATAAAAATGGTTGTGTAACAGATATGTAATGGGGTTTACTTATGTATAATATGTTCTATTTACGCTGCAATTGAGTTATCTCTATTTAATCATTGTGCTTATGAGTATGAAGTAACGTGTCTCGGGAGACGGGCGTTACAAAAAACATTCTAAAAATATTAGTTTTGATGAAATGGGATTTCTTAACTAAACTTTCCAAAAACAGAAACTTTCTAAATATATAAAGTTTCTTAAAATAGAAACTTTCCAAAAATGGTAACTTTCCAGAAATGGAAACTTTTATGATTTTCATATGTGACTTACGTGAACGTTGTTATGATTAGAATCGTAGGATGCATGATAATGTCCTACTTGCGTGTTAAGATTAATATGGAACATAAACAAACTAAACATAACAAACGTGTCAACAACGATTCGCACATACAAACAGGAACTGTACTATCAGGTGAGTTCGCGGCCCCTTTTACTATCCTTCTACCTTTGGGGGAGAAAAGATTGCATACAAACCATTCTCAAACAAAAAACCCATTTTTGATACATATGGACATGCTTTATCACTATATATATATGTGTGTGTGTGTGTGTGTGTGTGTGGCACACATCACAACAAAGTACTCACAAACACAACTCGGACCGTTAGTAGCACGGGACGCATATCGTGGTAATCTTGAATAGTACTATTTGGGTCTGATAAACCCCTTTGCTGCAATTGGGAGCCACCCTGACTGAGAGTTGGAAGAGAGCAAAATTAACCAAACACATTTACCATTGTCTTGTGTGATGGACATGGAGGGAGGCATGCTGTCAGCTTCGGTTTCGAACCAACATATAATATAACTGTATTGACTAGCTATTAATCGATATTGTATTGTAATGATACGTAGTCCTGCAACATTTACTTTAAAAATTTAATGTTTACTGCTTATGTAAAATCGTTGCACTCACCAACCATTGTGTTGACCTTTTTCTCGCACACACACATGACTAGGATGCTAGGACGAGGTCGCATGCATCTACTAAGTGTCTTAGGCTATTGAAAACAATCTAACAGTTTTGGTTTTGTAATGTAATGTAATCTTCAACAATTTAAACCGCTTCCGCGACTTTTGATTTGAAATGTTTGTTAACATTTTACTTAGCTTCTGCAACTCTGATTTACAAAGTTGTTTTATCCAAGTTATTGGATGTACGTAAACAACCAGACGTATAGCTCTCGCAAGTGTGACCGGAGACTGCGATCCTGCACCAATCGTGGTCGCGCCCTCGGTGGTCGAAACCTGGGAGTATTACAAATTTAAAGTCCAAACAAATTAAAATAGTAAAAAACTACGTTCAAGCTCCTAGCATTTTTTAATTTGCGCTTTCACCTGAAACATGTTTAAAATAAAAGGTCAACTATAACGTTGGTGAGTATTCATAGGTTTTAAGCACACACCAAAATTTTGTTGATATAATGTATATATAATGTCACATGTGAGTACTAAGCATAATGAACAATAGCCAAATGAACTAGCAAATAAAACATATAAAATAATGTTTACAAGTGATGTTTGAGCATGTTTGGCATTCCTAAAAATTCTCAATTTGTATCTTTGACATCCGTCAATTTTTCAGGTTTTAATTTCGATCAAACTTTAAATTTTATTCAACTATATTAGACTCATTTAAAACCAGGCAAAATTCAACAAACTAGATAAAAAATTAAGTATATATTTGGTTTAAATTAAATGGTTCACAATCAAATCTCAAAACTTAAAATATTGAGTGATATAATCAAAATTTGTTGCTTAATAACATGAATATTGGGTCTTAAAAACATAATCTAATGAATATGTGCATATGTATTTGGAACTCGATTATACTCCTATACACGACCATATTATTTTCGTTTAACGCACTCTCATGTATGATCATCCAAAAAAATCAATACAAGCATTCATATATGTAAGTGTGTGAAAATAATAATAATTATAATAATAATAATAATAATAATAATAATAATAATAAATTATTATTATTATTATTATTATTATTATTATTATTATTAACAACAATAATATATACGTATATGTTGAAATATATTAAACACACAAGTAATAAATAATTGAGAATCTCTTGCCTTTTTTGACATTCTAATTCATTCATTTTATTTTAATTTAACAATAATAATGTCCAACTTCATATTAAATTCTAATATAAAATGCCACAACACCATACCGACTTCAACATCATATAACTTTATCGTAACAACTCGAAACGAAACAAACTCAAACTCTATGGTTAGTTCATTGAGTTAGCTTTCTAAGAAATATTATACGTTTTCTAACTCAACCAAATGATACCCGAAATAGCCTCTACAAAATCAGTATGCATATATAGATCTTTTGACTTTGCAGTTTCGTCCTAATTCCGAGTAGAAACACAAAAACGTTTCCGTATCAAAGTTGTTCAGAACACCTTGAAATACTAGATTGCAAAGTATCGTAATTTTTGAAAAAAAATTGCTATTTGAAAAGTTCAGTCGAAAATGTTTAACATAATCTGTCTAAAAAAGAAAATTATAAAAATGCCTACGATATCCTATATTTATATATTTGTCAAGAAAATGAAATATTAACTCGTATACATACATACATACATACATACATACATACATACATACATACATACATACATACATACATACATACATACATACATACATACATACATACATACATACATACATACATACATACATACATACATATTTATACACACACATATAGTTATTTTAAAAGAATATTATTGAAATGTAATATTTCAAAGCTTTGGATATTGATAATCAAAAACGGATATTCTTCAAAAATACTCCGTTATCATGCCAAAATTTTAGAAAAAAATAAATAATTATTTTTAAGGTATTATAACAAAAGTGAAGGGGGGCTCTCGGTTTTTAAATAATTCTCCCATGTGATTTCAAATTCAAAATGAGAACATATAGTTCTCAACCTCCCAAAATAAAAAGAAGGGTTCTCGGTCAATAAAGGGTTTCTCGACCAAGATGTTCAAAAGGAAAGGGAGGTTCTCAACTTGGTGGGGTTCTCGGTTTAGTGTGTTCTCGGTTTCTTTGGTTAGCCGGGAATGAGAAAAGAGAAAGGAAAAACAGATTATCTGTTCATCGTCTTTAACCTTTCAACCCTAAATAAATCTCAGTTCATTGCAGGTTTCTACCAATTTCATAATTTACTTATTTAAGATCTAAATAAGTTAAGAAAATAAGTTTGAAGTTGGAGAAATACAATGGTTTTGTTTTGAAGCTAAAACCAAAAGAAAACATGTAGATCTACATGCAAAACACGGATATGAGCTCGTGTTCTTCGTGCTTTTGTAATCTACTCGACTGGAGAAGAGTTTTGACACCAATTTCACCCAAAACGGTTGAGCAATGTAGAAGTTATGGTTAGGGTTTTTAGTGAAATGTTCTAGAGAGAGAAATGAACGTGAGTCTGTAAAGAGAGAGAGAGAAATGAGATGGGGAAAATGAGGAAGAAGAGATATCTCATCCCTTTTATACTCTGTGTTATTCCCGCTTGCTTGGTTTCGCTTATTTACAAGTTAATTATTTAAGCTAATCGGTTTTACGAAACTTGTCTTTAAATTGTGAAATGTTTAATAAAATGATTTTATTAAAAATCGCTTAAGGTGTTTATTCCTAGTAAAGTTTTAATTCCTTTTTATTTAATTTAAGTATCGTAACTATTATTTTGTTTATCTTGTTGAAATGTGTTACTCACGTATGCATTCGTAAAGATCGTCACCTTTACAATTACAATGTTCACATCGTATTTCAACTCGATTTACGATTCATGGAATATTGTCTCAGAATATTATTCTTAATAATTGTACTCGTGTGAATCGTCACCCACGCGAACACATTATCAAGTTAACATTTCTGAAATGCCTTTATCGTTTTTATTCGTGACCTCACCATCGTATAAATATTTCCATTATCACTTTCATTATTTTAATAAAATATGTTTATCAATTATCAATTTCCGAATCCTTAACCCCACTAAAATATATCACTAACACATCCATGATAGACCGAAATAAGTTTATGTATAGGGCATACGTAGGAGTCGGTCGCAAGCTATCCAGCCACCGTCCCACCATTATTTCGATAAACCACGACCATGTGTCCTTGGCTATATTTAGTGACCAAACCATAACTGTCACACCCCAAGCCGGCGGGCCGGATCGAGTGTCCCGTCGGGCGGAATGGTCACAGGGCGCGATATTGAATTATAATTGTGATGATCAGATTGTTTACATAGCAGATGATATATAATGAGAAAATGCTAAATGAAATAGAATTACAAAGTTAAATTACATCAGTTTCGTTCATAATTTAACTATGTAAATCTACCATCAACATCATAATTTTTCTATCTTGTATCTACACAAGATATAAACAATAATATGTATAATGATGTTCAAAATTATGCACGTCCAAAATACTAGGTCCTCTATCTGGGCATCCTAGTCAGAAGCACGAACTTCTTAATTAAACCTGTTCGTCACCTGAGAAGTCATGCAAAAAGATCAAGTCAACACATGGTTGGTGAGTTCATATAGTTTTGTTAAAAATAAATTTTGTACAAACCTGACCAGATGACAACCTTAACCTCATCAATAACTACCTATATTATCTAATTCAGTATGCTTATATATAGGGCATACGTAGCATCGAACTTACCGCCCGCCCAGCCGCTAGCCCACCACATACCAAACTACATAATATATTGTTCTTGGTGATAATTAAGCGTTTCATCTCCTGCATTCAATTCACAACCTTTGAACAATCTGAAGTTTGTTAACACTGAACACCCGCAATGACAACCTTAACCTCACCAACAACCACCTATACTATCCAATCAAGTATGCTTATATACAGGGCATATGCAGGGTCAAGCTTACTGCCAGCCCAGCCACCAGCCCACCACATACCGAACTGCATAATATATTGTTGTTAATGATAATTAAGCATTTCATTTCTCATCATCCACACGATAGTTCTTTAGTTCTTCGTTATTGTAGTTTCACAAAATATGGAAATTCTTTTGATTTCTTAAGTTCATCACTCAATCATGATCAACCATAGCATTTGTAGAAACATTACATTAAATGCTTAAATAAAAAAATAAGTAAACATTTAATAAAGTCTAAGACCTAACGATTGGGCCTTGGTCAACTCGAGTAGACTAGTCTAGCAATCAAGGTTATAAGTAGTGAAGGAAATCTGTAAACGTCATCAAACATGCGACCCATAATCAATCAGTCTAGCTAGGACATCTTTTGATGTATAGGATTTTATAGTTCGTCTAGATCGTCCATAGTTCGTATAGTTCTTTAGTTCTTTGGCACATGTTATCTTTGAGTATTTCCCAAATGTTCCTTGAAAATGGTTAGGGAATGCTGTAAATATCATCATACATGCGTCCCATATTCAATAAGTCTAGCTAGGACATCTTTTGAAACATAAGACTGGCACATGCTATCTTTAATATTTCCCAGACATACCCTCTGAAAATAGTTCTTTGTACATAGTTCTTTGAATAGATCGTTAGTTCTTTGTAAACACGCCACCGAAATTAGTTATTTGATTAGACCGTTAGTTCTTTGAACACATCACTGAAAATAGTTTGTTTTAATCAACAGGAGGGCATTGATTATGATGAAGTATATGCTCCTGTTGCATGAATTGAAGCAATTCGTTTGTTTCTTGCATATGCTAGTTTTAAAAAGTTGAAGTTTATCAATTAGATATCAAGAGTGCCTTCTTATATGGCAAAGTGAAAGAAGAAGTATATGTTGCTCAACCACCTGGTTTTGAAGATCTAAATAATCTTACAAAGTGTTATCGTCTTGACAAAACATATTGATATTCGTCATCATTTTATTCGAGATTGTTTAGAGAAAAGGTTAATTCAACTTGTGAAAATCTATGCAGTTGACAATATTGCTGACATTTTTACTAGAGCTTTTGATTCAACTCGTTTTTCTTCTCTTGTAGAAGGACTCAGAATGATTAATTTTGGTTGAAAAAGTTTAAAAAATTACACTTGAAAGTTTGTTTTTAATATTTTTTTCTTTTATTTGTTGAAAAACTGAAAATCTTTGAATATTTTATTCAAATTTATTAAAAATGATAGAATTTTGACTTATTTGAATTAATATTTCTGAATAATTAAAGTTTTTAATTTGTCAACTTTTATACATATGAATTTGATAATATTTAATTGATGTATTAAACTATATAATTGATATTTGATTTAAGTGAATGGTTGAATTTGAAATTTTGAAAAACTTGAATACTTCAATTTGAATAATACTAGTTCATAAATTTCAAATTTGAATGAATTAATAAGTTCTCTATCTTAAAATAAATTTAAACTAACTGAGTTTCAACAAAAATGGATTGAGAGTTGATATATATATATATATATATATACACACAAATAATGCCATTCATTACTTATTTTTAATAATGCTAAGTATTTATTTAAATTTTAGTATTTGAGGTATTTCTAAAATAACAAATTTAAATTGTTCATATTTTAATTATATTGTTTTTAAGTTGAAATATATAAATTAATATTGTTTTATTTATATGTATAATATGTTGATAAATTTTAAAATTTAAAGGTTTGGAAAATTTAATACAAATAAGTTGAAATGATTTCATATGAATATTTTTCAAATATTTTATCAAAAAGACAAAAAGATTTTATTTTTATAGTTTTATAAATTCAAAAATTTCAAAAATATTTTTCATTTTACCTTTCAAGTGTGTTTTTCATAATTTTTCACAAAAGGTGTTTTTGACATTTTACATTAAAATTTTTGAAAAAGGTCAAAAGTAAGTTATTGTTTTCAACTTTTATATCATCAATATTAATATTTTCGATACAAAATAGTTTTAAGTTTAATATCGATAGTATTAGTATCGACAAAATTAATTTTTATGTTGATACTAATAGTATCGTTTTTAGACTTAGACTATATATACTATCGATATTATTAGTATCGAGTTTTTCAAACATTGAAAGTATTTTGTTCTCTGAAAATCTCATTTATCGATTTTGTTGTGATAGTGATTTCTTTCATTATCCGTGATTACAAGTGTTAGTGAATCATAATTGAAAAAGGATGGCTGGTAATTTCTTCAGTTTTAACCGTCAAATTTGTGATTTGGTTTTTTCGAAATGTTGAAATTTTTCAAACTCTGAAATTGAATGAATGTGTTGTAAAATCAAAGGGTTTTTATGGTAAAATGATTAATCGGTGTCTTCTGATATAAGATCTAGTGGTTTTATCATAAGATTTGTGGTTTCAAATTTCTAGAATTTTTTAACAAGTGTTCATATATCGATACTATTAGTATCGATGAACATTGTAGCATCGATACTAATAGTATCGATAGAATGTTTTCAAATTTTTCTAAGCAAGGGCGGCCCGGGGGAGGGGCAAACCCGACCCCCGTCCAGGGCCCATTTTTTAGGAGGGCACAAAATTTTTTATATCTACGTATATATACGGATTCATTCAAATGAGAATTAATAAGGCGAATCGAACTAAAAATAAACATTTATAAACACATTATTTAATGGTGCAATAAATCATTTTTCTTAAAGTATATGAAGTTACTTTCATGCCCTTTAAACTAAAGATTTCAATTGGTTCGTTTAACGGTTTATTCGGTCTGGTTTGATCGGTTTTCAATTTTTTTCTCTATAAAAAAACCGAACCGAATTCGAGAAGTGGTTTGGTTCTAATTTCGGTTAAAACCAAATAAACAGATTGAAAGCTATTTAAACCGCTTAAAAGACAAATAAACCGATCCAAATAAACCGAATTCAATTGAATAAATTGATTAAAAACCGAATAAACCGATTTGAATAAACCGAATTTCAACCGAGTAAACCGAATTCAATATTATATATTAGTAATAACTAATAAGATAATAAATTTAAATTTGAATTCGGTTTAATCGGTTAACCAAACAAACCAAATTTATAAAAAAATTTGAATCAAAAACCGAAATTCGGATATGGTTAGGTACCGAACCGAAAACCGAATTCGGAATTTTGATACAGCTAGAACCAAAACGAAAACCGAATTCCGAATTCAGTTCGATTTTTCAGTTATTAATACGTTTTGGTTTTCGGTATTAAATGGTTTTTGGTTTTTTGAGCACCTCCACTCTAATATTTGAATTCTTTAGGGGGCCTTTTTTTCCGGTTCGTCATGGCACGACAAATCTCAGGGCCGCCCCTGTTTCTAAGTATGGTTTTACTTAGTAATGATATTATATTATCGATATTATTAGTAATCATACTAGTATCGATATTAGTAATATCGATAATATGAGTTCAAATTTTACTAAGTACTTAACTGATCTTAATATATCGGTAATATTAATATCGATGTTATTTTTAGAATCGATATTAATAATCTCGATATTTTTGAGACTTAGAAAATTTTTGAAAATTTTTCTTTTGAAAATTTTTATTTTACTAATAATAGTTGGTTTCTTTTGTATTACTTTCAGGGCAGCGACTTTACAATGACAAACACAATGTCATTGCACTTGTAGATGAAGAGTTAAAGGAGGCTTCAATGTTTAGAGATATTATGCTGTTTCTGAAAAGGTCTAGGATTTCTTATGCTCTCTCAGCTAATCCTGTGATTCTTATGCATCATGTTACATCTTTCTGGGATAATGCTGAATTTGACTGTGCTGCTGAACCACCTGTGTTGAAGTCAAAGACTGATGATATTCCTATTCAGTTTTCTGTTGATGATGTGCGAGAGATTCTTCAGTTTCAGGATTCTGATGATGATCCATTGACGCTTCCTAATGACTTGATTTGTGGAGTGTTCAATAGGATGGGATACAATGGTGATGTGACTGCTTCTCAGCTTGCCAAGAAACATCTTTTTGGTCAATGGCGTTATTTGTTTCATGTTGTCATCATGTGCTTATCCAACCGGAACTCTGGAGTTGATACTTTATCAAAATCTTTTTAGTGTTTAATTGCTGCACTAGTGTTAAACAAACCGTTTAACATTAGTCAGTTAATTTTTGATCTGATGGTTCGACAAATCGCAGAAAATGAAAAAGAGAGTTTTCTGCAGTATCCGCGATTTATTACTTTGATCTTGAATCGTTTATATCCACAGTTGAACAAGAATGGCTTACTTATTAAGATTAATGTGATGAATAAAAGATTATTCTCATATTGTCGTCCTAAGAGAGGAGCAAACATGGTTGATACACCATTGTTTGGACATGTAATTTATGTTAATTTTCAAGCGCCAGATAATGATACATGGTTTCATGTTCAGTCACCTGTAGCTGATCAAGAACACCATTTTGATGAACATGAACCTACATAGGTTGTTGATGATGAGGTTGCTGCTGCTACTACTTCATCTTTCCAACAGTTTCAAGATGTTGCTGTCACTACATCTTCACATACTGAAGAAGTAAGTCCAAATGATGATGATACTGATGTTGCTACTGAAGGTACTGTTGCAGATACTTCTGATTCAGATTCAGATGATGATGATACTGAGATGGTTGACACTTCTACCATGGTGTCTGGAAAAAGAAAGTTTGTGGGTTCTTTTCTTTCAGAGTCTAAAAGGCAGAAAACAACGGATGACAGTGATTCTGAATATGTGCCTTTAGAAACAGATTTTCGTTTTGATTCTCCTGTTCATACTTCACTTTCATCTTCACATACACCAGTTTCTACTTCTCCAGTTATTCCTCCTCCTCATTCATCTACTGTCACACCCCGACCGACGGCGGAATACGTCGAGGCGCGAGTTCGACTGTTCATTAGCTCATGGTGCTATTATAACGTTTCAATATTTAATGCATCATTATTACAAAACCAACACAACATTCATTGAATAAAAAAAAACGTTACATAAATTGAATCATCAAAGTATTACAATTGAAAAATCTATACAATTGTTTCAAAGTTTAAACTTGGTCACTAAGCCTATCTTATGTCTTCATCATGTTTCCTTAACCTGTTACACATGTAAAATAGAGTTTATCAACTATTTGCATGGTTGGTGAGTTCACACACTATGTTTAAATAATATGTATAAAAAGGATGCAAACTATAGCCTAACTAGAATATGTATCATAAGCATAGCCTGAATACAAGTTTGAATAAATAGAATGAATAAATGAATAACAATAGCTTGTGTCCAAACAAGTATCCATACAAACTCTTTATTCAAGTATGGCCGTACTATAAATTAACATTTGTATTTCAACAAGTTTGCTAAGTGTATTTTTCACCTTTTTCACACAAAGGCAAAAGCCATTGCGAAGATGGTATCTAACACATCTTAGGCTACTAAGTACTAGCTTGCTTGACTGGCAACACACATAGAATCAACACGTTGTATAAGCTTAGCATCTAACACATAAAGCTAACTAGGTCTAAGGCTTGCATCATAGATTGAATGAATAAAGTTTTGAATAAGACATGTGTAACATCCCAAAAACAAAAATGTAAATGGGAGTGTGAAGAAAACTCACTTGTTTGTTTGCTTAAATAGGTGATAGACATTGGAGTTGTAAATAATGCTTCAACCTAGATTTACAAAGGCATAGTAGTCTTAGAATTTTGCTTAGAGTTCATGTCTTTATCTCCTAAAATCTATAACATCCTAATAGAAGTTTTTAAGAGACTGTCTATGTTTTAAATGGTATCACCTTGTAATATTTATCTATTTATTTAAATAGATGAATATTCTGATTGCATTGGATACTACGTTGTGTTTGAATAAAGTAATTCTTTCCATTTGTTTATTTGTTCAAAACTGATTTTAATTGTTCATATGTAAACTATTTTCTTTATGAGAATCAATCAAAACAATTTTGATTAGTTTAGAATAAAATAATTAGAAACTTATCATTGTTTATCAATGTTTACGAATTTTTATTATCAAATAAACATTTTTTTAAGTATTGGTTAAAAATATATCTTATTTAGAATAATTATTTCAAATTATTCTATACTTCGTTTATAGAAATTTTTGGTCTTGCAACACTAGTTTGTTTTTTTGTTTTTTTTGTTTTTTTGTTTCAGAAATGATTTGTTTAAACAACCAATGTATTTTTATAACAAAGATTCAACTATGAAGTCTAAATAGTTTTATGTGAAGTAAATGATCAAAAATATATATATATATATATATATATATATATATATATATATATATATAAAATAATAATAATAATTGAATACGATTAAAGACAAACAATTCTTTTATTGTATTTTATTAATATTTGAAATAATTAAGAAATAAATTATGTGTACCATAAAACAAAACTTTCAAAAAAATCATTTTAATGTTTCAATATATATAAAAGAAAAAAAAACTTGTAGTTTTAAATAGTTTTTCTTTTTTACAAATTTCTTGATTTTATAATCACAAAATTGTGAAATAATAATAACATGTTTAAAGTTTCATTACATGGTTTTTGAACTATCTAGTGTATTAATTAAGAATAATTTTAGCTAAGAAATTATATTACATAATTTGAAAATGATTAATGTTATACAGTTTGCTAGAAAAATATTTTTAAGAATTTATTTATTTATTTATTTTTATTTAAAATAAATAATTAAAAGAAATGTAGACTGTATAATAGATTTAATCACAAAAGAAAGAAAGAAAGAAAAAAAGAAAAAAAAAACCGGTTGCCGTATCCCTTGAACCCGTGATCAGGAACCCAAGTTCTAATTCGTTTTACGAGTGAACCAGCCATCATATTGATTCATGATTCTGTTTCTATTGTATAAAACATAAAATTTTATTTCCCCCAATCCCCTTTCTAGAACCCTAGATCACGTTTCGATACAATTCGATTCGATTGTTGTTTGTGAGTTCGCAAAAGCATAGGGCTTTTGTTCTCCATGTAAAAACGAATACTATGCTGTGCAAACTTACCTGGTTTGAATTGAAATTAGGCGAGATTGATCAAGAACAGCTCGAGATGAGGTCAGGAGACCGATCCAATGATTAAGAGCTTCTGTGTGGGCGTTTTTTTGTATATATAGGACCAGAAGAGTGTCGCCCATCATTCTGAATGACTGATTTCGTTTAATTTCATCTCTTTTGGTTAATTTCGTAATCAATTTACTTGTCGGGCATTTCAAAGTCGTTTAACGCGTAATATCTACTTATTTTTGGAATGTTTTATATGGCTACGATCGTGATTGAAGCGGTTATTGTGGAGTCATCCCTTTTTGAATTGTTATATGCGTTTTGAACCGAATTTGGGTAAAACCCGGACGTAGGGGATTCGAAGAGTGGATCGGGAAGGAGACTATGGAAAGGGAAGGATGTTTGGAGCTTTTGACAATTTAGTCCCTGATGTTTCATGTTTTATAAACTTGGTTTAACCTTTTCTTATAACTGAATAGTTTGATAATTTACAACTTTTATATTTATAGTTGATTTAAGTTGTTATTATATATATTAAAACCTTAGAAAGGTTTATGGACTTTTTATTTCACGTTTATAACTAAATGTTTTTTTTTATAATTATTCATTGTTTAAATATTATTATGCCTACACAATATATATATATATATATATATATATATCTATATATGTATGTATTCATACACACACATATTAAATCTTAGAAAAATATTTTATTAACAAGTTTTAAGTCTTGTTAAGATTCAATTTATTTATTAAAATTAATAAATTTTATTGCAATATATATATATATGTATATATATTTGTGTGTGTACATATTTATATTTGTACATATATGATTGTAAACGTTCAAGAAATCCCCAAAATTTTGTTCCGTCTAAATGAATCAAAATTTAAATTCGTAACGCGAAACCCTAGGGATTACAGTCTCCCCTACTTTAGATAATTTCGTCCCGAAATTTATTAATTGTAAATGTTGCCACGTGTGTTGCTTGTTTTCTTAGTTTTTTTAATGTATTAGAATTTTAATGAGTTTATTACTGTTATAGAGTAATATTTAAATTTCTAGGCTACAATTTGGATGATTCAGGAAGTTTAAAATCTACTTATGTTCTTTGATTTTAAGTGTAATGAATTTTAAACTGTAACATACTCATGTTTTGAAATTTGTATGTAACTAGTTTTCTCGTTACGCGGGTTTTGAATTTAGCAATAGTTGGCTCAACTCATGATCATATTAACTACAAATGTATTTGAAGAGTTTGATATAAAAATAATTCCCCAAATATTGTCATATGAATAATAATTTTTTTTTGGTTTTTCTTGACCGAAGAATAGTTCACTCGAATTGTACATTAAATTATCTAATCCAATGCTTGGTCAAGCTTTCGGTGCTACTATTAATGTATTATTTGTGCTTATATATAGGGTATACCGCAGCCAACCCACCACATCACTAATACTTTAATAGCATTCCAATTAACTACCAAACTAACCTAAACTTAACTACATTTGAATAGATGCTTGAATTTACTAGCTTTAGGAATCATACGAGTATAGAGATTCTAACAATTGCAATCATGCAATAGAATCTCATAGTTGTATGGATTGCTAAATGATCACTTTTGAATGTAAGAATAATATAGAGTACACTAGTATGTGATATTGTATGGTTGCGATAACGACTTATCATTAACTAACTATGATATCACTGAATCTTTGAGTACTTGTTTAAACATACAAATATAAAATAATTCATTTAAGAATCATTAATATGATACATGTGATTATATTTATCTTTGATTTGACCTGGGGTAAGAATACACACCAAGTTTTTAGTAATTGAATAGCAGTTGGTTTGACTAGCGTGGTTTACTCGAATCTGTAGATTGAATTGACAACTCTAGCCCTTGATCAAGCTTTTGGTCCTATAATCAATGTATTATTAGTGCTTATATATACGGTATACCGCAGCCAACCCACCACACTGCTAATAGTTTGATAACATACCAAACGCCTACCACGGCTAACATAAACTTTAAACGTGTTTGAATAGGTGTGGGAGACTTTGTCTTGCTTTTAAGATTTGAATGAGTCTAGAGGTTTTCAACATTGAAATTTTGCAATGAAATCTCTTGGTTGCAACGTATGAATTTGTATATGATTGATTTCTGAATAAACAAATGATGTAGAATGTACAAGTATTTGATATTTTATAACCATTGATAGTCGTGATAACTAATTATCACTAATATTAGGACTATCATTGAATATTTGAATCAATGTCTAAAGATATAAATATAAAATGATTTGTCTAAAAATCAATAGTATGATTCATGTGAACTTGTTATAAAATTTTATATGGAATCACCCATACTTAAATTCATAAGTCAAAATCATATCTTTCTATTGAAATTTAGACAGAACATAATAAGAAATTAGTGTGTCTTTGTTAAAATAATAAAATCAGAAATCATTGTGACTTGTTTGAAACTTAGAAAAGGATTATCAGGATTGAATACCTAATGACATGTTAGAATTATCTAACACCGATCTTAGGCATAATATCCTAGTGGTTTTATATAATTTTAACATAGACATCATGGATTACAATAAGATATGTGATAAGATAACTTTATAGATGAATGCCAAGTCACTAATCATAAGAAACCATATCATCGAATTTTCTATCATGAGTTGGAGTACTGAAATATGCAATATTATATAACCTTTAAGATTTAGTGATGAATCACCATAAATAAATCTTAAGTATAGTATTGCTAGTTTTCTTGAATCACAAAATATACATAATAAACCAAAGAATAATAACAAAATAACCTTTTAGAATTAGTGATGTATCACCATCACAAATCTTAGATTTAATGTTACTAACTTATTGAATCTTATCATGAGTAACAATAAATGAATAGAGGTAACATCATATCTTGTGAGACGTAGTGATGAATCACCATCACTAATTGTCACACCCCTGCGCCGCGTGCGGAATCCACGGCGCGGTGACGTAAGAACAGTTGAATCATGCACAAGTATTGAATAAGAACAACCACAATGGATTACTACATTTCATAATGTTTAGACAGTTGTTCAGTTACAGACAATCTATCTACCAAAAGAAAGACAACTACAGACCCAAAATATAGTTTACAAAATAAGACTTCAAACAAGACAAGTAAACAATTAGGATTTAGTGTGTTTCTAATCCATCCTAGCATGTTTCTTCATCTTGTTCTATCTTAATATGGTCTCCTTAGTTGTCTCTGAGAATGTCTTAAACCTGATTACCTGAAACACGTGAAAAGTAACTGTCAACTACAGACGTAGTTGGTGAGAACAATAGGTTTAATCATCTGTAAACATGAGTATATGATATAAGGCATAGGTAAGTTAAAGCAACATAAGATTCACACGGATGAGCTGCAACCCAAACTAACATCAAGTAAGAAAATGAGTGTAAACAATCCAACAAATGTTTGCACAAGAGTCAACATATAATATCAAGTCCCAAACCACGTTTGGAGTTAGATAATGTGTCAACAGTTTTGATAAAACCATATGTAACCGAAATCTGCAGATAGTTTATAAAACAAATTTAAAAACTAACTGCAGCAATCGGCCTGCCCCAATGTGTGTGTCCGCTTTCCCTTGTTGTGATCACCCAGTACTAACGCTAATGAATCTGATACTTGATGCTTTTACAAGTTTGTTTACAACAATAGACACCATGTTTCTGAACCTTACTTTAACCGGATGTGTTAATGCCTTATTTGATAACATGAATTGAAAACCTAGATTTAATTCCACGAATTAAATCCTTTGTTTTGAATACCATGAAATGAACCACTTGATTTGAATACCATGATGTGAACCACTTGATTTGGAATACCATGAAATGAACCACTTGATTTGAATACCATGATGTGAACCACTTGATTTGAATACCATGTTGTGAACCACTTGATTTGAATACCTTGAAATAGTGACCTTGTGTAACAACAAGGTTTATAACAAAAGAGTTTATAAAATCATTTATCTAAAAGTGTTTATCCTTCATAAATACATTTGAGTAAATCTGTTACAAAACAGTTCAAGATCCCTTATAAAACCTTTTTAGTGAAAAGAGTTTAATAATTGATGATTCCTTTAAAACAGTTGATAAATTCCTAGGATTCGTACAATGAACCCATAATGTTTATAAGAATACACACACCTTGTGTAATGAAATATGATTGTAAACGATTGGTTTGCTCACGTGTTCCACCCCAAAACAGTTATAAAAACAGTAAAAGAGGGGCTAAAGTTCTCACCTGTCTGCAGTAGACTCTGAACTAAAACAGATAGCAAGTAGCAAACAGGACTTCTAATTGATTCCTATAACATTGTAATCATACATAAGATATAGGATTTATAATTGTATAGACTTTGATTCATTGATTGACTTGTGTTCTCATGATTATGATTGTTGTGAAAACTTGAAAGTTATGATTTGAATCACTTGATTGATCATGGGTCCAAGAAACGAATATGAAATGATCCTTGTGCATAAATCTTATGCATCAAATGATAATTGTTTGAGAATTTGATAAACATTGATTAACATGACTTATGAAAAGATATACCATTTGTTTAAAGTCTTGTGATTGTGACTTGATCCCATTATTAGTTTAAGTTGCAACTTAAACTAACTAAGATCAAATTACAATCACTTTGAGTTGTGGCCATCAATGGGCCTTAAGCCCATAGAATCATAGTGGGCTTAATCAAAGGCCATGGGCCATTTTAGAATGATAATGAGTCAATTGAATGTGATGTTGGCCCAACAACTTGTATATCGGCCTCATAACGCGCCCAAGCTAATATCGAGCTAATTAATACCATAATGAGTCGTATGGGCTTGGATTGGGCCTAAGGGATTTGAGTTGGGCTACATGGAATTGGGTTGGGCAGAAAGGTTTATGGTTTGACAATCATGGGCAGCGAACCTTGTTCCACATCCTCCTCAGGTTCGGCTGAGGTTGTTCAAGGTCCAATGGTTCGTTGCATGGCTACTAAGGTTCGTGATCTTACAGGCTTTGGCTCATGTGGGTTCGTTTCTCATGAGAAAACATCAAGGTTCGGCCAAAGAACCTTACAAGGTTCGGCTGACATAGCTTCTGCCACACGAGCTAGGGTTCGTCAAGATGTATAAGGGTTCGCTGCATGTTGATAAAGGCTCGTGAAAGCAAGGGTTCGTTCATGATCACTGAAGGTTCGCAGCAACAAGGAGGGTTCGCTCATGCTAGGGAGATCCATTAGGGTTCGCTTGGGTTTGTTCATGCATGATGGTTCGGTTGGGACATGGTTCGGCAGTTGAGCAATGAACCACGTAGGGTTCGTCTGAGTTAGCTGAAGGTTCGTGATGATGGTTATGGTTCGGTGATGGCTCGTGGACTCTCTAAGGTTCGGCCAATGCTCACACGAACCATTGCAGGGTTCGTGAAGTCCCTTGAGGTTCGGTCATGCCCAAGTGAAGGTTCGGCCAGGAAACCTTCCAGCGAACCTGTACGAACATCATCACCATCATCGAACCACCAACTCCAGACTACGATCTAAGTCATTCTACTCTCGATGAAGGTTGCTACATGTGCGAAACTCGAAGGATAATGCAAATAAACCGGTTATGTGTGTATTTCACAAACTCACAAACGAAAACCCTAATCTCGTGATTTTTCAAGCTTCATTACCTCGAGATTGGCTGGTTGAATCTGCGAAAATCTTGTACTTTCTGATAGAGAATGTTGAGAGCTACGCGTGGACACCAAGAATGACGAAATCCGTTGAGAAACGAGTGAGTTACGAACGATTAAAGCTTGGTTTTTAGAAAGAGAAAGGGTTAGCCGAAAATTCTAGTGAGAGAAAGTGGTGTAGGTGAAATAAATGAGGATTTAAGCCTTGTTCAAGGCTTTTATAGTTCGGGTGATGTTCGGGTCCGTTTCGGTCGCTCGGTTCGCGTTTCCGGAACGTAACGCGTATTTTACGCGGTTTTAAATAAAATAGTTGTTAAACTCATTAAAATGATGAGTTTCAAAATTGTAAAATATAAAATAATTAATATAATTATTTTTACTCTTCGTGTGTTGCCAGATCGTTAAACATTCACAATTACGTGTATACCCGCAATCGCGTACGTTTTTCGATCGTATTAAAATATTTAAAGTCATTTAATCATAATTATAAGTTCGACATTCGTATTATTATGGATCGTCACCCATAACTATACTCAGTCTCGCTTACGTATTACGATTCTTGTTGAATTAATTGTCATAATATTCGTCTTAACACTACGCACCAACACTATCCTGTTATACCGAACGCAGTATATATATAGGGCTCACTCTCGCTGCCCACCACTGTTTCGATATAACACAATACTGTTCTTGCCTAGTGAACTCGACTGTAAATAAATAATACATACTTGTTAAATGATAAAGATTCTAACACACAAGCACATAATGAACACATGATTCACATTGACTGACTGAACATGGATACACACTGTTCTAACACTGTTTACTACTACCATGACTAAATGCACAAATGTTACACTAATCTTAAGTATAATGTTACTAATTCTTGAATCATGACATAGGTAACATAAATTAAAGAGGATTGACATCATATCTTGTGAGACACAGTGATGAATCACCATCACCAACCTCAAGTATGATATCATGTTGTTTTAAGGATTAAAACATAGTCATTATCAACCCAAGAAAAGTAACACCATAACCTTTTGATATTGTAACGTATCACCATCACAACTCTTAGATATACTGTCACTAACTTCTTGAATTATAGCATATGCAACATAAAACAAAGATAGATGATATCATACCCTGTGAGAATAGTAATGAATCACTATCACTATCTTCAAGTATGAATCATGGAAGTATTGGTCATAATATATACATTATAAATCCAAAGAAAGGCAACACATTGCCTTTAGATGTAGTAATGTATCACGATAACAATCTTAGGCATGATATTATTTACTTTCTTGAATCATAACATATATATTATTCAACAAATGAAAAAAAATGACATCTCAAGTATAATATTGGAGTTCTTGAATCATAACATATACATTATCAATCCAAGAAAGAAAACATCATAATCCTTAAATGTAGTGAGGTATCACAATCACAATCTTCGGTATGACATTATTAACTTTCTTGAATCATAACACATATATTATTATTCATCAAAGGAGATGACATCATAGCTTGTGAGATGAAGTGATGAATCACCATCACTAATCTCAAGTATGACATCCAAAGATTTGGAATTGTGTAAGCAATGCATTGAAATCATTTTGAATTAGAAATTTGAGGGAGTAGTATCCAAGTTGGATACATTTTGCCTCATTAGAATCATTGTTGTTTGCAAAATGTAACATGCTTTGGCCTATAGGTAAACTATTCTCATTAAGAATTCCAGGAAAGCTAGACTGGTCCCTCGTCAGGGATTATGAATTGCTTTCCTAGACAGGATTCTTAACTACCCGTATTCACCCTCCAGTTACTACATGCTCATTTAAACAAACTTAACTCTAACTAGGTTTTAAATCAAAATTGAAAAGATAATAGAATCACAAATAAGTAAATTGTATGAATTCTTTTGAAAAACATAAGGAATGGTAATCAAAATTGAATATCGAGTGACATATTAGAATCATTTTTAGTTTGTATGGTGTTTGGTATGATATGCTTTGGCCTATAAGTGATTGTACTCTCATCAGAATTCCCTAGGAAAGCTAGACAGGTCCCACAGTACATCGGGGATTTATACGAATAGCTTTTCTAGACAGGAATTCTAACTACCGGTACTACACTCTTCCAGTTAGTACATATCCACCTTACAAACTTAATTCTAACGGGATCTTAAAATCAACATTAAACTTCCTATTTCGTCTAAGGAATAATATTAGGCATTAAGCCTAATGAGTTTGAATCCCTGTTGTCTAAACATCGTTTGTGCTACGTGAGTTTGAAATAGAGTTTACTTAAAAGCAAATTCAAAGGCAATTGTTTAAACTAAGGAAACCTCAATATAGTAAGTTATCTTAAACTAAGTCATTCTTAGCTAAATGCAAGCAAAGTCATTTGATTAACTATGGTTTTTCCTCTATGATAATTAACAACTAAGGTTTTCCTCTATGGTAACAAATAAACATAGTATATCACATAATGCATAATTATAATGCATAGCACATAAGCATTTAACAAACAATAATTGTAACGTGAGATAACTCACAT
Organism: Mikania micrantha; assembly: GCA_009363875.1. Classification (NCBI taxonomy): domain Eukaryota; kingdom Viridiplantae; phylum Streptophyta; class Magnoliopsida; order Asterales; family Asteraceae; genus Mikania; species Mikania micrantha. The sequence continues at coordinate 25,379,207 of CM018698.1, forward strand.
TTGGGTAAGCTTAGTTATAGTCTAGGTTGTTGGGAATTCTAGGTTACTTTTCATTTAATCAGTTTCAATTAATCGTATTAATTGATAAAAATCATTTTCACAAAACTAGATTAAACTTGATGATCAAATCTGACACAGCGAAAACATTTAAAATTTATAACCTTTCGATTCGTAATCGAAACAATTCCCAAATCATGATCCAGTTACAAACGATTTAAACAATTAAATCAAACAACACAACCATAGGGGGTTTTAGAAATCGACCTTTTACGAAGCGGTTCCAAATCCACACGATGGATCGGCAACGATCTCGCCGGTTGACTCACTACGATCACTCGAGTCCGGATCTCGTCCTACGAAACACCGGATTGGACCAAAACAGATTTTGGCTCGGCTCAGCTTGCGGCTCGACACACGGTTCGGCTCGGTGGCCTTGGCTCGGCCTGGCTCGGGCAAGGCATTCTCCTACGGCTCCTTTTGGCCACTCGACTTGGCTCGATGACAGCCCGGCGCTGCCCCTTGGTGCGGCCTGCTTGCGGCTCGGCCTCGGCTCGGTGGTGGTGGTTTTTGGCAGCCCAAAAACCACACAAAATGGTGGTGGTAGGCGATGGCCACTAGGGTTAGGGAGAAAGAGAGTGAGTGAAAGAGTGGTCTTCAAATGTGGTTATTTGATCTAGATTAAATAGTCAAATTAGATTCACATTTTTAGGATCTAGGAATTACCAATTCAAAATTGGAATTCCCACCACTTATTTCATATTTAATTCAAATTAAACTCTTTTAATTTAATTAAACTCTTTTAGTAATTAAACCATTTAATTACTACTCTCCAATATTACTAACTAACAATTAGTTAGTAGCATTTAATTAAATGTTTAAAGTTTAACTAAATGTCAATTTGTTAATTAACATTTAATTAACAATCCCTCATAATAAAGTTCAAAACTTTATTTGTTTATCGAATTAATTATCTCTATAATTAATTCCCACCGATTATTTTTTCATAAATAATAAAAGCCAATTCGATAAAACCGACAATTCGTGATCGTATATTATGTTTAACAATTAAACATAAAGTCGTTGCCTTCCAAAGTGTAACTCTTTGGATCATACCTTTTATAGTAACGATGAACTTATCGTTAATCGGACATCCAATATCCAACAAACTCCCACTTGGACGATTCATCGACTAAGTGATTCAACGTAGACAGTGTTGGACGCCTAGCTGCATCACGCTGCCCCTAGTAAGGTATGACTTCTTAAGTCGACTAAAACTCCTTAGTTAAAGTAACTCTTTACTTTAACTTACAATTATAGTCTCAGATAACCTTTATATGTATATCCTTCCTATTTCAATATTCCTTGAACATGAGACATGGATTTCTCTTCAATCTCATATATTGTTCAAGTATTCTCATTCTCGTTCTCAATTTAAAATGATCTGACAAACTACTTTTAGTTTGAGCGTGGCCACGCATTTACATCAGTTTAAATCAACGAGGGCGCCAGAATATCTTCTTTTATCTGTATAAGAGTATAGAATCCCTTTGGCAGCATATAACTCCCACTTAATCTTAGAACCATTCCCAATCGTCACCCTTATTACTGCCTATTTTTCAAGACAGCGTTAGGTAAGATCAAAGAGTGACCTTTGATTAATGTTAGTTTAATATACTCCTTAGGTCTAAGGATATTTATGCATATCGAATATACTTTATTATCAAAACATCTTATGACAACGATCCATGAAGAATATTTTGAAGCGAGTTACGTCTGACATCATTCTCTAATGAATGCCTATGAATCTTGGTTCTCAACACTTGAGCTTTTATCACTATAAACTAACCAAGCATTCAAGTAGTCTTAGTTCAGATTGATTCCCATGAATCTGATCGACTACGGACATTTAGAATACTATATTCAAGGATACTAAAATGTACAAACTTTCGAATTTGGAAACATAATTCATTTTGCCTTTAACCATTAAATCAAAATGAATATTCAATGTTTCATGTTTCGATTATAGAGCACCCAATACTAATGTTAAATCAGATTCCCCATCTAGCATATTTAATATTATTATTTATCAGCCTTATCCTCATATTCAGCTCTTTAAATAGATTTAGTGAACTGAATTGTTAGATTCTGATTTATGAATTTTATTTATTATTATGTCTTTCTTTCAGTTCTTTCTCATAATGCTTCTACTATAATATGACTACAATTTCATAGTCTTAGCTATGTTATATTGTTGTCGTATGTTTTCTCAATCCATTCCTAGTCATTAGGAATCTTATTGAGATTAGTAATGAAATCTTTCATTCTAAGCATTCTGATACGCTTATTTTTGTTTTCTAACCTTTAGTGAACACTTCATGCTTTGACATAGACAATTTGCATGTGACTCTTCATCTTACGCAAGATTTATCTAAGTTTTTTTTATTTTCAATCTCTATTGAAAATGTCATTAGATAAATTATATATTAACCATTAATATATATTCAATTTTATCAAATAAAATTGTTACTTATTTCGTTTAACATCATATGTTAAAGTTTATGTCTTTATTATAGAAACTCCTTTCTATAATTAGTATGTCATCTACATACTTACATAATGTTTTCATTAGAATTTACTACGCTCCCACTAGCCTTGACATATATATATGTATAACATCTTTGTCATTTAAGTAAAACTAACACCTTAGTTTCTTACTATGACAAAGATTCCCACTTGAGATGCTTTTATCAACCATGGATTTGTCGCAACAAGTTTGCCATATTAGGATTTCAAAACTTTCTAATTACTTATAAGAATACTCAATTAAGGTTTTCTTATGTTAATTAGTTTTGACATTTAACTACTTATCTGTCAAACAACTCTTGCTTACAGAATTTGTAGTATCCTAATACATCCATGTTGATCTTGTCATTGAAATTCTCTAATTTCAACTACGCAATATCTAAATGTTGTATAAACAAGTCTCTTACTTTGTTTTATCGCATCTTAGTGTTTATGGTTCTTAACCATTTGTCATATTTATCAATCAACTGTTACAGCTTTGCAATTTATGGGTTTACAGTGATCCCGTGAGCTTCTACAGATTTCATGTGTAACAACTGGTTCTTAAATTCATTTAAGATCCATTCAAACATTTTGTGTTGATTGAAACATATATATCATATCATTGGAGAATTGAACTCTTTCAATCTGCCCTATCTAATTTTCAACCATACAGTTCCTTGCATTATGAAGCAATTGATGAAAATTCTATCTATTCCATTTTAGGGATTTATGATAACTATCTTTATCATTAATAAGGATCCAATTTCAAATAAATTGTTAACAACTCTTTGTTAAATCCTCAAAGCCCTAAATAGGAATTTATACAGGTTTATTTTACAACTCTTTATATATACCTGTAATTAAAGCTAGTGTAGTAATTCATATGATAAGTTCATTGGGATATTCTTTCATTGGATCATATTCAAAAGAAGGACACATTATGTATTGGTATTTATCAAATTACCTACATCATTGTGTACTTGGTTGTGAAACAATTTCACATTATATGCATTAATTTGGTAACCTTTGGTTTATATCTCATATATAACTATTGTTGCTTTTAGATCTTCATTTTATGTAAATCTTCTTTGAACTCTTTCAAAGATTTCATTAGGTTCACAACCTTATGAAATATTCATATTTAATCTTTAGACAATTTATGCAACAGAATTGCATTTTAAAGATCACAATCTTTATAACCTTCCTTAAGCATGTTGTGTAATCATCAAACTCTTGAAACAATGAATTCCATTTTCAATTGTTTAGAGATTCATGTATTACACCTTGCTTTAAAGGTTAATCTTGTCTAATTATAATTATTTAAACACTTTAAATTATTCTATTAATATGAATCGTATGTATTGCCTTTATTTGTAATTCTATCATATAGAATTCACTTTGCATTATCAATAATTATTATCAATTATACTATCAAAACATTTTATCAAGCATAAATATAATTAATCAATAAATGCATAATTAATACTAGAAGCAATATTCTTAGTCAAACTAAGAATGTCAAAAGTATTCATAATTGTTTTAAACCATTTAAACAATAAATGAAAAATGAATAAAAGAACATTTCTTCTATTTGTCTTGTCTTCCATCCCATGGAATTCAAGACTCAAGCTCCCAGCTTATCAACCACCTCGAATACTTGCAAATAATTGAAATAATTGTGACACTCACATTATTATCAAAGATTTGCCAATTCAAGAAATATGTTGAATGAACAAGGCATACCAGAAGATCACGCCATATCTGAACTCTTCAGATGCCGAGCAAAAATGTACTGGACCTCATCGACCTTGGTCAATGGTCTCTTCCTCCCACTGCTCACCACTATCCTCATCTTGGTTTCCTAAACCAAGAGCATCCCCTTGAGTTAATCAATTGTCCCTCCAAAGATATTTCTTTTATAACTCTTTACAAAAGATTCATATTCCTCTGGTAGGGAAATAAGGATGAAATCAATACCACCCGGTCTCAAACCCTTTTGAACCTCTTTAAGAATTTCAAATCGCCAAAACCTGTTTTGCAGGAAACTCTTTTTGATCTCCTCAATCATCTCATGATTGGAAAGATACATAAGCTGATCCACATATTCAGGAGACACCGAAGTCAATATGAGATATTTTATCTCACATTCGTGTCCAATGTGCTTCATCCTTTCAGATGTGGTGCAGCCTATAGGTGACTCAGGAGTAATTGAGTTATCCAAAGCATACAATATTCCTTCTTTTCTAAGGACATCTCTAAGGTGATGCATCCAAGTAGAAAAATTACTCACATTGAACTGATTTCGAAAGAGATTTATCCTATGAGGTTTAGTAGCATCAATGAAAGACATCTATAAAATTCAAAAGAAAAGTTTTAGTATTTCATGCTTTATGTAATCCCAAATTAATTATGACTCATCAACAAATTTAATTAAGAATTGTGAGATCCTGTTTATTTAATGATCAGTGAATTGGCTAAGCTCTCTATTTACTGTTCACAATAATACAGGAGGGTTACGATAACCAATTTTGACAATCATAATCCTCAAGTTTTGGGGTTTGTTAGAACACTCATTTCTATCTTTGTACATTTACCCCAGCTATGCCAACTTGACTCTTCAAGTATACGCCTTACGATTTTTGACTGAATGACCGGCCTAAGTGTATTAGGAATCGTGATCATTCCTTTTTCAATAAAACCAAAGACCTAGTGCATGGTAAGCACTAACACCAGATTTTAGGCCAAATTGATAAAGTGTCTCAAATCTAAGGTGGCATTTAAATCAAAATTGTTTATCCTTTTCTAACATATATAAATCTATAGCAGGGTAAGCACTAACTCTAGGTTTACATATTTAGAAAATAAACATCTTGACCAATGAGTCATTTAATTACTTTAATTAATTGCTTTTATGTTTCAAAAACATTATGGACAACTAATTTTAAATGAGGATAGTTGTGCATTTTATAAAATCTCTATTTTATTTATTCGCTATTTAATTGAAATCCTATTTCAATTTTGACCTAATTTGTTTTAATACCTTATTAAAACTAAATTGATCATAATCGCAAATTTGTTAGTCTAATCAATCGTATTGATTTTATTGTTTTAGTTTAAAACTATTGAACGATTTAAAGCATGACACAAATCGTACAATTTCATATTAACAAAGTCATATTTGTCCTTGATTTGCGATAGTTTGAAACTCCTTTCAACTCTCGACTCGATTAGTTTTAAATACCTTATTTAAACTAAGTCGGTAATTATCGCGAATCATTTTAAACTAACAAGTTCTATTTTTATAAAATAAACCTTTTATTTTATAAACTGATTTATTAAAATAAAACTCTTTTATTTTAAAACCCCTTTTAAAGTAACTACAAAACTCCTTTTGCATTACTTATCGTTTTACAATGATTGTGAAAAATTTGTTTTTACTAGTTTTATATTTCCTAAATATTAAACATCCACAAACAACAAAATGTGATTATGAAACGAGCCAAAGTCTCATTTGTTCGATTTAGTTCGAGTCATCAAACACCAACCGAACAAATCTACGGTTTACTATTCAACGCCTTGAATTTTGTCTCCCACTTGATCCAAGATCACCATCTTCGATCTCCCCGATTGTCTCTATCTTCCGTCTTGTATCCATTGCTTGATTACATTTGTAAAATACAAATTACATTACAAAAAAAATTGAAACCTATTCTATTACATCGGGTCCAAATACCCGTAGAAATACAAGATTTCAAAAACCAACCAATCAAACAAAACAAAAGATACAATCACATGGGTCGGATCCTAAGGCTCGATTCATAATCATAATCACAATCACAATCATCACATTCACAGTTTCGATCTTTTTGTCAAACAAAAGTTTTGACAAAACAAAAACAATAAAGATCGATTTATTAATTGCATTTAAACGTTTGTAAAAGCCGCTCTGATGCCACTGTTGGGAATTCTAGGTTACTTTTCATTTAATCAGTTTCAATTAATCGTATTAATTGATAAAAATCATTTTCACAAAACTAGATTAAACTTGATGATCAGATCTGACACAGCGGAAGCATTTAAACTTTATAACCTTTCGATTCGTAATCGAAACAATTCCCAAATCAGGATCCAGTTACAAACGATTTAAACAACAATTAAATCAAACAACACAACCATAGGGGGTTTTAGAAATCAACCTTTTACGAAGCGGTTCCAAATCCACACGATGGATCGGCAACGGTGTCGCTAGTTGACTCACTACGATCACCCGAGTCTGGATCTCGTCCTACGAAACACCGGATTGGACTAAAACAGATTTTGGCTCGGCTCGGTTCGCGACTCGACACACGGTTCGGCTCGGTGGCCTTGGCTTGGCCTGGCTCGGGCAAGGCAGCATTCCTACGGCTCCTTTTGGCCCCTCGACTTGGCTCGATGAGAGCCCGGCGCTGCCCCTTGGTGCGGCCTGCTTGCGGCCCGGCCTCGGCTCGGTGGTGGTGGTGGTTTGTGGCAGCCCAAAAACCACACAAAATGGTGGTGGTAGGCGACGGCCACTAGGGTTAGGGAGAAAGAGAGTGAGTGAAAGAGTGGTCTTCAAATGTGGTTATTTGATCTAGATTAAATACTCAAATTAGATCCACATTTTTAGGATTTAGGAATTACCAATTCAAAATTGGAATTCCCAACACTTATTTCATATTTAATTCAAATTAAACTCTCTTAATTTGATTAAACTCTTTTAGTAATTAAACCATTTAATTACTACTCTCCAATATTACTAACTAACAATTAGTTAGTAGCATTTAATTAAATGATTAAAGTTTAACTAAATGTCAATTTGTTAATTAACAATCCCTCATAATAAAGTTAAAAACTTTATTTGTTTAACGAATTAATTATTTCTATAATTAATTCCCACCGATTATTATTTCATAAATAATAAAAGCCAATTCGATAAAACCGACAATTCGTGATCGTATATTATGTTTAACAATTAAACATAAAGTCGTTGCCTTCCAAAGTGTAACTCTTTGCATCATACCTTTTATAGTAACATTGAACTTATCGTTAATCGGACATCCAATATCTAACATAGGCCACCATTTGTAATAACCTAGATCCCTATAACCATGGCTCTGATACCAATCTGTCACTCGGTATTCAATTTTGAATACCATTCCTCATGTTTTTCAAAAGAATTCATACCAATCTTCACATACATCAGTTTCTTCTTCTCCAGTTATTCCTCCTCCTCCTCATTCATCTACTCCACCACTTATTCCACCTGCTATGTCCACTGCTCCAGTTTCTGATTCACCAAATTTTAGTACTATCTTTACTGATAGTTTTGCTACACAATCGTCTCAATTTCTAGCTTTGCAAGCTCAAGTACAGGAGTTGCAATCTTAAGATATTCTGTTGAAGTCTCAGGTTAATGCCTTGGAGTTGTCAAATGCTGATTTGTTAAAACAAAATGCATTGATTATTACTTTATAAGATCGATTGGATACTGTACAAGCTGAGGTGGCGGTTAGTAAGGGTTATCAGCATGGTGTAAACAAGATGGATTTAGCTTCTTTTGCTACTATGAATGTTAAATACAAGACTATGCACAACATGATTAAATTGTTACATGATAATGCTTTTCATGTTTTTAAGGATCATTATTCTCATATTCAAGGACTTAAAGCTCAACTTCAAATGATGACTCCTTCAGCTCAGGGGAAGAATTTTTGTAGAGCTGAAGCGATTACACCATTTGTTGGTCATAAGGATGATGATGATGTTGATAAGGATGGAAATGATCAAGGTGATCCTTCCACTGGTAATGATCCTATGACTACAAAAAAAGTAGCTGTTTTATCTCAGAGGGAGCCAGCTGGAGTAACTTCAACATCTGAAAGGACAAATGAGAAAGGAAAGGAGAAAGTACATGATGATGAGTTTGTTGATAGTTTGTTTGTTGATCAGGTTGATGATAGAGATGATATTATTGATGCTCTTATGGGTATTGATGATGATGATTTGGGTTATGATGATCAAGATGATGGTACTTATGTGCTTGACATAGATCCAAAGTTAAATGAAAAAAGAGTATCACTTTGTACACATATTTGAAGAGTTGGATGATATTCCTGATCAGGAACTTGAAGAGGGAGAATGGTTTCCAATTAAAGAGGTTAGACATCTCTTTATGGATTTGGATTGGGAAGAAAAATTTATCAAAGAAAGTGTTGAAAAGTTAGTTGTTGAATGTGTGGTTCAATCAACCAAGAATGAAATTAAATTGAAACAAGCTGCAAAAGAGAATTTAAATGAAGATTCAATGAAATTTTTGACTACTGCTAAGGTGATTCAACTTGCTAAAGATGAGTTAGCTAATTCTCCCAAAAGTCCAACTCATAAAAAGAATTACAAGATTAAAAAGGAGTGTGTTGGAAAGATTTTGGCTTGGAAATTTGAAGCTGAAAATAAGCTATTTATTATAAAAAGAATTGATGGAGTTCAATATCTGAAGAAGTCAATTAAAAGCTTTCATCAATTTCTTCTGTGTGAATTAAGAGTGTTGGCAGAAATAAGATTGATTAATCATACTAGTGATTACATGGCTCATTTGATTGAGCAAACGATAAGAAGAGAGGTTCGATCTATGAAGTTTGAGTTATTAAAACATCAAAAGTTGAAAAAGATACCGATTATTGGTAATTTAGATTGGATTACCATGAAATGGAAGGTGATATATGAATTTAGACCAGTTAAATCTTTGAAAAGAATCCCTCTTTTAAAGTTTAATTTGGGAATTATGAAGAACCTTTATAGATGGTATTTGGATAGTTATACCTTTGAAGCAGTTTTTCATAAACAAAGTGGAATTTTGTAGAATGTTTGATCCGATCCACTTAATTAATCTTTCAGAGGAAGATCAAAAGATATTGAAAATGAAACAGATTCAGTTTCATAAAGATCATCAAGATGAAGCAATGCAATTCAAAAGGGTACTGGATGTATGTATCGAGCATAAGATTTGTGCTGGTAGTCATTTACCTTTGCAGTGGAAAGAATGAAGATTAACACTGAGCAGTTGCTAAGGGGGAGTCTGTTAGTACCCTAATAGCAATAAACTTCAGTTGCTATATTGAAGACTGAAGATTGATGCTGATTCTAGATTGAAGATCTTTATGTTTATTGTATTTGTTTTGTTTTTAGTATAATTTTTTTGTTTAAGTTTTGTGTTAGTTTATTTTGTTTTTGAAATTTAAACAGGTATAGAATCTGTCGATAGTGTTAATATTGATAATGATTGTATTGATATTAATGATATCGAAGATAGTTGTGTCGATATTAGTAGTATCGACATTAGTATTGTCGATATTACTAGTATCGACAAAACAACCTATAAATAGCTAAGTTTAGATGAACTTAGTATCGATCTCAGACATAATTCTGATTTTCTGAAAGATTGTAATTTATCTATGATTGTACTTACTGAATGTTACTGATTAATACAAGAAAAGAAGACATTGTTTACATTGATTCTATCAAATCTTATTCTTCTTGATCTATTTTACTTTTGTTCAAACATGATGTTATGGATTCCACACTTGATGTCATGATATACGAAATCATTTAGATCCTAGACATGGACCTTCAGTCAGAAGAGATAAAACTCTGATCCGCACCAGTCTCAAATAATATAGATGCGTAAAAGTCCTGTAAAAGAAACGTACCAGGGACCACTTTAGGGTCCTGTCGTGCAGCTGCGGTCCGAGTGCAATATCTCGTCCTCTACCTGCTGGAGCCCTTTGTTGTACTCTCTTGGGGCAATCCCTTGAGAAATGTCAAATTTCGCCACAGTTGCATCAAGACCTATTATTAGCAGCAGCCGCAGGCATCACCACTACATTGTTGTTCCCGTTCTGAGGCCCTGAGTTTCTTCAGTTGTTGGCCAAGTGACCAAATCTTCCACAACTTGTGCATTGTCTGCACTGAGTAGCTGGTTGGTGGTGATACTGACATTTATTGCATTGAGGAGCCGTTACAGTATGCGACGTCTTAATCTGAAGTGGAGGTGGTTGTGTTGCTTGTTGAATAGATGTTTTCGCAGCATAGTTCTTGACCACTTTTTGCTTCTTAGCCGGGTGTTTTTCCGGGTTCTTTGATGTTTCAGTCTTGGCTGCTTTAGCCTCCTTCTTAAGTGCATTAGAGGGAACCATTACATTAGTTAAAGTAGCTATCAATATAATAGTCATCTCCAGTGTAGTCAGGTGGGCAGCAATCACATGCCCTTGGATACAAGCCGGTAGTCCACCGACATACCGCTCGATCCTTTTCTCTAGTGTTGGCACGATGTCAGGTGCCAATATTTCTAGCTCGTGAAATCTGGTGGTGTAGGCCAGATACCCATCTCCCACCATCACGTGGTTCAGTAGTTCTGTTTTCTTCTTTTTCAACTCATTCCTCGGGTAGAACTCGCCCTTCAGTAATGTCTTAAAATCCTCCCAAGGCATAGATATTGCCTTATCTCTTCCCCTGGTTTGAACCTGTGCATTCCACCAGATCAGTGCTCATTTTTTGAACGAGACTGCAGGGTGTCTCACTTTGTGCTGATTAGGGCAGCCACATATATCGAGGGTTGTCTCCATCTTCTCGATCCATTGTATAAAGCCGACAGCGCCCGAGCTCCCACTGAAGATAGGTGATTTACATCCTGCAAAGCTCTTGTAGGAACAGTCTGGCTAGTTTCTTAGTGTTCCCACTACCCTCACCAGAAAAGTGACCTGTGTTTTTATGGTTGTTGCTATTAATCCGGTTCATCATTTCAGGAATCACTTCCTGCAGCTGACTCGTCATTCAGGTAGCCAATGCTATAGCAGCAGAGTCCAACTCATGGTTGGGTGGTGGCTGATGAGGTGGGGTATGCGGAGGATGAGGAGGTGGATGAGGAGGTGGCGGTGGTGGTGGAAGTAATTGTGGTGGTGGTCTTCTCGGCGACATTCTGATTACAACCGAAGAACATCGGTTAGTGCAATGATCGAATGCAGAAGACACAGTTAAATAAAATCCTAAATCCTATGTTCTCTACATGAAGGGTCCCTAGGTTATAGTCTTGGTAAAACCGTTTAGGTAATATGACCTATATTTCTCTATAACCATGGCTTTGATACCAATTTCTCACCCCCGAGCCTGCGAGTTGGATCGACTTTCCAGTCAGGTAGAAGGTTCTCCGGGCGTGATATCGTGTGACAATCTAAATGATCAGATTGTTTACACGGCACATGATATATATACATATATATATAATGAGAAATGCTTATTGACATTGATATAGAATTTCAAAGTTAAATTACATAATGTCATGTTCATAATTTAACTAAGTAAATCTACCCAAATGAATCATAGAGTAACAATCTTGTATCTGCACAAGGTTTACAAAAGATGATTCACAAAATACATCATCAAAGGTTATGCACACAAAAGTTGCTAGGTCTACTATAAAGTCATCTAGCTAATGCATCCTGAAAACTGATGACTACCTGTTAGTCACCTAAGAAAACATGCATTTAAAACAATTCAACACTAGGTTGGTGAGTTCATAAGTTTTGTAAATGAAAATGACTTTAATTTGATGTTCACAAGTCATAGTGTCACACACAAGTCTTATTGGATTTTCCTTATCTTGTCTCACAACAATTGTTGAACCTAATGGAGTTACTTAACCAGGAATATACACTTTAGACTCAAGGTCAAAGTCTTTGGTATTCACTACCTCTTAAGTTGAACACTTAATTATTTTCAAGTTGTTCAGTATTGCAAGAGAAGGAAAAGACAGAATAATAGCACAAGGAATTTTCGCGGAATTCAATTCAAATATTTCCGAGAATGTTGGGGTATAAATACCCAAAATTAAATGTTACAGGACAAGAAACAACAAGAAAAATAGCTGACGGAAATACAGACACTGATATAAAACAAAATTGTGCAACAACTGATACAAAAATCAACAACTACGGAAGCAAGGGTCTTCAATTATTCTTCTGTGGTTGTGATCAATTGTTATGTCTTCAATGGTTGAACTGGGGAACTTATTTTGCGGTTGTTGATTGCGCTGTTGTCTTCTGGTCTTGATCCGTTGTTGTCTTTTGATCTTGATCCGCGGTTGTCTTCAGCTACTAGATCCGCTTTTGTTGGATCAATGGTTATTGGATCCGTTGTCATTCTTAAGTGGTTGAGGCTCAGTGGTTGAAGCCAGGTAACCGTGGTTGGGCTATCCGCAGTTGTTATTCCGTTGTTGGGCTTTAGTGCTTTTGCTCATCAGTCCTTATTTTTCGAACAATCTCCCTCTGGATTGATGAAGCCAAAACCATTTATTTTTGAGTTAGAAGCAAATTAATTTGATTCCTGAGATTTCGCACAGACTTCAAAACTTTATAGTTTCTGTCAACATACTCCAAAGGCTTATGCTGCAGTTCTTTCAGATCGTCCTTGGGGAGAAGAACTAAGTCCTAATCTGTAAATAAGGCTCTTGACCCCTTGAATCTCTCAATGATAATAAATTTGGTGTATTGGTCAAAGAACCACCTCTTGATTCCTGCTCTAGAGTGAGTGACTTGATGAGGTTGAGATTGAGGAGAAGGAAATATGGAGAGATTGAGAAGGGATGCTGAAGGCCAGTGGAAAATTTCTGTTTTTTTGATTTGATCCCTAGGATAAATAACTTTCTTGACTACAACATGCTGATGAGGCTCATAGTCTTTGAAGAGGGTTGGTAGGAACTCATTTTCAATTTCGATCCAAGGATTAAACCTGACAGCCGAGGGTGATTCCTTAGACACCAAGGCAGTGGAGGGTGATGTGGCCTCTTTCCATAGCTTACAAGTTTGATTATCAGGATACCAAATACCCGGTACAGAGGTACCTTTTAGGCATCTGAATATCCTCTTCACAAATGATAAATGGGATTGTTTGGGGGCAGACTGATATCTAGCACAATCACATGTGGCATACATGATATCTGGCCTTAAGGTAGTGAGATACATCAAAGATCCAATCATGCACCCGTAGAGGGTTTGATCTACATGTTCACCATTTTCATCTGGCGTTATTCCAGGAGCAGTTGCCATTACGGTAGAGATTATTTTACAGTCAGTCATTTCAAATTTATTTAAAAGATCTTTTACTTATTTGAACTGATGAATAAAAGTACCATTTGGGGTTTGTTTGACTTGAAGTCCTATAAATTTTTTTAGTTCACTTAAATCACTCATCAAAATAAATTTGAACCAAGAAAAGTTCCTTATCTACACGTTTAATGAACAATGTCTTGTCAATGGTTCTCCTTGAAAATTTATTTGAGAGAAGAAATATAGAAAGAGTGTCATACCAGGCTCTTGGGGCTTGTTTTAAACCATATAAGGCCTTATCTAGCCTGTACACCCAGTCAGGATGATGAACATCATCAAACCGTGCTGGTTGACATACATAGACTTCTTCCTTAATGGTTCCATACAATGATGCACTTTTTTATATCCATTTGGAATACTTTGATATTATGAGATTTAGAAAATGCAAGAAAGAGTCTTATGGCTTTAAGTTTGGCTATAGGGGCAAAGGTTTCATCATAATCAATGCCTTCCTCTTGGCAGTAACCTTGAACTACCAATCTGGCTTTATTTTTTACTATAGTGCCCCTGTCATCAGTTTTATTCCTAAATACCCATCTTGTTCCAATTGGGTATTTCCCTTTGGGCAAGGGACAATGAGTCCAAACATTTTGTATTTTAAATTTAAGCAGTTCATCCTGCATAGCTTGCACCCAATTATTATCCTTAAGAGCGTCTTGATACTTTGAGGGCTCTATTTGGGATAGGAAAGCAGAATGAAAAAAAAAGTTTGAGATTTTTCTTCTGGTTTGAACACATTTATTTAAATCACCTAGAATTTGATCTAGTGGATGATTTCTATTGAAAGGAATGATGTCCAAACAATTATTAGCAGAAGCAGCATCAAAGGAGGATGAATTTTCTGCAAGACCAGGTGAGTTTTCACATGTGTGAATAGGAACTTGTTAAGGAGTGTCTATTGGAGCATTGTCAATTATGGGAGATGTGGAGACAGACACATGTTGATTATGATCTTGAGAATTTATTGGAATGGAGTGAATGGAAGAGAAAAACTAAGATACCGAACATTCCTCAATAGATGATAGATCTTCAGAGGTTTGGAAGGATTCTGAAGAAGGAAACATAGATGGAGCAGTAGGAGTATATGTGAAGTTTTCAATATCAAACAAATCATCAGAATTTGAAGGAAAGGAAGAGGTAGATGCATATTCATTGAATTTGACGTCGATGATTTCTTCAACAATCTTGTTTCTAAGATTGAAAGTTCGGTTGGCTTTAGAAGTTTGAGAGTATCCCACAAAGTATCCAGAGTCCACTTTTGCAGCAAATTTGGACAAGGAATTCGTTGTGTTCAGAATGAATCATGGACTTCCAAAAAATTCAAGAAAAAGGAGATGAGAGGCTTTATATTATGGAAGACTTCATAGGCAGTTTTGTTATGTCGTTTAACGATATCAACTCTATTTAAGACATAACAAGCAGTGTTTACTGCCTTAGCTCAGAAGGATAAAGGTAAGCCTGAGTCTGCAAGCATGGTTCTTGCAGCCTCAATACGTATCCTATTTATCCTTTCCACAACTCCATTTTTAGCAGGAGTTCTAGGAACACTGTATTGTCTAACGATTCCTTTAGAGGTACAGAACTCATCAAGAACATGATTCTTGAATTCAGTACCATTATCACTTCTTATTACCTTGACAGGAAGACTAAATTGTCTTTCAATTTGAGTGATAAGGGCTTTAATTTTACCAAAAGTCTCGTCTTTGCTGTATAGAAAGAAGGTCTAGCAAAATATTGAGTAGTCATCTACAACAACTAAACAATATCTCTTTTTAGCTAAGCTAGCTACTTTCACAGGACCAAAAAGATTCATGTGAAGCATATTGAGACAATCAGTTGTTTTAGATTCCACAATAAACTTATGTGATGATTTTTGTTGCTTTCCTTTCAAGGAAGATTCACACTGTCCTTCAAAATGAAATTATTTTGAAGGTAATCCTCTTACAAGTGAAAGGGTAGAAAAGAGTTTGGTGATTTAGGTGACTAAATCTTCTATGCTAGAGAGCAGTTATAGAAGATGAAGCTTTGGCTATGAGACATGTGGGAATTGAAGATTGGGAGTTAGTTGTCATATCAACAACATATACATTTCAACTTCTTTTTGTTGTTAGCAAAGTATGTTGGTCTATTAAGACCTTTATTTTTGAGTTTATTTCTAGATAAAGAATTTTGCAACTGTCTTTGGTGAAAAATGAACTGTAATTTATATCTGCCAGTTGGGACACACTTGAGAGATTAAACTTTAAGTTCTCAACTAGACTTTCATCTTTAAAGTGCAATTTTCCACTAAGGACAGAACCAGACCCAACTATCCACCCCTTTGGATTATTTCCAAAGGAGACCAATCCTCCATTCTTAGGAATGAAGTTATTAAGAATAGATATGCAACCAGTCATATGCCTAAAGCCTCCACTGTCCATATACCATATACGATTCTGGTTTGAAGAAGCTATCTGCATATAGGATCAAATGCGATAGGTTAGATATGGGTCATTATTTATTCTGGACAAGAGAAGAACTAGTTAAGAGTTCAATTATTTCTGCACATTATTCATCAGTTTATGCATGATCTGAATCAGTTGTTACTGCTTCTGATGCAGAATGTTGATATGTGAGTCCACAGAAGGTGAATTAACAGCAGCTGGTGGATAATGAACATGATTCACCATTGGTAGGTGGGAGGTGTGCTAAGAATAGAAGATCTAGGAATTGAAGCCAAATGTGGAGGCGAGAAAAGGAATCGATGAAAATTAGGTTTTATTGTGTTATTAGCACTTTGTTTACCCACCTTCTTAGCCTTTTTCAGCTTGTTAGGAGGTATCCCTTTAGATGAAAAGGCTTGGTCGGCTTTCAAATTATTTCTAACTTTCTCAAGAGGAGTTTTTGTCCTACAATTTTCAGTAGAATGGTTGTATTTGAAACATATTAAGCAAGCTGGAGATAAGACAGACTAGTTTTGAATGAAAAGTTTATTTGCGTTCATCATTGGGTATGGTGGATGAGGATGAGAAGGAGGAAACTTGATGTTAGCCATAGACATTTTTCCTTTTTCAGCAATATCCTTTGATTCAACAGTGGTTTTCTTTATTTTTGTATCTTCAGAACTTGGAGTTATGCCCATAAATGGATCAGTCTCTTTGAGTTCTGAAAAGTTCTTTGTTTGAACATCATCCAAGTATGTTTATTCAGGTATTTCTGGATTTGTGTTTCTGGGGTACACAAAATTTTTAGACGACCCTGATTGATACACCCTTGGAGGTGAGTTTATTATTTCCGAAATCACATCTGGAAGGAATGTGGGAGAGACAGGTTCAGAGATGTTTTCTTCACTTTTATTGTCAATTGGTGTATATCATCTGGTGGGCTTGTATGATTATACCCAATTCCAAATTTTGCCTTGCTGTGAACTTGCTTACTTAGAAGCATTTTGAACCCTTTGTAAGATTCAACCCACTTTTCACAGCTTACTTTGGTTTCGGCTAGTTCATCTTTAGAAGCATAATATTTTTCTTGTTGAAGTTCAAACAATGCTTGTAAGTTAGTCTTTTCAGTTCTAAGAACAGAAATTTGAATATCTTTATTTTTTATTATTTTCTCTACTTCTAGATTTTTATTTGCCAAAAGTTGTTCAAGTTTCTGATTTTGTTGTTGTAACAAGACGTTGGCCTTCTTTATTTTTGCAAATGCTTCAATGCAAGCATCTGAGCGTAGTTTTTCTAGAGTAGCAGATGATACCTGAGCATCAGAAGAATTAGCATCAGGCTGGTCAGAAGAGGTTGGGTTTTCATCAATGGCCATTAAAGCAAAGTCTGCGGACTCATTGGTTATAAGAGCAAACCCTACATCATCAGGCATGCTGCTCCAATCTACGTACTCTTGAGTAAAAAGAGTAGGTTGGTTTGATTGGGAAGTTGGGACAGCTGGGCCTGGTGTGTTTATTTGTGGAGTAGAAGGTGAGATAATTTAAATAGGTGCATGCGTGAGTTGATACATGCTGCGATTAGCGGCTTGTACACATTAAATGTTGGAAGAAGGGGAGTTCTGAACAATATGAGTTGTAGCTGAGTAGTATTATGTTTTGGATAGCGAGAAGAAGATGAAGAAAATGAGGTTGAGGAAGAGTTTGTGTTAAGGAAGGTCACATAGGGTGAAGAAGAGTTGTTAGGAGCATTTCTGCATTCCCTAGCAAAATGTCCTGTATCATGACATCTGTAGCTCTGAACTTTTGCTTTATTTAGACCTATATTGGTCCTACTATGGATACCTAGAAACTTTCTCCCTGTCCTTTTGTAGAACTTGTTGGTTCTAATGCTCAAAAGGGCAAGTTGATTTAGGATATCCATCTCTTCCAAGTCATCCCTTGGAATATGATGGAGATCATCCATGATGAAACACAAGTTGTCAGGGGTGAAAGAAAGATCACATGAAGAGAAAGATGTACTCATGCCAATGGTAATATCAATAGGTTCATCATAACTCTGATCAGAATTCTCAGAGTTATGACTGTGGAGAGCAGTGTTACCTTGAACATACTTCTTGGTTATTTTACCAGACTTTATTAGCTTTCTTTTCTGATCAATCTCACACTCAAAAGTGAGTAGCTGACCATGGAGTTGGGTAAGTGTGAGATTGCCGAAATCTGGAGAAGACCTCATGACTATGGAGTAGGTTACCCACTTGTCTGGGAGAGATCTCTAAAAATTGTTAAGAACAGTACTAGTTGGGTAGACCTGACCCTGGAATTTTAGTTCACTAAGAAGAGATGTGAACAGTTCAAACTATTGAGTAATGACTCATTATTTAGTTGAGGGAAAGTTTCATATTGTTGAGATAATATCTTCCTAGTATTACCTACAACATCGTCAGTTTCTCCGAACTGTTCTTTAAGGGCATCCCACATGTCTTTTGCAGATTCGTGGTGAAGGAGACTAGAATGATCTCATTCGGGAGAGCCATGGCTAACCGAGCATGTGCCTTACAATCAAGCTCTAGTTTCTGATAATTTTCCACGGTATAGTGGCGAGGATCCTTGGGAATTGAATCGCCAGTTTCGGTGTCCAGAACCATGGGTTTATGCGGTCCGAAGTTGAATAACTTCCAACAAACATTATGATTTCCTCCTCTGCCAAATGTTATATTGATGTCTTACCAGTATAGGGGGCTTAGTTGCAGAGCCAGTGTTATGAGGATCGAGAGTGAATTCTTCTGCCATTTTGGTTACAAACAGTATGAGAAAATCAACAGAAGAATGATTTCTCAAGGTTGTTTGATTGAATGGTTTTGAATAGTTTCAAATTCAAAACCTAGCTCCTACAAAAGTTAAGAACAAATGAAATAGAAGAGTAGAAAAAGTTTTAAAGAGCCTAAGCAACCGGATATCAATATGAGCTTTGAGTTTTAGACTTGATGGTTAAACTAAGACTAAATAACAAGGCCCTGATACAGAATAAGAGGGAATTGATTTCAAATATTTCAGGGAATGTTGGATATAAATACCCAACATTCAATGTTACAAGACAAGAACAATAAGACAAATAGTAGACACTGTTACAGACACTGAATCAACAGATGAGTAAAACTAATACAAGGTCACCAACTACGGAAACATAAGTCTTCAGAAGTTCTTCAGTCTTTAGTTCTTCTGAGGTTGAAGTAGTTGTTGAGTGATTAGTGGTTATTCATCGGAAGATGTCCTTCAGAAGTCGATCTACGGAAGTTGATCAACAATTGTTATTGTTTGATCAGCGAGTGTCTTCCGAAAAAGTGACTGTCTTCCGAAAAGAGAAGGTTCAGCTATTATCTTCCGAAGTGAGAAAGATCCGCGGTTTTTCCTTTGTGAACCATCCGCCATTGTGCTTCCGATGTTGAAGCTCAGTGGTTTTGCTCTGAAGAAGAATCATGGTTGAGGCTCATCAGTCCTTATTTTTCCAACAATAGCTATGAAAATACACATACCGTACAGTTTCTGGATGGTCAGGTATTGGTTGTCACAATGTATGTAGTTATGAGTTCTTTGTTAATAACGTTGTGAATATTCATTGTGAACATGTAAATAGTTTGCACAACACAACAGTTAAAACACGGGAATACTCTCATAGATGAGGAAATGCGGTGTTTGACAACATAATTCATAAGTCAGGTAATTCAAAATAACCCAATGATGAAACACAAACGTTGTGAGGAAATGTGACAACTGGTACCGGACCGTCCGGTAAATCCGTACGGTACGTGTACTTACACCTAAAACTACGTGTGAATGCTATGTGATAAACAATATGTGATAACTATTCAATGGGAAAAATTAACAGTTATATATATTTCGATGAGAATTGAAATATAATATACAACAACACATGTGAAGTAACAGTGTGAAAACAAATGACAAAAACACGTCGGTTGCGATCTGATATCCACAGATAACAGGAATCAGATGGCCGACAATTCAGTGAGAAAACAAGATGAATTAATTTATAACAAGGTGAAAGCAGTTGGGTTTAGTAGAGTCCGTCTGTGAGAAAGTCCAATTCGAAACAACAACTCGGTATCGTTTACGGATAATAAACTGATAGTGTGTTTGTGTGGGTGACGATTCACACAAATATATCTGTGAGTTTATCATTCTGAACGACAACTGAAAAATAGAAAACCCAATCAGAAAGTGAAACGTACGATCGTGTTCGTACAGTTAGCGCTCTGTACGAAACAGGCGAGTAAGTTATGTTTTCTGACGAAACAACAAAAATAAACGATTACGAACGTTAAAATAATAAAAATAAAATAAAAATAATAGTTATTAGGAACTACAACTTAAATAGATTTAAGACAATCTATTTTTATAAAACTATATGTAATTAACGTTGAGTAACGAAACAACGCGACTTAACGTGAACGATCGAAACCGAACACGCGGGTAAACATCCGGGGTATAAAACCCCTTTCACCTTCTCTTCTTCTTCTTCATTTTCAGCTGATCTCTCTCTCTCTCTCCTCTCAAGAAAATCGTCACTCTCTCTACTCTCTCAAGCTTCTCACACACTCCACCATAGCAAACGACCACCAAATTTCGCATTCTTGGTGTCTAAACGACTCTCTCAACGAGTAGAACAAGGAAGTACAAAGGATCTAACCCAAAACGAGCTCATTTGGATGGAAATCTAGCGAGAAGTTGCGGTTGGAAGTGGGTTTTCATCATCTTCAAGGTATGAACTAGTAAACTGTTTTTATCCTTTCAAAACACTTAGATTCTGCACAAGAATGGGTTAGGAACATCATAAACATGTTAGTTCCTTGTTTGGAAGGATAATTCACGGGTTCCCACTTTTGGTTCTTCTTCGAACACCTTATGGGGGATCCTAATCCCAGACAACAGGTTTTCCTTTTTGGTTCCTGTACAACACCTTATGGGGGATCCTAATCCCAGACAATAGGTTTCCCTTTTAGGTTCCTGTACAACACCTTATGGGGGATCCTAATCCTATGCAACAGGTTTCCCTTTTAGGTTCCTGTACAACACCTTATGGGGGATCCTAATCCCAGACAACAGGTTTCCCTTTTTGGTTCCTATACAACACCTTATGGGGGATCCTAATCCCAGACAACAGGTTTCCCTTTTTGGTTCCTGTACAACAACTTATGGGGGATCCTAATCCCAGACAATAGGTTTCCCTTTTGGGTTCCTGTATGACACCTTATGGGGGGATCCTAATGTTAATTCACGAGTTCTCTCTTTTGGTTCTTATACGATACCTATTAGGGGAAACTTCGTTAAACTCAACTTTGAGCTTCTGTGTTAGCCTTCATTTATGTTGGGTTAAGGTTTATTAGAGATAACATCATAAAACAAACTAGTTACAAACCTAGTAACTCGCTAGAGTGATCTTTGGGACACTTAGTCGATACACACAATGTAGGTTTGGTGAAACCGTTCAGGATCGAAATACAAGCTCTACTAACTATCTACTACGTGCGGAATCCATAGTTGATATGTATAAAAGTCAAGAACACAAGCAATTTCAATAAAAACTTCTTGTATTATCAACAAATGATTACAAGACTAACAAACTTCTCACACAGAGAGTTTCAGCAGATCTCACAAAACACTCAGCAAAAAATCTACTGAAATAACAAACAAAACACCTATATATAGTTACAGACCAGCGAACCTTAGGTTCGTGAGCCGAACCCTAAGGTTTGCTAAACGAACCTATAGGTTTGTCAGACGAACCATATCAAAGATATAGGTTCGCCGAACCCTTTGACACAATAGGTTCGCCGAACCTGCCTAGGTTCGTGGGCCAAACGAACCTTGGCAAACCTAGCCGAACCCTTAACACTTCAAAATAAATACAACTTTTGAATAGCAAAACATTTCAAATATGCACTAACAAACTCCCCCTAAATGTTTGCTATCAAAACCTTCAGTCTTTGACTTCAGTTATTTCTTCAACTTTGTCTTCAATTAATTCTTCAACTTTGTCTTTTGATCCACTCGATTCACCAACTTCAGCAACTACATTGTCCACCGCTCGTATCACTACCGAACGTGGTATCTTTGCAAGTCTTTCTGCTTCCACTTTATAATCTCTATCATCTCTCTCCTTTTGTACTTGCATCAACTCAGTATAAAGATAATTCACATCATTCCAATTGCAACCAGAATGTATTCCCAAAGTGAAACACATTTGTGCAATGATTTGAAATTGAATTGCAATATCTTTAAAACTGACTCCCACATCATGATATCCATCTTCAGCATATATCTGAGATGAATTCAATAAAATAATATCATCCCTCGAACAATTCACAATCCATATAGGATCAAGCATTCTTATCACCCTCCAGTTCTCTTCCTGCTTCAGCACAATAATGCCTTCTGAAGTTCTTTCATCATAAAACCAAAACTTGAAATATGGATTCCAATCTTGTTCAACTTTTCTAAGTCTCGGTCTTTTATAAACTTTGGGCTTCACATAATCTTTGAATCTTTCCCTAAACTGCGGAGATAACAAACTCCATCCAAAACGACCTTCTTTCTTTAACAAATTTTCAAATATTTCATTATGTCGAGTCTGAATAGGCTTTATCATTCTTAATCTTGAAAGATCTTTACATTCAAAAGCTGGTAGACTCATCAAATCAGTAGCCTTTCCAAAGTATTGACATCCATCAACCCTTTTAACCACATAACAACCTTTATCAGACAAACTTCCAGGAATATAATGAAAATAACCATAACTAATAATCCTCCCAATCATCTTGGATTTAGATCCAATCTTGAACTTTGTGGATTGTTTAGTTAGATTGTCTGGATCTTTATCTTCATATACTTCCCTCATAATCTTGAAAGAATGCAAATGGTCAATGATATACTTTGTTTCATCTTGAAATTCCTTCCAATAATCCAAATTTGTCTTTTCTCTAATTGGATTCAAAGTTGAACTTGATGTACTTCCAATATCAAATATCTTCTTCATCATGTTTAAATTCAACAATTCTTCATCAATAACATCTTTATCAAAGTCAGACAAATCAGTATCATCATACTCTTCAAAATCAAACATCAAATCATCATCATCATCCTTATCATCATCAAAAACAGATTGATAATCTTGAAATGAGTAGTCACCCAAAATTTCTCCTTCTTCTCTTTCTTGATAAACTTGAATCTCAACAATGTTTCTCTGCAAATCTATATCAGAATGCATTTTAAATAAATCAAGAAAAGTAGGCAGAGAATAATCAAGAATAGCCATGGGATGTTCTATTTCATCTAAGTCCTCAAATTCAACATCAGTACAATTCCTAGCCCTATCAGAAGATACAGAAGACAACGGAACAGCATCAGCAGCAAGTGTAGAAGGAGTATACACCACAATAGCTCCAGTCACAGAATTTAAACTCCCAGAACTTCCAACAACTCCACCAGCACCATCATCTGCTCCATCATCACCACCATCCGCTCCATCATCAGGATGTTCATCAATATCAGTATCACCATAGTCAACCTCTTCTTCTTCTTCTTCTTCTTCATCAACCTTCTCTTCTTCTTCATCAATATCAACCACTACTTTATCAACTTTTGAGCTTGAAGCTTCAGACTTTATAGCTTTAGATTCCAAATCCTTGATCTTGAATCTCAAATCAATATTATCATTCTTCAAATCAATTATATCTTCAGATTGTAGTTTGATGAAGAAATCCAATTCAGCAATTTTGTCTTGCATCTTTTTCTTCTCTTCCATATCCTCCTTTCTCCATTTCATCATTAATGCCATCTGAGCTTTAATCTCATTAATCTCAGCAACTTTTCGCTCTTTTTCTTTCCTATAACTCTCAACCTCCTTGGAAAGAATAGATAATCTTCTTTTAAGATCTGTATCATCATAATTAACTGTGAAGTTAATATCACCCAGATCATCAAGCCCTGAAAGTAAATCATCTCTAGGAATAGAATCCTGAGGAATAGAAGTCTCGGGCAATGATGTAGATACAGTAGTCGTCTCTACAAATGATGGTGAGAAAGATGCTACATGTACAAACTCAGGAGTTTGTACAGTAGAAACATGAATATCAGACTCAGAAACTGAAGTGATGACTGGTGAATCAATAACAGATACTGATGTAGTAACAACAGGAGAAACAGTGGCAGGAACTGAAGAAACAATCACAGGTGAAGACACAGTGGTCTTATCAGTCTTTGTCTTCATCTTCTCATAAGGCCCTCTCTTGGCCATTCTTTTAATCTTCTTTGGTTTAGAAGATTCAGGCTCTTCAGGAATAAAAATAGGATCATCCTTTTCTTCCTTCTCCTCAGCATCCTTTTCAACAAACTTTCTCTTCCTCCTTTTCACCATCTGGTTCCCATCTTGAACCATCTCATACTCTGACTCTGTGTCAGAAGACTCACTCTCATCATCAACACAGCAGTCTCTGTCTGCATTTCAGACATATCAACTTCTAGAGGTTCTTGAGAAGATTGCTCTTGAGATGATTTAGCTTGAGAAGTGGATTGAGAAGATTGACCAGGAGTCTTCTTCTTTGGTTGTTGCCTAGGTGGAGGTGGAGGTGGTGATTGATTATCAGCAGCTGCAACATCTTCAGAATCAGATTCTGAATCATCATGCCTCCATGCATCAGCCTCAGGTGCAACATAATTTGCCCTGGCACAATGTGCAATCAAATCCTTTTCTTGTACAGCATCCCCAGTTCTTTGATATACTCTGACTTGACCTAAACTTGAATCAGTCATGTGTTTAATCTTTAACAAATCTCCAACTTCCCTGGGTAGCTGACCTTCAGGAAATCTCTCATCAATCAACATTTGCACAAATCTAGGATACATATAAAACCTATCCTTAGCCTTTGTGATGTTGTCGCACATGTAACGGAAGATCATGCCAGAAAAATTGAACGGTTTGTTCAATATGAGAGCAACCATGGCAGATCGCATCAAGTCCCTCAACTCATCAAATGTGCCTTTCCTCATACTAAGACAATGCAGCAACACATGTGCTAGAAACTTGTACTGCAGAGGAAGCTTACCCTTCTTAACTGAAATGGAGTTGTAAGCTCCAAAGTATCTAATACGTAGAAAACAACCTTTGATGCAACTCTCAGGAATAAGAGTTACACCATCTGGTTCACCTCCAAATGTAATACTCTCCTAACATCAGCCTCAGTTATACGAATTGCTTGTCCAAGCACATTCGCATCTATGGTGTACACATCATCAACAGAAATAATCCGAGCTGATCCCCAAAAGCTCTGAATATGAGATCTATATATCTGAACTGAACTAGATATAGCATGATAAACCCTTGATCTTCTGAGAAACTCGATCATCGGTCGAAATTCTTGACCATTCTTGGTTGTCGGATCCAAGTGTGCACAAATATTGTGTTTGTCTCCGAAAACTAAGTTCGCCATTTCTACAAATAGAAATAAAAGAAATTAGAAACAAAAATTAAGTAAAATTAACAAAATAAGAAAAATAGAAAAATTTCTAAGTAAAAAACAGCGAACCTATTCTTTTTAGACGAACCTTACTTCTAGACGAACCCTACTTCTAGACGAACCCTACAATGACCGAACCTTACAATGACCGAACCTTGTCCTAAACGAACCTTTTAACTGAACGAACCTTGTTAATCAAACGAACCTTGACCAAAAGATTCGTTGCCTTTGAAAGTCAAAGATTCGCCACGAACCTATACACATCTAACGAACCCTCAAGGTTCGGCGAACCTATACAAATTCAACGATTTCGGCGAACCTATACAAATTCAACGAACCCTCAAGGTTTGGCGAACCTAAGGTTCGTTCAGCGAACCTGTTCATCGTACCAGTTTCAACATTTGAATCAGAAAATTGAAAAACCGTTAATCTGATGAAAAAAAATTATGCACCTAGGTTCGAAACTTATCGATGAACAACTTTAACAAAGACAATTTATCCAATTTTTAGATTTTAAACATATTCAAGTCAAATTATAGAACCAAACTTAAAAAAATCTAAAAACTCTTAGATCTCTCAAATTATTCGGTCAAATTTCAAAATTTCTACCTAGAAATGTTCACGAAATGATTCTGAATCTAATGATAACAATCAAAAGCTCTGGGAGGTCCAAGATCGAAAATCGAAAAAATTCGCTCAAAGGTTCGTCGTCTGTGATCAAGATGAAAGTGACGAACTATTTTCACGAACCCTGTATATATATGTCACGAACCTTTCTAGCGAACCATTTTAACGAACCTTCTTGACGAACCATTTTGCGAACTATCTCCACGAACCCTAACTCACGAACTATTTCACGAACCCTGTCAACAACCAATCTCAGCGAACCTTACCAACGAACCCATTCAACGAACCTTCTCAAAACATGATTTTTCTTTTAAAATTCAAAACAAAATTCATATTTAATTGTTCCAAAGTCAAACAAATAATCAAACATTATCAATTTAACATCAGATTTTTGAATGAATAAAACTAAAAAAATCTTTTTGAATTTTTAAATTTTTAGAACAATTAAAATGCAATCTAACACTAATAACTAAAAATCTTTTTTTTTTTTTTGAGAAAGATTCAGACATGAGATCATATTATATTACAATTTTCAATATATCTGTTTATATTATATAACAATTATTTGTAAATTACAAGTCTACAATGATTGTTAATATATTTCTCCTTTTAAATTTAATTACTTAGTAAAGAAATCAGTTTAAACAAAATTATCAAACATTTTATAATAATCCAACTACTTGAACACATCCCCAATTTGTGAATAATTAATCAAACATAAATGTTCTCAAACTTATAATATCAATTATACCTAGTCTGATCATGCAAAAATAAAGCAGAATTTCTTTTTGAAAATAACAAATAGAAAAACAATTTGAATTTGTTCAAGATCATAGAATCAAGGTTGATACTTACGTATACTCAAATGATCCAGAAAATGAACTAAACAATAATTTAAGTTTAAGATTTAACAATCAGTTCGATATTCACATATACACATAGATTGTCCAAATCTTAAACAAAACCAAGAAAAACAAATTTGAATTGTCTAAAGCTAACACAATCAGGTCGATACGTAAGTATACACAAAGAATGTATCAGCTTTAAACTAAAATAAAAGAAAAAAAACCAAATCAGAATTTCTTTATTAAAAAAATTAAAGACATGATCAACTAGAAATTTGACTTTATGTTCATGAAACATTTTGTCAGAAAATTACCACTCTTTTAGGACAAAACTAAGTACTGCATTCTAAGCATTTGTTTCTTATAAAACATTATCAAAAAATTATTCAAACTTATCTTTACTAAGTTATAAACCTATCAACACATCATTTATAGTACTTGTAATTATTTTATAAATTTTAATAATACAAACAGATATATTTCCAAATGTAAATAATGTACTATCATTTCTCACATAAACAAATCAATTTCTCAGATTTTTAATATTTTTCTTGTTTTTGTGTTTTTGATTTTTTTAATGTTTTTGTATTTTCTAAAACCATTCTCCCCCTAAAAACTAAAACACAAAAAATGAATAAAAATCTGATGTTATTTCAATAAATTTGATTATGAAGGAAATTGAGTCTTGATTACCTCACCCATAACCCTGATTCCATTTAATTTGAGTAAGTACTCAAAACGTTGTTTATCAAAGGCTTTGGTGAGAAGGTCTGCCCTTTGCTCATTTGTGTGTATCTTCACAACATCAATCAGTTTCTTTTCATAACAATCTCGTATGAAATGAAACCGAATATCAATATGTTTTGAACGTGAATGATACACTGGATTTTTGGTAATCGCAATTGCAGCCTCATTGTCGACATGAATCGGGGTAGTTAGGAAATTAAGTCCATAGTCTCGCATCTGTTGTTGTATCCACAAAACTTGGGAACAACAACTGGCAGCTGCTACATATTCAGCTTCACATGTAGATGTAGCAACAGAAGTCTGTTTCTTGCACTGCCATGAGACTAACCTCTCCCCAAAAATTGAGCACCTCCAGTAGTTGATTTGGAGTCAGTCTTACATCCTCCATAGTCTGAATCACTGTAAGCATGAAAGGAGTAGTTATCATCCTTAGGATACCACAGACCGGTGTCTGGAGTACCCTTCAGATAACGTAAAATCCTCTTGACTGCAATCAGATGAGAAACCTTTGGTTTTGATTGATAGCGAGCACAGATACTTGTAGCAAATACAATATCTGGTCGAGATGCAGTCAAATACATTAAGCTCCCAATCATTCCACGATATAATGTAGCATCAATTATCTCCCCCTTAATATCCGGCTCAATCCCGTGATTGGGCTGGATGGGCGTGGAAATGGGTTTACAATCAAGCATGCTAAATCGTTTTAGCACATCTTGAATGTATTTGGTCTGATGGATAAAAATACCATCATCAGACTGATCAATCTGTAAACCCAAAAAGAACTTAATGTTAGACATAGCACTCATCTCAAACTTTTCAATCATAACCTGCTTAAATTCTAAACACATCTGCTCATCGGTAGATCCGAAGATGATGTCATCCACATAGATCTGAACAAGAAGAATGTCTTTGCCCTTTTCCCGATAAAACAGAGTTTTGTCTATCTGACCCCTATTGAACCCGTGTTCAATAAGATGAGTCGAGAGGGTTTCATACCAAGCTCGAGGAGCTTGATGAAGACCGTACAGTGCTTTGTCGAGGATATAAACCTGATCCCGGTGGATAGGATCCTCAAAGCCCGGTGGCTGACAAACATACACTGTCTCCTTCAATGATCCATAAAGGAATGCAGACTTGACATCCAACTGGTATACTTTGAACTTCTTGTGGGCAGCAAAAGAGAGAAATAATCTAATCGTTTCAAGCCGCGCCGCAGGTGCAAAAACCTCGTCATAGTCAGTTCCTTCGATTTGTCTGAACCCTTGGACAACCAAACGAGCCTTGTTTCGAACAATCACGCCTCTATCGTCTCGCTTACACTTCAACACCCACCTGGTGCCAATCTTCTTTTCACCTTTTGGTAAATCTACCAAATGCCATACGCCAAGTTTCTGAAACTGATTAAGCTCCTCTTGCATGGCCTCCACCCAGGCAGGCTCACGCAGGGCTTCAGTTACAGATTTAGGCTCAATCTGAGAAACGAATGCAGAATGCATCCATAACTCTTGAGTCCCATGATTATGCTCCAGCTCAACATACAGGCTATCCTCAGATCCAATTTGCCTTCTCGTCTGTACTCCAACAGACGGATCTCCAATAATCTGCTTCACAGGGTGATTCACATGGACTCTAGACACTGGCACTTGCGGGACGCCAACTCCATGATCAAGATTTGTGATATCTTGTTCTTCATCTTGATCGTGAGAAATTGCATCTTCAAAAATTTCCTGATCATCCTCCGATGACCAGTCAACATTAACTGCTTCAGTAATGCCTTCCTCAGTTGGAGAATTATCTTCAACTTGATGAGAAACTTCTTGATCTTCAGAATTTTGTAAGTCATATAACATCTGCAAAGAAATTTCATCATCAGTAACAGTAGGAGACAAGTTAAAAGACTCGAAAAGTTTATCATAATCGAATAACCAATTTGGACCTTTGCCTTCCGGTATAGGTGTATGTCGTTGAACATCCACATTATACCAGAGTTCCACAACACCCGTGCGTTTGTTAAACACACGTTTATTGGGTAGGCTATAACCCAGAAAGAAACCTTCTTCAACCTTAGAGTTGAATTTAGCATCTTTTTGAGCATTGTACAAGGAGCCCCAAAGGGTTCCAGGTGTTCCAAATTTGGTTTCCGATTCTGAAGAAGTTCATAACAAGTCTTTTTATGTCTTTTGACTATCAGCACTCGATTAAGGGTAAAACAGGCGGTCGCTACGGCTTCACTCCAGAAAGTAATGGGCAATTTGAATCAGCTAACATCGTTCTAGCAGACTCTATCAATGTACGATTTTTCCTCTCAGCCACACCGTTCATTTGTGGTTCATACGGTGCGCTAAACTGCTGCTGAATCCCTTTAGAATCACAAAAAGCTTCCATGTTCTGATTCTTGAATTCTGTCCCATTGTCTGATCGAACCCGCCTAACCCTTAACTTGTACAAAGTCTCCAATCTGTTCACAAGCAACACAAATTTTCATAAGTTTCTGATTTAGTCTTTAAAAATAAAACCCATGAAAATCGAGAAAAATCATCGGTCACAACAAAGCAATAAGATTCACCACCAATACTCTTCACATTAATCGGTCCAAACAGATCCATGTGAAGGAGTTCTAATGGTTTATCAATAGAAAAACAGTTTTAGACTTATGCGACCTCCTTTTCTGTTTTCCTTTTTTACAAGAAACACACACATCAGGTAATCTAAAATGTTTAACATGTACACCATCAACCAATTGATTATGTACAAGATAATTCATTTTTCTGATGTGTATGTGACCCATTCGTCTATGCCAAGACCACGTATCCTGTTCTGTGGCCTTCGACACTAGACATGTTTCAACTTGATTTACCGTCTCCGCCTTAGCCATGTCCAACACATATAAGTCCTTATACCTGTCTGCAGTCATCAGAATCCAGTCATCAGGAATTTGAATACCTTGTTTGAGCACATAACATTTCTTGTCATCAAACAACACCTGATAACCTTTATCACATATCTGTGATACACTTAAAAGATTGTTAGTTAACTCCTTGCAGAAATTGACATTATCAAACGAAACTTTACCGTTAGTCAAACTACCACATCCAGTAATCTGACCACCCTTATCTCCTGCAAAGTTAACGTAACATCCTTTCATTTCCTTGAAATCTCTCAACAAAACTAACTCTCCTGTCATATGCCTGGAGCATCCACTATCAACAATCCATCGACTGTTGATATGGCCCGTGAATGCATCCTGCATAATAAATTAAAACAAAATTTGATTAGTACCAAAAGGGATGACTCCCGCCTTTTCGGCGTTGAGTCTCCCCGAACCGCCTCCAGCCGTTCGATCTTGATGAACTACTTGAAGAACCATCTTCCAAGTATTCATCATCTCTCAAATCAAATCTATCTCCTGGCCTATATCTGGTTTCCAATAAGAGTTTGAATTTGAATTTGTTTTGAAAATTTTTATGATGAAAGTTATCATAAAATTCATCATCAGATGATGATGACCTGTTCAAAACCTTTTTACCTTTTTGTTGATTATCAAAAACTCTTTGTTTATGAAATTTTCATCCTTAACCCAGATACATTCAGGATCAAATTTCCTGAGAATTTTCATCTCATCCTCACTAGGCTTTACCCTCCTAGGAGTTCTATCAGAATGAATTACCCGACTGTCATTAGAAGAAGAATTTTCTTCTTAACCTTGTGATTTGGACAATTAACAGAAATATGCCCTTTTCCTCCACAAGTGAAACACTGTCGTGTTTCTCGTGGAGTAAAAGTATGAAATCTGTTACAATTATCCATATCACATTCAGCAATGACATGTCCCAGTTTCCCGCATCTGTAGCATTTCCTTGATGACACCTTCTTTGGTTTTCATCACACCCCTTAGATGAATCCAAAGATTTGAATGCTACAGATGGAGATTGAACCTTTTTCTTCAAATCAGTGACTTTGGTTTTAACATTCTTTTGAAAATTCTTTGAAGTTCCCTTGTTTCCAACCCCACTTTGATTAACATTGTCAACAACTTTGACATACTTCTTGTCAATCTTTTTAACAAATTTCTCTGATTTTTTAAAAACTTTGCTTGACTCTCCTTTTTGTGTTGTTGATGACTCAACAAACACAATTGGCTTAACAGTAGAAGTAGTCTTGACTTTTAGGTTGATTTTGAAACAGACTTGTGTTTAGTCAAAGAATTCCCAACATTCTTATTTCAGATTTTGATTTCTGAAAAACTTGACTCTTCTTATCCACAGACTTGTTCTTTTGATGACCAATCATCCTTAGAATATCATCTGAATATTCTAAATCAGTGATGTCCTCAATGATAGGAGCATCATTGTCAACAACATCACTCTCATGATCAGATCCACTCTTCTTTAATGAAATAGGATCAACTTCTAAATCAGGCTCAAGTTGTGGCCTTGGAACAAAACTAGAAGGAGGTGGAACAGCATGAAAACCAATCCCAGAACTATCACGTGAATTTTGCAAAGCCGCAAAATAATCAATGACATATGCGGAATTCTGATAGTTTTCAAGCTTGGCTTTGTTTAATTCAGCTTCAGTTTTTGCTTCTGCCAATTCCACTTTTAACTTCTGAACTGAGTCTAAATGTACAAAACTGCATAATTGTTTTGCAAAACCTTGATTTTCAAGTCTTCATTTTCTTTGCTAAGATCTATTATCTTCTTATCAAATGCCTTTTCTTTAGAAATCAACTTTTGTTTGCCTCTGTGCATTCCCTCAGATCAGAAGTTAACTGAGAATTCATTTCTTTAAGTCTATCTATCATCTCATACAAATCACTTTGTACCTCAGTCATCTCATTAATTTTCTCTTTTCCTTTGCTAGATTCTTCTTCTAAAGAAGCCATAAACGCACCCATAAGATCATCATACTTGACACCCCAGTCATAGCCTTCATCTGCTTGACTCACAAGTGCTTTAGAAGTTGATTCTTCAGTCTTCTCTTTCTTTTTCTGATATTCTTCCTTTGGCTTGAAAGGATTCAAATTTCCTTGCTTTTTGGAATTCTTGCATTCTCTTGCAAAATGACCATGTTCTCCACAGTTATAACACTGTGTTGATTTTGGATTAAATCCAAACTTTGTGTTCCGGTCAAAAGTAAATTTCTTCCCAGTTTTCTTCTCATATCTGTTAATTCTGCGAATAACACTCGCCAGCGCCCACTGAGTATCTATTAGCTCCATCTCATCCTCATCTATCTGAGCATAGTCTTCAAAAGTCAAATTGGCATTTCCAATTCTTCCAGCTACTTGCTCATCATATGCACTCACTACACATGATAAAATAGACATGTGATCTTTTACTGCTTCAACTGTTACTTTTCCCAAATTTGAAGTATTCAGCTGTACTGGTGGTGATGTTGATTCAGACTTTTTCTCATTGATCGGACAATGTGAACTAGAACTTGAAGATACAGAAGAACTCTGAGTAGTTTCAGAAGTTCTGGACACAAAAGCAGTCTGTATCTTTGCAGATGCAGCAGGAGGTGTAGCAACTGAACCACCATATAAAGAAGGATCTTGAGTAACATTGATTCTTCTTGCTTTACGTTTGTCCTTCATTTCTTGTTCCTCCAGTTTCTGAATAAATTCTACCAAAGTCAATCCAGGTAGATTCTCTCTCAATATCAGCACCAAAGAATTCCACTTATCTGGCAATGCATCAGCTAAACAGTCTATCTTCTCATCCTCAGTATACTCAATGCCATATTTCCTTACTTCAGTTAACAAATGTCTGTATCTGGTAATCAAGGCATCTAGAGTTTCATTTCCGATGATGTTGAAATTTTCAAACTCCTTTCTGATGTCAGTAGCCTTCATTTTCTTCAGATTTGTGTTTCCTTCAACTCTGGCCTTCAATGCATTCCACAAACTATATGCAGTCTTGTGCTCATCAAACTGATGTAAAATTTGATTTGGAATAGCTTGACTTAATAACCAGTAAGCTTTCTTCTCTGAGTCATACTTCTTCCTTTCATCTACATCTAACCTTTCCAAGAGTTGATACAAATCAGTTCCAACTACCCTTGGTCTCTCATAAGGAGATAAAATCCTTTCCCATAAATTTGTATCTGTGCCATTAAGATGAGTCTCAAATCTTCCTTTCCAGTTATCATAATCAGCTAAATCCAATAACTTTGGCACTTTATTGGTACTGCCAACTTCAGTTTCACTGATTAAAATGTTTTGAAGTTTGGTATTCTGACTTGCCATAGCCGCGTACATGTCAGACATAATTTCTGAATTTGAAAGCAGCGAACCTTTTTCAGAATTTGCACTGGCCGAACCTTCAACAAGCTTCAGCCGAACCTATAGACAAACTGTTGTCTCAGCCGAACCTTCAAACGAACCTCAGCCGAACCTATGGACTAAATTTTACTCCAGCCGAACCTTCTGACGAACCTCAGCCGAACCTATGGACTAAATTTGAATTCTGAGCAACGAACCCTTTAAGCAGCGAATCTTTGAAACTCACGAACCTTTGAACAGACGAACTCTCAATACTAACGAACCTTTAGTTCAACCGAACCCTCAGCCGAACTATGAACAGTAATCAGCGAACCTTTGCCGAACTATTATCACAAACAAGCGAACTATATTGACGAACCTTGCCGAACCTTCAGCAAATTGTTAAACGAACCCTCTGAAAACTCAGAATAACAGCGAACCTTTGTCTTCAGCAAATCACAGGTTCGTGGAACGAACCTGTAGTGCAGATTTGAAAATTTTGAGCGGGAAACTTTCCAAAGCTTCAAGAAATCCTTCCAAATCTCTACCAAAATACTTCCAAAACTTCAATTGTTGTAATTCAACAACAATTGACAAGATAAACAACCTCAAACACCAGAAAATCAGTCAAAAAGAAAGTAGAAAGTAGCCATTGATGATCTTCATATCTTCAAATCTTCAAATTACTTGAAATTCTTGAATTTGTAGTGTAGAACTTCAGCAAACGCTCTGATACCACTGTAGGTTTGGTGAAACCGTTCAGGATCGAAATACAAGCTCTACTAACTATCTACTACGTGCGGAATCCATAGTTGATATGTATAAAACTCAAGAACACAAGCAATTTCAATAAAAACTTCTTGTATTATCAACAAATGATTACAAGACTAACAAACTTCTCACACAGAGAGTTTCAGCAGATCTCACAAAACACTCAGCAAAAAATCTACTGAAATAACAAACAAAACACCTATATATAGTTACAGACCAGCGAACCTTAGGTTCGTGAGCCGAACCCTAAGGTTTGCTAAACGAACCTATAGGTTTGTCAGACGAACCATATCAAAGATATAGGTTCGCCGAACCCTTTGACACAATAGGTTCGCCGAACCTGCCTAGGTTCGTGGGCCAAACGAACCTTGGCAAACCTAGCCGAACCCTTAACACTTCAAAATAAATACAACTTTTGAATAGCAAAACATTTCAAATATGCACTAACACACAATTCTCATCATAACTCTTAAACGCATACTAATGCTATAATGTGAACACAAACAAATCAAACACATGTTGAATTCAACATCATTGCAACAACAGTGAGCATGTGCATTCCTTGAGTCTTAGTAAACCACTACAACACACGTGAGTTCATATGCCCCTTTTTATTAATCTTTTGGTTTTAAAGGCGGGGCTGAGAAACTTGCTAAACTCTTTTATTCATTTAAAAGCTTTAGTACGTTATTTCAATTATCATGCTTTCTAGATAATAATGATTTAATCTTTATTATCATATCATTATCAATAAGTGTGTTTGTGTGTGAAATGACATGTAGAATGGAACAGGCATGATATCATGATAACGAAATTTCATGATTTCAACAAATCAATTGAATGCACAATGTATTAAACTAGTTATCATATCATTGGGTTATAACACTGGGAGAACAACGAGATATCACTGAGAGAATTACTAGAGATGACAAGAATGAGATTCATGAAAGTAAAATTTCATGATGACATTATTCACCACAATTACTCACATAGTGACGTGTTAAAGTCATTGAGAACACAACATAGAGAAAACAGTTGAGACAATTACTTGTGATATCGAGGATGATATCATGATAACATATCTTCGTGATGTCATTCCCCACATATGCTATCACTGTTTATCAAGACATGATCTTAATAAACAATGTCAAAGACTAATGATTATACATTGTGTTCATTTCAAATAAGACCACATCCTTAGGATAGGATGACAGAAACCTAATAACGGTGAACATAAAACACTATGTAGAGTTTATCCTATAACTTTAAGTGTGTATGCCAATTATAATAACATTATGACAGTAGGGTTAGTTCTTAATTTTAGTTGCCATAGTATTGGTTAATCTAATGGGATCATACTGGGCACTAGAGGTGCTGTCATTCAAATTAATGACAGAGAAAAATGGTTGAGGAATATATGCATATCGCACCCTAATAGATATTATGGAGAGGATATCTAGAGACCCTAATAGATATTATGGAGAGGATATCTACAGACCCTAAGAGATATTATGGAGAGGATATCTACAGACCGGGTTACTCCGTAAGGAATGGCTTAACAGAGAAAATTATGTCTCTATCTCATAAGTATCGATGGGGGATATCTACAGACCGGGCAACTTCGTAAGGAATGGCTTAACAGAGACAATTATGTCTCTATCTCATAGGTATAGATGGGGGATATCTAGAGACCGGGCTACTCCATAAGGAATGGCTTAACAGAGACAATTATGTCTCTATCTCATAGGTGTCGTTGGGGGATATCTACAGACAGGGCTACTCCGTAAGGAATGGCTTAACAGAGACAATTATGTCTCTATTCTAAATATTGGGGAAATCAAATTGGGGATCTATGTGTTAGACGAAATGGGTATCTATATATACGATACAGGTGGTATGGAGTTCTGTCAAGTGTGTGGTGGGATGTCGGCTGGGGCTTGTTCCCTACGCATGCCCTATATATAAGCATGCTTGACTGGACAATATCCTATCTGTAGGTGTATCTATAGAGAGGACATTTGGATGTGATAAAGTAAATCAATTTCAAATCAAACTAGTGTGAAATATCATGAATTGGGAATATCAGATTTCAATCATTTTTCATTTACTAAAACTTATGAACTCACCAACCTAGTGTTGACTCTTTTTTTAAATGCATGTTTTCTCAGGTGATGAACATGTTTAGTCATCAAGCATCAGGACTTAAGCTAGTGTACTTTTAGAAGACCTAGCTTCATTTTGTGTCTTGCATTTTTTTTGGAATGATAAAACATTTAATCATATTTTGCAAATCTTGTGTAGAGACAAGATAACTACTTTATGATTCACTTTGGTAGATTTACTTAGTTAAATTATGAACATGACAATGTAATTTAACTTTGTAATTCTATATCTATGTCATTTAGCATTTCTCATTTTATATCATGTGCCATGTAAACAATCTGATCATTTCGATTATCACACGATATCGCGCCCCGAGAACCTTCCGCCCGACGGGAAAGTCGATCCAGCCCACCCGCTCGGGGTGTGACAGATTGGTATCAGAGTCATGGTTATAGAGAAATATAGGTCATGTATTTAAACGGTTTGGCCTAGACTATTACCTAGGGACCCTTCATGAAGAGAACATAAGACTTAGGACTTATTTGCATGTGTCTTCTGCGTTCGATCATTGCCCTAACTGTAACAACCGAAGAATTAGTGTATTTGATCGTGTATGAAATCCACATTGAATTGACAACTGAAATTATTACAGGATGATAGTAAGTGGGAAATGGTGAACGTGGGCGAAAACCGTGCGCGAAACGGAGTTACGGATTGTCCGGAATCGCGAAACGAAGAAAAATCTCAAAGTATAGAATTTTTGGACTCGTTGCGGTACGCGACCAAGAGGTTGAGGAACCTTCGCGGTACGCGATGGACCAAAATATCTGAAATCTTCTGGATTTCTTCGTGGTACGCGAAGCCCTAATTGGCCCCTCGTCGCGGTACGCGACGGGTGAGGCGGTGGAATAAGTTGATATCTTTCATCAGATTTTATGAAATGTTATCTCATCTTCATATCTCGAACAAGAACGCCACCAGACGAACATCAGACGAGTTTTTCGTCATCCAAACTCAAACTTGAAGCTGCCAGAGTCCACGGATCGCACCAGGGAACATGTTTATAAGTTCTGATCATTTTTTTACCCGCAGAAACTCGTCAGATTAGGTAATGGTTCGTTTTACCCTTCTAGTTTGATTTTGATTGATTAGATCTTGATTTTGAACATAATGACATAGTTAGGATTGTTGATTATTGCCTAGATGATGGCTAGGATTGATTAGAAATGAAGAACAGGATGTTCTAACGGTTAAATCCTTGTTTTGATCCGTTATAATGCCCGGTTTGCAGGAAATCACAACTATGATTATAATGGTTTGATCCATTTGATTATGACAATGTAGGTGATTAGCTTGGTTAATCTTTGAAATGCAAAGGCTAAACCTAAGTGTTTCAAACTAATCACAATCATTAACATACTCATTGGAACGATTATCTGATGTTTATGATAACTGTCATATTAGTATGTTAAACATGGTTATTAAACCTATTCTAAGACTACATTGTGATATTTCATGACATTTGGGCAATCAATGATAAGGATTGATCATTTTTAAGCCATTAATCTATTTAGGAACTGTTTTAGCATTATAATCAACAACATTAACTATTTGATGACTTTTAAGGCAATGTCTTTGACATTTAACGTTCAGAAAGATCTAATCAGTAGGTTAAAACCTAAATAACTTATCAAGTGTAAACTAATGCAGAATTACACCATTAGTACCAGTTTACGAGGAATCTTGCTACCGTAAGACATCAAGTGAGTTCTTATAGCCCTGTTTTAAATGTTTTATCATTTTGGGCTGATATGCATGATATAAAGTCATTTTATGAAAATGATTGTATGTATGTATAAAGTTAATGTATGAAAGTGATTTTAACCTGATTATGGTCAGGTAAAGTATGTTTTCAAATAAAGAATGTTTTAAGTCTCAACTATGGTTGAGAAGTAAATGATTTTAAGAATTTCAGCAGAGATGTAATGAATATGTTAAGTCTCAATGATGATTGAGAAATAAATGATTTTAAGAATCTCAGCTGAAATATAATGAATGTTTTAAAGTCTCAACTGCGGTTGAGAAGAAATGATTTTAAAGGACTCAACCGAGGTTGAGTAGGAAATGAGGTTTTGCTGGCTGCGGTTGGGCAAAACTTGAACACTACGGTAAAAGGAGCCGTTTATGATGATGATGGTATAAATGATTTAAACCATATTACGTATGAATGATATATGTAAAGAAGTCTTGTACCGGTATGAGCCGTCAATTTCGGTTGATGGTTAAAGAGTCCTGTGGAAACATAGGCCTGCCGACTGTGTGTCGCCAGTTCAGTTAAAGAAATCTTAGGCATGCTTGAGTTATCAGCTGCGCGTTGATAGTGTTAAAGAAATCTTATACATGTATGAGTTATCAGCTGCGAGTTGATAGTTTAAGAGCCTTGTGCTGCACAAGCCTGTTTGACTTCAGGGTCAGCAGTTGACGGTGAAGTTCATTCACCGTATGAATGATGTTATGATGGTATGTATGTTATGTAATTATGTTACGATGTTATGTATGTTATGAAATTATGATATAAGAACAGGTATGCTATGTATTTGAATTATGACATATGAATTCATGTATGAATAAGGATTTTTCTAAGAAATGAACTTAGAACTCCCCAGCATAAAGCTGACTTGTTTTACATGCATATCAGGTTGAATAGTTCGAGAAAGGAGACTAGGAGGGCTCATGGCATATGTTGAAGACTACCTCTGGCATAGACTGGCTATGTTATAAACCTAATAATGATATGAGCTATGTATTAATGTTTGTTTAGGTTTGTATAATATTTTATGTAATCGCTTTAAATTCCGCTACTATGGTAATGTAAATATGTTTTAAAGAGTATGGGTTTGATGTTTGCCAACCGAGGGGCTCGGGGCCTTTCAAGTTGGTATTAGAGCCATAGTTTGAGAGATCCGGTCATCTCTAATGACTAGACTTAAACTGAAAATGGGACAGAATGATAAGAATGCCAGTCAAGGGTAGTTTGATGCCATGAGCTGAATGTTATGTACGAGTTAAGACGTAGGTGTAAGGTTAGAAAGGTAGTTAGAGTCATGCACGTTGGGGTGACGGGATGGGAAACGTTTAGAGCCTAGGAGTTGGGTAAATGGTTAATAACACCTGATCAACGTCATTAACGATTTACAAAGCTTATTTCGTACTAAACTAATCCTGTGCTGACTCTCCAATTGTTGCATCCTGTAGGTAGTTAAATGGCTGGACAAAGGGGTAGACCACGTAAGCAACCACAGGAACCTGAAGAACCACATATCGAGAATGAAGAACCCGTCAATGAAGACGACTACGAGCACAATGAGCAACCGGAAGATGAAGACGAGTTTACTCTAGAGCCTATCGTAGTGAAGGCTATTTCTGATGAGGTCTCTAAAGTTTTGGATGATAAGCTACCAGCTTTGGTTACAAAAATACTAAAGGATACTTTGAACGACAAGTCTGAAGGAACTAAGGACAGCACCAAAGAAGAGGAAGTTGTGATCACCGGAACTAAGAACGGTGATTCTACGTCAGAGAAACGGAAGGGTTGTGATTACAAGGCCTTCAAAGGATGCAGTCCACCTTCCTTTGATGGTAAGAAGGATGCCGTGGCCACCTGCCACTGGGTTTCGGCTATGGAGGCTGTGATTGCTATCAGTGAATGCCGGGAAGACCAAGCTGTGAAATTTGCAGCTCACTCATTTACTGGTGGAACACCATCAAGCAGTCAAAGACCACTAATGATGTGGAGGGCTTAAAATGGGAGGAATTGAAAGAATTAGTTATGAAACACTTTTGTCCGAAGAATGAAATTGATAAAATCGAGCGGGAATTTCTGACTTTGAAAGCTGGACGTATGAATCATCGGCAATATACGTCAAAATTTAATGAAATGTCAAGATTGGTCCCTCATTTGGTAAGTACGGAAGAACGTAGACAGAAGTTATATGTGGAAGGATTACCACCTAAAGTCCGAACACATGTAAAGGCGCATGCTCCCAGAACTTTTGAATCAGCCGTAGAGATTAGCGGCATTGTCTGGGATGATGTGTTGGAAGCTGAACCAATAAAGGAAGAACCTAAGCAAAAGTGGTCATCTAGATTTA
The DNA here is from genome assembly GCA_009363875.1 of Mikania micrantha. Lineage (NCBI taxonomy): Eukaryota > Viridiplantae > Streptophyta > Magnoliopsida > Asterales > Asteraceae > Mikania > Mikania micrantha. The sequence continues at coordinate 25,420,413 of CM018698.1, forward strand.
AAAGAAACCGAAATGACAAACCAGGGCCCCTATAAAAAGGTTTAGAAGGGAAGAATTTGAAACATGCACTAAGTGCGGAAGGAAGCATGGGGGAGAATGTCGCCTAGGGACTACTTTGTGCTACCGTTGTGGAAAAACTGGACACCTCTCGTATAATTGTCCAACAATACTAAAGTGTTACAATTGTGGTGGAATCGGTCATGTGAGCAAGAATTGTGTTAAACCAAAGATAATGCCTACTGAAGCCAACAAACCTGAAAGTAGCAAGGGAGGTGATAAGCAAAAGGCAAAAGCTCGTGCCTTTACTATGACTAAGGATCAGGCAGATAAAGACCCGGATGTGGTGACAGGTACATTCTTGATTAATGATATCCCTGCTTCAGTGCTATTTGATTCTGGTGCAAGTATGAGCTTTGTGGCTGTTACTTTTTGTGATAAACTGCGTGCTAATGTTAAAAAGATAGAAAATGCCTTTAACATAGAAACTGCTCTTGGTAAATCCACTAGAGTAACGGAGGCCATTGATGATGATGATTGTTATATTGATATAGAAGGTCATAGGTTCCCTGTTAAGTTGTTTGTGATTACATTAGGAGGTTTTGATGTAGTCTTAGGCATGGATTGGTTGGCCAAACATGAGGCTAACATTGTCTGTCAACAAAATATGATTTTCTTAACAGCTCTCAATGGGAGATCAGTAACGGTTTACAGGGATAAAGTGTTTAACGCGCCTAAAGTCATTTCAATGATTAAGACGAGTGAATTTATGAGGCGAGGGTGTGGGGCTTATCTGGCTTATGTTATTGATAAAGAAATTAAAATAAAAGAATTGGAAGACATGCCCGTGGTGTGTAACTTTCCTGATGTATTTCCTGAGGATTTGCCAGGAATTCCACCTGATCGGGAAATTGAATTCCAAATTGATGTTGTGCCAGGAGCTCAACCTGTCACCAAGGCACCGTACCGTCTGGCTCCAACAGAGATGAAAGAATTAATGACCCAACTACAAGACCTTCTAGACAAAGGTTTTATACGACCAAGTGTGTCACCTTGGGGTGCACCAGTGTTGTTTGTAAAGAAAAAGGACGAAAGCATGAGAATGTGTATTGATTATAGGGAATTGAATAAGCTCACAATAAAGAATAAGTATCCGTTACCAAGAATTGACGATCTATTTGATCAATTGCAAGGGGCAAGTTGGTTTTCTAAAATAGATCTCAGATCAGGGTATCATCAACTAAAGGTGAGAGAATAAGATATTCCAAAGACAGCTTTTCGCACACGTTATGGACATTATGAGTTTCTTGTGATGTCTTTTGGGTTAACAAATGCTCCTGCGGCGTTTATGGATTTGATGAATCGGGTGTGCAGACCTATGTTAGACCGATCGGTGATTGTGTTTATTGACGACATCTTGATATACTCAAAGAGTGAAGGTGATCATGCTTGTCACATACGAGAAGTACTTGAAATACTAAGAAGAGAAAAGCTTTATGCCAAATTCTCCAAATGTGCCTTTTGGTTACTAGAAGTGCAGTTCCTAGGTCACGTTATTAGTCCAGAAGGCATAATGGTAGACCCAGCTAAAGTAGAAGCGGTAATGAAATGGAATCCTCCGAAAACACCAACGGAAGTTCGTAGCTTTCTCGGATTAGCAGGTTATTATAGAAGATTTATCCAGGATTTCTCCAGGATTGCTACACCGTTGACAAAATTGACTAGGAAGGAAGTAAAATATGACTGGGGTCCAACTCAGGTCCAAGCTTTTGAAGAGTTGAAAAAGAGATTAACTGAAGCTCCTATTTTAGCATTGCCGGATGGCAATGAAGACATGGTTGTATACTCAGATGCGTCTTATTTGGGCTTGGGTTGTGTACTTATGCAAAGGGGAAAGGTAATAGCATATGCCTCAAGACAATTGAAAACCCACGAGGCTAATTATCCAACACATGATTTGGAATTAGCTGCTGTGGTATTTGCTTTAAAAAATTTGGAGGCATTATCTATATGGAGTTAAATGTACAATCTACACAGATCATAAAAGCCTAAAATACTTCTTTGAACAGAAAGATTTGAATATGAGACAAAGAAGATGGCTTGAGCTACTCAAAGATTATGACTGTGAGATCTTGTATCACCCGGGCAAGTCAACTAAGGGAAGTGATTCCTGACATAACGAACATGATTAAGAATAACAACAGCAACACTGACCACTCATCTGGTGAGGGCAGCGGAAACACAAGGAATCAAACAGACTACTTCTACAAGAGTTTTGTGGGATGCAAACCACATAGTTTTAGTGGAAACGAAGGTGCTGTGGGCTTGATCCAGTGGATCGAGAAAATGGAGACTACCTTAGAAATTAGTGGTTGTCCTGACCAACATCGAGTGAGGTATACTGCAGGATCGTTTGAGATACGAGCACTAACTTGGTGGAATGCCCAGGTTCAAACCAGAGGAAGGGATGAGGCATTGGCTATGCCTTGGGAGGATTTCAAAATCTTTTTGAGGGGCGAGTTTTTCCTGAGGAATGAACTGAAGATGGTAGAAACATAACTGCTAAACCATGTGATGGTGGGAGCTGAACATCTTATCTACACCACCAGATTTCACAAACTGGCAGCCTTGGCACCTGACATTGTGCCAAGACTAGAGAAAAGAATTGAACGGTATGTTGGTGGACTACCATCTTGTATTCAAGGACACGTGATTGCTGCTTACCCAACCATACTAGAGATGGCTGTCACACTGTCAGCTACACTGACTGATGTGATGGTTGCCTCTGTTGCACTAAAGAAAGATTCGGGAACTGGCCTGGGAGGAACTATCAAAGACCCGGGTCAACATCACACCAAGAAGCAAAAGGTCGTTAAGAATTTCATGACGACCACTACTACCAAACAAGTTGTGCCTACACAACCACAACTGAACCACCAACCGTATTCTGGCACGGCCCCATTCTGTGATAAGTGTAAGTACCATTATCAACCAGACACAGGGTGCAGACAGTGCACTTATTGTGGCAAGATGGGGCACTGGGCCAAATTCTGCAAGACCTAAGCAACTCAGCACAGGGTTAATCAAGCAGTGGCATAGACCACTGTGCAAAATAATCGTAGTTCCTGCTACACCTGTGGGGAACCAGGACATTATGCGAAGAACTGTCCAAAGAGGGTGCTACCGAGAGGACAAGCACCGAGGGGACGAGTATTCACGCTAGGGGCGACAGCTGCACAACAAAACACTGGCACCAACACTGGTACGTTTTCAGTTATAATCTTTGCAACTTTATTATTTAATACTAGCATAGATTATAGTCTGCCTCTTCAAAGTTAAGTTTTATAACTTACTCACATTGAGGCAACTCTAGAATACCATCTTACACTATTTTAGTAGTAGGATGTAAACAACTAATGGTGTGAATAACATGAACATAGTGTTCACTTACCTTTAGTGAACAACCATGCACCATCGAATTAAAATCGATGGAGATGGGAAGTGTTAATACCATCTCTGGAACGGATGCTTTGCCCCAAAAAGGGTCAAGACCATCTGTTCCGACAAAACTTTTTCAAATACCATTACAGTGAACTATAGAGAGGTGTTCATAAATCTCATTAATTGTGTGTGAAAACTCACGATTTGATTCGTAAATATTGTCTTCCTAGACAAAATGCGGATCCTTCTCAAGAATGGGAGATGAAAGATTTCTCCTGTTGAGAAATGACTAATGAGTATAAAAGTCATAGTAAGCACTAAGAACTCTGAAGTTGTTGGAACAACTCAAGATACCACAACAGAGGTGTACATGAATAGCTATGGATTTTAAATGCCAAGCTACCTCGCACTTCTAGCAGATCTGATGTTTATTGGGTGACCATAAACAGTGGAGTCAGGTCTGTCCATTTCTTAACTATACACAAAGCCTAGGGTAATTGAGAAGAGCTAAATTACAGAGAAATACACCTCATTGAGGAACCTCAAACATTACGGATCGTACAGTCTAAAGACTAAAAATGAAGTCGTATTTCATTGACAAGGTTCGATGAAACTCCAAACACAACTCCGAGTTAATCTGGGAGTGAGAGGAACACATGAGGCAAATACATCTCCACCTGTATATAGAAAGAGTCGTACCCGAAAATGATGCATAAATTTCGGGACGAAATTTCTTTAACAAGGGGAGACTGTGACAACTGGTACCGGACCGTCTGGTAAATCCGTACGGTACGTGTACTTACACCTAAAACTATGTGTGAATGCTATGTGATAAACAATATGTGACAACTATTCAGTGGGAACAATTAACAGTTGTATATATTTCGATGAGAATTGAAATATAATATACAACAACACATGTGAAGTAACAGTGTGAAAACAAATGACAAAAACACGCCGTTTGCGATCTGATATCCAAAGATAACAGGAATCAGATGGCCGACAATTCAGTGAGAAAACAAGATGAATTAATTTATAACAGGGTGAAAACAGTTGGGTTTAGTTGAGTCCATCTGTGAGAAAGTCCAATTCGAAACAACAACTCGGTATCGTTTACGGATAATAAACTGACAGTGTGTTTGCGTGGGTGACGATTCACACAAACATATATGTGAGTTTATCGTTCTGAACGACAACTTAAAAATAGAAAACCCAATCAGAAAGTGAAACGTACGATCGTGTTCGTACACTTTGCGCTATGTACGAAACACGCGCGTAAGTTATGTTTTCTGACGAAACAACAAAAATAAACGATTACAAATGTTAAAATATTAAAAATAAAATAAAAATAATAGTTATTAGGAATTAAAACTTAAAAAGATTTAAGATAATCTATTTTTATAAAACTATATGTAATTAACGTTAAGTCACGAAACAACGCGGATTAACGCGAACGATTGAAACCGAACACGTGGGTAAACACCCGGGGTATAAAACCCATTTCTCCTTCTCTTCTACTTCATTTTCAACTGATCTCTCTCTCTCTCCTCTCAAGAAAATCGTCACTCTCTCTACTCTCTCAAGCTTCTCACACACTCCACCATAGCAAACGACCACCAAATTTCGTATTCTTGGTGTCTAAACGACCCTCTCAACGAATAGAACAAGGAGGTACAAAGGATCTAACCCAAAACGAGCTCATTTGGACGAAAATCTAGAGCGAAGTTGCGGTTGGAAGTGGGTTTTCATCATCTTCAAGGTATGAACTTGTAAACTGTTTTTGTCCTTTCAAAACACTTAGATTCTGCACAAGAATGGGTTAGGAACATCATAAGCATGTTAGTTCATTGTTTGTAGGGATAATTCACGGGTTCCCGCCTTTGTTTCTTCTTCGAACACCTTATGGGGGATCCTAATCCCAGACAACAGGGTTTCCTTTTTGGTTCCTGTACAACACTTTATGGGGGATCCTAATCCCAGACAATAGGTTTCCCTTTTAAGTTCCTGTACAACACCTTTTGGGGGATCCTAATCCCATGCAACAGGTTTCCCTTTTTGGTTCCTGTACAACACCTTATGGGGGATCCTAATCCCAGACAACAGGTTTCCCTTTTAGGTTCCTGTACAACACCTTATGGGGGATCCTAATCCCAGACAACAGGTTTCCCTTTTTGGTTCCTGTACAACACCTTATGGGGGATCCTAATCCCAGACAACATGTTTCCCTTTTTGGTTCCTGTACAACACCTTATGGGGGATCCTAATCCCAGACAGCAGGTTTCCCTTTAGGTTCCTGTACGACACCTTATGGGGGGATCCTAATGTTAATTCAGGAATTCTCTCTTTTGGTTCTTGTACGATACCTATTAGGGGGGAACTTCCTTAAACCCAACTTTGAGCTTCTATGTTAGCCTTCATTTATGTTGGGTTAAGGTTTATTAGAGATAACATCATAAAACTAACTAGTTACAAACCTAGTAACTCGCTAGAGTGATCTTTGGGACACTTAGTCGATACGCACAATTCTCATCATAACTCTTAAACGCATACTAATGCTAGTAATGTGAACACAAACACATCACACACATGTTGAATTCAACATCATTGCAACAACAGTGAGCGTGTGTATTCCATGAGTCTTAGTCAACCACTACAACACGGGTGAGTTCATATGCCCCTTTTTATTAATCTTTTGGTTTTTAAGGCGGGGCTGAGAAACTTGCTAAACTCTTTTATTCATTTAAAAGCTTTAGTACGTTATTTCAATTATCATGCTTTCTAGATAATAATGATTTAATCTTTATTATCATATCATTATCAATAAGTGTGTTTGTGTGTGAAATGACATGTAGAATGGAACAGGCATGATATCATGAAATCAAAATTTCATGATTTCATCAACTCAATTGAATGACACAATGTATTAAACTAGATTTCATATCATTGGGTTATAACACTGGGAGAACAACGAGATATCACTTAGACAATTCCTAGAGATAACAAGAATGCGATTCATGAAAGTAAAATTTCATGATGACATTATTCACCACAATTACTAACACAGTGTAATAAGACAAGCTCTTACAACACGTGTTAAAGTCATTGAGAAACATAACATAGAGATAACAGTTGTGACAAATCCTTGTGATATCGAGGATGATATCATTATAACATATCTTCGTGATGTCATTCCCCACATATGCTATCACTGTTTATCAAGACATGATCTTAATAAACAATGTCAAATGACTAATGATCATACATTGTGTTCATTTCAAATAAGACCACATCCTTGGGATAGGATGACGGAAACCTAATAACGGTGAATATAAGACACTATGTAGAGTTTATCCTATAACTTTAAGTGTGTATGCCAATTATAATAACATTATGACAGTAGGGTTCGTTCTTAATTTTAGCTGCCATAGTATTGATTAATCTAATGGGATCATACTGGGCACTAGAGGTGCTGTCATTCAAATTAATGACAGAGAAAAATGGTTGAGGAATATATGCATATCACATCCTAATAGATATTATGGAGAGGATATCTACAGACCCTAATAGATATTATGGAGAGGATATCTACAGACCGGGTTACTCCGTAAGGAATGACTTAACAGAGAAAATTATGTCTCTATCTCATAAGTATCGATGGGGGATATCTACAGACCAGGCTACTTCGTAAGGAATGGCTTAACAGAGACAATTATGTCTCTATCTCATAGGTATCGATGGGGAATATCTAGAGACCGGGCTACTCCATAAGGAATGGCTTAACAGAGCCAATTATGTCTCTATCTCATAGGTATCGTTGGGGGATATCTACAGACCGGGCTACTCCGTAAGGAATGGCTTAACAGAGACAATTATGTCTCTATTCTAAATATTGGGGAAAATCAAATTGGGGATCTATGTGTTAGATGAAATGGGTATCTATATATACAATACAGGTGGTATGGAGTTCTGTCAAGTGTGTGGTGGGATGTCGGCTAGGGCTTGTCCCCTACGTATGCCCTATATATAAGCATGCTTGACTGGACAATATCCTATCTGTTGGTGTATCTATAGAGAGGACATTTGGATGTGATAAAGTAAATCAATTTAAAATCAAACTAGTGTGAAATATCATGAATTGGGAATATCATATTTCAATCGTTTTTCATTTACTAAAACTTATGAACTCACCAACCCAGTGTTGACTCTTTTTTGAAATGCATGTTTTCTCATGTGATGAACATGTTTAGTCATCAAGCATCAGAACTTAAGCTAGTGGACTTTTATAAGACCTAGCTTCATTTTGTGTCTTGCATTTTTTTTTGAATGACAAAACTTTTAATCATCTTTTGCAAATCTTGTGCAGAGACAAGATAACTACTTTATGATTCACTTTGGTAGATTTACTTAGTTAAATATGAACATGGCAATATAATTTGACTTTGTAATTCTATATCTATGTCATTTAGCATTTCTCATTTTATATCATGTGCCATGTAAACAATCTAATCATTTTAATTATCACACGATATCGCGTCCCGAGAACCTTCCGCCCGACAGGAAAGTCGATCCAGCCCGCCGGCTCGGGGTGTGACAGAAAACAAGTTCAAAATAAGCAATGATAACAAGAAATATTACGCTAACAGTGTGTTCGTGGGAATGACGGTTCGCCCGAATATATCTTTGAGTTTAGAATTTTAATTGATATCATATAGTTAGAAAACCAAAACAGAAAGTAAAACATTCATCGTGTTCGTACGGGTGACGATTCGTTTGAATACGCGCGAAAGTTATACGTTCTGATGAAACGGTTAAAATAAACGATTCCAAAAATAAATTAATAATATTATTTCACATAACATATTTATTATAAATTACCACCTAAAAAGATAAAATAAAACCATTTTAAATGAAAACATAAAATTTACATTTTATACGTAAAAATACGCGTCAACACGAAATCGATTGAACACGAACGCACGTGAATCCACTCGGGGTATAAAAGCCCTTATTTCTCCTCCCACCCCCCATTCAATGCAGAAAATGCCTCTCTCTCACCTCATTTTCATTTTTGCTCTCATCTCTCTCTAGAATTTCACCAACAAAACCCACACTCTACCTCGTCAAATCTTCACCAAATCAAGCAAATTTGGTGTCCAACGTTGATCTCGACGAAGGGAAGCTGAAAGTACAAAGGATCTAAAAAAACTTGAGCTCAAACGGCTGAAATCATAGAGAGAAGGTTCGGAATGTTAGGGTTTTTCATATTCTTACACAAAGAACATCAAACCGGTTTTGAGCCTTCCAAACTTGACAACCTGCAACCAAATGAACTTGGTAACACTTGGAACAACCTGGAATGAAGCCTTGAAGATTTCCACGATATCAGTTGGGTCAAAGGAGTAGTTTCGTCGTAAGAGATGTTGACATTACTAGTGTCGACGGGCTGCGTGATGGCAACCAATTTTTCATTGATCATGACAATATCGAAGGTGTTAAGGTGGATTAAGGACCTTGATGTTAGTTGATTAGTCAAATACAAGGAGAAAGAACCAAAGGACCATCGATATTAATCATCGGGAGCCATAGTATCGGTGCTAACAAACCCATCGATGTTGATAGTATCGATGGGTATGTGATTCATAAATCGGTCGAGCCTTGGATTGTTCATAACTAATGATTATGATCTATGTTGGTGCATATTTTGGGTGTCCGCTGCTGGTCGAATAGATTAAATTTGTATTTGCTTATTTGTAATCACTTGTATGTATTTGTATGTCGAATGGATTTTATGTAAAGGGGGGCCGAATGAGTGGCCGAATGTCCCCATTCGGGCGAATGAGCTACAACCCCTATAAATAGGAGTTTCCAGATTTTAGGGTTTAAGGTTTTTGTGTGTTCTTGGGTTTGTGCACGAGAGGGGGAGAGATCATGCTCGATCTCTCCCTGGCAACACTATGTTCTTTTATGATGTGGATTCAATCATGTAATCATTCGATTCTTTAATATACCATTTGATTTTATTCATCATCTTCATGTGTGCAAACCCTAACCTTCCGTCCAAATCTGAAATTGCCGGTCCTAAAACGTCTTTACAATCTAAACACCCACCTGAGTTGGTCGATACTAAGCCTTTGATTAAGTCCAAGTGGAATGGGTCAAGACTTGAACGAAATTGATAAGCTCGAAGGTAGCATGGTCGATACTAAGGGAGCCATCGATACTGATAGTATCGATGGCCACCTTATTCTGCCCTATGACTTTAACTTTGATAATATTAATCTCGACACCTCCAAATCAGCCTTAGACTCACCATGTTGACAACTTGATACAGTCCAAGTGATGTAGAACCGAAAGATATCAACATTAACATATGAAAGTCATCTAGTATCGATCACCAACAACCTAGTCGATATTACAGTATTGATAGGTTCTTTTGAAGTTAATCAAACTTTGGATCAATACTAATGATTTGACTAGTCATCTTAAATCTTTAATTGAATTAAATTAATCATAATATCATGATTAACTGATTTCTAAACCTAAGTGTTGGAATAGTTGTGGTTCATGGCTTAATCAACCCTATATGGTTATCACTTGAGGTTTAATCAACCTTAAGTTTAACTTAGGAAGATTGTAACAAGTTTATTTGATTAACATGGAAGAATAAAGACTTTTATATAAAAATATAATGAAGCCAAGTAACCTAATACATGATATAAGTTATGAATAGAAACAAAGTCATATGTATTTTAAATTACACACTAATGCCAAGTCAATTTCAAAACATATGATTTGAACTTAGTATACATGTTGTTACAATAAGATAGGGGTAAACTTAAGTAGTTCAACGTGACACGTAAAATAGAATACCTAACAAGGGAAGATGGAAAGAATCAACCTTTGCATAACAATATGAAAGAGTACTTAAAGCCATAATTCATATCAAATACAACACATGAATCTGAATACAACCAAAGTGCAACAACAAGTGAGAGCGTTGGTAATCACTCATAGTTCAAGTGCACAAACAATCAAGGTGAGAACATAGCCCCTATTTTACTGTTTCACAACTGTTTTGGGGTGACACATGTGATCAAACGTTTTCATTTATACAATCTTATAAAGTAAGTTTTCATAAAACTCTTTCACAATAACAAGTTTTATAAACTACTAAACTTGTAAACTTCGAAACTTCAAAGAAACAGTTTTCAGTTCAAACATTGTATTCAACAAAGGTATTCAACCATTTTATTCAATCAAGGTATTAAACCTATGTATTCAGCCATGGTATTCAACCAAGAAGTCATTTTTCAAACATTTTATATTATTTAAATATTTTGATGGTATAAACCTCATAACTTATTGTGACAACTAGTACCAGATCGTCTGGCAATCCGTACGGTATATGTACTTTCACTCATAACTATGTGTAAATACTATGTGATAAACAGTTGTACATATTTCAATGAAAATTGTAATAAAAATATACAACATCACATGTGAAATAACAGTTGTGATAACAAAGGATAAAACATATCGGTTGCGATCTGATCTCCATAAATAACAGGAATCAGATGGCCAAAAACTCAGTGAGAAAACAGTGTGAATGCAATCATAACAACGTGAAAACAGTAAAGTTGACTCTGTCGGTGAGAATGTCAATTTCAAAACAACAATTCAATATCGTTTACGAATAATAAACAAAAAGTGTGTGTGCGTTGGTGACGATGTACAAAAACATATATGTGGGTCTAACATTCTGAATGATAACTGAAAAAGTAGAAAACAAAATCAGAAATTAAAGCGATCGTCGTGTTCATTCGTGAGACGATTCGAACGAATACGAACGAAGGTGAAAGGATCTGACGAAACTGTAATAATAAACGTTTTCGAAACAACAAAATAAGAAAAAGCAAAAGAAAACTTTTACTAGGAATAACCACCTTTAAAGAATTTAAATAAAACTATTTTTATCTAGAGTTTGTAAATTTCGCGTTACGTTACGGAAAGGTGACGTAAACATAAAACCGAGCAACCGAACGAACCCGAAAAAAGATCGGGTATAAAAAACCTAGATAACATTAAATTCCTCAATAAACTCATCACCAACCTCTCTCCCCCTCTCTCCACATTTTCGAATTAACTCTCTCTCTCTCTAGAAAACCAACACAAAAACCCACTTAAATCCCTCATTTGACGAGCTTCATTCGCGACTTTGGATGGTTGAGAGTGGTTTTAGTTCGCCTAGAGGGGTTCGGAATAAGCACCAAACCGTATATGTGAATTTGATTTAGCTTTTATGCTCATTTGGACCAGATTCAAATTTGTCAAGATTATCGTTCGTATTTTTGAAGATAGATCCTCATTAATGTTGATTGTTTAATTGAATTGTTGATTAGAATTGATTACGCGCAATTTACTGTAACACGCGTAGAAGTAGTTTTAATTGAAAACGAGTTGAACAATGGGTTGAATCAGGTTGGAGTTGTGAACCGTGTTAGGAGGAAAGGAGTTTGAGCCTTTGACTGTTTTAGTCCTCCTAATATTCCCCTATTATTTCAGTTTCTAAGTTGGCAATAATTACCCCTCAATTTTATTAAAACCATGATTTTAATTTCTATAATTTATTTAAAGTTTACAAAGGTTAATATTCTTAAAGTGCTTAAAAGTTTATAGATGTGTTATTTATTAAAATGTTTTGTGATTTTATTTTTTTTATTATTATTTTTTTATTAAAATTTTATAATTAAAATTTATTTATTTGTTTAAGTTCTCTATTTACAAATATGTTATAAATTAAATATTTTTAAAAATATGTTCTTGTTCTTTAACTTGTGTAATTTTAGATAATTACATACATATACATACTTATATATGTATTTTGAGCAATTACATACACATACTTAAATTTATTTTCTCATTTTTATATAAATAGAGATATATTTGTATAATTATACATATGTATATGTATGTAAACTCATAGGTGAATATTTCAAATGACATTATAAATTATTTACTAAATATAATTGTTTATTACAATTTACACGAATGTCACACTTGGGAGTAATTCAAGGCTTTACTGAGGGGCGAGATTGGCCCAAGGAACGAGCTGAAGAAGTGTTGGTGCACAAAATGTCCCTAGTTCAGTTTTGTATGATCTTTTGATGTATAAAGGTTATGTCATTAATGAAATCAGTATTTCTATCTTGTTCTTAATGTTTATTTTAGTTTATTTGTGTTTGATTATGTTTAACTTTGAATTGATAGGTCTTATAGACCCATTCGGGCGAATGACTCTAAGAATGAAGTCATTCGGCCGAATGAACGTTTACAGAATGTCTAGGGCAATCGAATGAGTCCCCGCATGACTCATTCGGTCGACCAAGTTCATTCGGCTGAGCCATTCGCCGAATGAGTTGCTTTGGCCACTCATTCGGCCGAATGAGTACAGTCTATAAATACTAGTTCAAACAGATTCAAACTTAACTTTTCCGAGCCCTCCTTCTTCCCAGCGCACTCTAGTGTCAAACCCTAGAAGTTTTGAGCGGTTCTTGCCTGTCCAACTTCGATTCTCATCCCGTGGTGTTCGATCTTGCTTCAAACGTTCATCCTTCACCTTCGGATTACCACGGGTGCTGTTGGTTTCGAATGGAAAACCCTGGAATAGGATTCCGCACTATTCTAGAGGCTATCGAGTAGATCACCATTGGAACCGGGTTGTTTTCGGGCCCCTAGTTGGTCCTACAAAGTGGTATCACAGCTTTGGCTCTTGATTCTGCTCGATTTCCATTCCAAATCATTGAATCTGAGACTGGGTGTTCGATATTTGCAAAAACCCTAAGTTTCTTGCCTTTCAAGTCACTGTTTCATTAAAAATCCGTGGGTTTTTGTGGTTATTTTGTCAAATAGTTCATCCCAATTGGTTGGTAATCATGTCTTGATGTTCTGTACCAAATTTGGTGCTTAGATTTGGTCTAGATCAAAAGTTATCGCGATTTTTGCAACTGAAAACCCCAGATGGTCCGAGTGAACCATCGGACCGAATAAGATCTTCCGAATAGCCCTCATTCGGCCGAATAAGTTTCATTAGCCGAATAGCTCTCATTTGCCAGATTCATTCGCCAGCTTCATTCGTTCGGTCCTTGTGTCATTCTAAGCTTCTCATTCGGCCAATACAGTTCATTCGCCAATATCAAGTACATTCAGTCCCCGATATTCGGCAAAGTAGAGTCATTCGGCCATCAGATTTCAAAATTTTTTAAGTGTTGGACACTCTTGTTCTTGACCATATGGAGGACTTAGCTTTGATGGCGAACCAGAATCATCGTATTCAAACACTGTTGCTCACTGAGACTGAGACAGGGAACTCTAATAAAGCTCCCAAACTGCTTTCATTAGATGATTATCCCCACTGGAAGTACAGATTTGAAATCCACATCAATGATGTTGATACCAACTTATGGAAGATGATAGAGGGTGGTTATCTGAGACCTCTGAATGAAGATGGGACTCCAATGTTAGTCACACGGATGACTGAACCACAGAGGAAACTATATGACTATGAGAAGAAAGCTTATGCTATTCTGTCCCAGTCTATTGCAACTAATATCTTTCATCAGTTCAAACATTTTACATCTTCTAACTTTCTGTGGGATGCATTGCAGCAGAGATATGAGGGAAATGATGCGCTGAAGAACATCAAGTCTAAAGCTTTAAGGAAGGAGTTTAACAGTTTCATGTATGTGGGAAACGAGTCACTGGATGATCTGATTGCAAGATTCTACCATCTACTGAGTGAGCTGTTTAATCATCAGGTCAAGACTACAACTCAGGAGAAGATTCAGTGCTTGGCAGATGCTCTACCTCCAAAGTGGGAGTCATTTCTTATGGTTTTAAAGAAGAATGAGATGATGGCAAGTATGGACATCAATAATTTCATCCAGAAGTTAAAAGAGCAGAAAATTGAGAACAAGTGGAAGGCTAAAAGGGTTGCTCAAGTTTAGGACCTTGCACTGTATTATTCTACTCCTACTGTAGAGAGAGCCTCTTCTCATGCTCCACTGAAGACTATTTTTGTTTCTCAGACTACTAAAGATCCTGCTTCCAATCAGATTCATTTCAGTCAACCGTCTTCATCATCCAGCTCTCAGAAAGAAAGTAGTCAACCAATCACAAGTCTGAAGACAGGGAACTTTGATAAAGTGACTGTAGAGGTTGCAAAGGAGCATATGGGTCTACTGTCTACTCTTGTTAGCTCCTATGATGGATTAGTAGTAGGACAGATTGGAAATCCTTACTTGACAAATGATGATTACTCTCAGATAGACCCAGAAGACATGGAGAGGATTGATATCATGTGGGCTCTAGCTAGTGCTGTGAGAAGAGCAAAGGATTTTGTGAGAAGGACTGGCAAAGAAATCAATCTGAATAAGGATTCAAAATTTGGTTTTGACATGGCATCTGTCACTTGCTACAATTGTGGGGAGAAGGGACACTTTGCAAGACAGTGCAAACAGCCAAAGAAGTCAGGAAACAAGAATCCTTTTCACCATCAGAGATCTTCTGCATCAAATCCAGAGAGAAGACTTGTACCGATTGATTCTCCTGCTCAGACTAGTTCTTCAAATGCAAGCAAAGCGTTGATGGTGCAACAGGATGAAGGTGAGAATTGGGATTTCAGATTCAATCCTGATCAGGGAGGACATGATAAAGCTTGTGTTGCTGAAATTCAGAAGACTGATGAGTCAAGTAAAGAAAGAACATCTGAAGAAGCTAAGATCAGTCTAGAAGAAACATCTGGTTCAGAGTCAGAAAGCATTTCAGACTCAGACACTCAAGTAGATTATGATGCTGATCTTGAAGAACAAGTTACTCAGTTTGCTTTGATGGTAAACACATCTGCTACTTCTGCTGCTACTTCACAGTCAGATCAGGTATTTGAAGAATGCTCATCTTCTCATTCTAAATGTTTTAAATGTATTGATCTTGACAGTAAGGTTCTGGCTTATCAGAAGCACAATGCTGATTTGATCAGCGATCTCAACCAAATGATTGAGGCAAAAAAAATTTTAAAATCTAATGAAAAAGATTTTCAAGATAAAATTAACTTGCTAAACAGACAGTTGCATGAGGTTGAGATCGTTGTGCTAAACAAGAAGGATGCAGTTACTTCTTATCTCAACACCATAAATGAGACTAAGAAGAAACTTGCCATAGTTGAGTGTGACTATGAGACATTAAGCCAGAAGCTCAAGAGCTGTGAGAGCTCATCCTACATTATTGAGCACATGATCAGTACTGGGACTGATCAATCAGGGAAGGGTAAGGAAACAAGATACACTCACTGTCCCCCACCAGTCTTGAACAACTTTGTCAATTCCCCAAATGACAAAAAGGTTAAACACTTTCAGGTGAAAACTCCATTATTTATTGATCCCATTGGGATAATATCTGATGACGGTTCCTCAATGTCTGAGGAATTTTTTGTGGAGGGTGTGGTTGAAGATTGGGTGTCTGATTCAGAAGATGAGTGTGATGTTATTCCTCAAGTGTCTTGTGTTAAGAATCAGACATCTGTTTCCAAAAAGGCAGACCCAATCTTACCCAAGGCAAACATGGCTTCAAAGTTGTCCAAAGCCATTTGATTTGTGAAGTCTTCACAAAATGGTGAAGCAAGTGAGACCAAGGAGTCTGCTAAAACTATTTTCAATGGCACAAGGGGTTTGGGTTTTGTGCATGATCAGATTAAGAAAAATATTTTTCAAAACAAAAATTCTCAGTCAAAGGCCAAACAGTTTTCTTCGAAAGACAAAAGAGTTTGCTTTGAGTGTGGTGCACCTGGACATGTTGTTAGATTTTGTCCCCGGTTGATCAGACCTAAGGTTGCACCACCCAGAAAACTAAATCAGAATTTTAACAAACCGGTCAAATCTGATTTTAAATCAACTCAAGCAAAGCCCAAACAACCCAATCTGGTTAAACCTTTGGATAAGAGCAAAGGGAAAGTGGTGAACTTGGATGTTCCCAAAGTGGTTAATGTTAATCAATCAAAACCATCATCCATTTACTTGAAAAACTCTTTCAGTAAAAATACTATTTGGAAAGTTAACTCTTCTGAGACTTCAGTTTTAAACACTCCAGACAAAGCAACCCCTGATGGTAAATGGATTGATGTTTGGATCCGAGACTCATTGGGTCAACCCAAGACTGTAAAGGCTTGGGTTCCCAAGTTGAACTAAGTGTTTGTGTTCGTGCAGGTTGCCCCAACAGCTGCACCTAACAGCTCTTGGATCGTTGATAGTGGGGCTTCTAGGCACATGGCTGGAGATATTTCGCTGCTCACCAATGTTAATTCTATTCACGGTGGTTATGTAACATTTGCCGGTGTTAAAGGGGGGTTCATTACGGGACAGGGCATTCTGTCAAATGGCCAAGTTTCTTTTGACAAAGTCAGATACGTGAAGTAGTTGGAGAAAAATCTTCTTTAATTGTCACAGATTTGTGACAAGCAGTACAAAGTTCTCTTTGATGACTCCAACTGCTACATACTCAAGCAAGGTGTTACTATTCCTGAAGATTGGATTTCGATGTCAGCACCCCATAAGCAGGACTTGTATGTACTCAACATGGCCACAGCTTCAACAACATCCTCCATAACTTCATGTTTTATGTCAAAGGCCACTGAGAAAGACTATACTTTGGCATAAGAGGATGGGCCATTTGATTCTACGCAAGATGAACCATTTGGTACACAACAACTCGGTTGAGAGGGTCAGTCTGAAGAATTTTAAGCTGTCTGATATCTGTGTCTCATGCAAGAAGGGAAAGCAGACCAAGCAGTCTCACAAGCTGAAAAAGTTTCATTCAACCACTGTTCCTCTTGAGCTTCTCCATATGGATTTATTTGGTCCTGTAAACTGCAAGAGGATAGCTGGAGATCAATACTGTCTAGTCATCATTGATGAGTATTCCATAGATTCTTGGGTTTTCTTTCTAAAGGAGAAATATGAAACGTTTGAGTGCATTCAAGTGTTGGTGACCAAACTTGAATCTCTTTATAAGCTCAAGATTTGCATGCTCAGAACAGACAACGGGACGGAGTTCAAGAATCACAACATAGAGAACTTCTGTAATGCACGTGACATTGTCCAACAATTTAGTGCTCCATATGTCCTGCAAATGAATGGTGTTGCTGAGCGAAAGAACAGAACTTTGATTGAGGTTGCTAGGACTATGCTTGCGGATTCATCTCCTCCAGTTCAGTTCTGGAATGAAGCTGTGGCAAATGCTTGCTACACACTGAACCGGGAATTGATAGTCAAGAGACATGGGAAGACATGCTTTGAGCTTCTCCACAACAGAAAGCCTAACCTTAAGTATCTTGAACCTTTTGGTGTTCCGTGCACGATGCTTAAGAAACATGAGCAGGGCAAATTCAATGAGAAGGTGGAAGAAGGGTATTTTCTTGGGTACAACACTCCTAATAAAAGGGTCTACAATAGATCAACTCAGAATGTGGAGGAGTGGTACCATGTTGATGTTCAGAGACACTCTATGGCCCCACCTGGAAAAGGTTCAGATTGGATGTTTGACTATTCAGACCTTTTTGACTCATTCAATATGCCTCCCCCATGTACTCAGATGAAGATGTTGCTGTTCAAATGATGTATGATGCACAGAATGCACCTGATGAACATGTGCAACCTTCATCAGCTTCAATTCCCACAGTACAGATAAATGATGACAGTTCAGACACAGATGATAACCCAGTTCAGCCATCTGCCCCCAAACCAAATGTTGACAACATTGTACCTGCACTTGAGGACTTGAATCTAAACAATCTTGATCCACAGGTTGAGGTTCCTGCTCATCTTGTTGGAAGAATCAATCGCATTCATCCTCAGGAGAACATTATTGGAAGTCCACTTGATGGGGTTAAGACAAGAAATCAGCTATCTTCAGGAGGCCTTGCTGATATTCTTGACTTTGCTGATGTGAACTAGTATGCCCATTCTTGCTTCATCTTTAAGGTTGAACCGCGCACCGTCACCGAAGCATTGAGAGAAGAATCGTGGGTTGATGACATGCAAGAACTCCTTCAATTCAAGAAATTAGGTGTTTGGCAACTTGTTGACAAACCGAAAGGTGAAAAGGTTATAGGCACCAGATGGGTTCTTCGTTGCAAAAAAGATGATCATGGGATTGTTGTGCGAAACAAAGCACGTCTGGTGGTTCAAGGATTCAGACAGATTGAAGGACTTGACTATAATGAAGTGTTTGCACCGGTTGCTCGTCTCGAAGCAATCCGTATCTTCTTGGCATATGCAATCTTCAAGAAATTCAAAGTTTATCAAATGGATGTCAAGAGTGCATTCCTTCACGGTGTGATTAGTGAAACAGTGTATGTCAATCATCCTCCTGAGTTTGAGGATCCATTGCATCGTGACCAAGTCTACAAGCTAGACAAGGCTTTATATGGATTGCATCAAGCTCCGCGAGCATGGTATGAGACACTATCTACTCACCTTCTGAACAACGGGTCAGAAGAGGTGTAATTGACTGCACACTGTTTATTCGAGAGAAGGATAGTGACTGACTCTTGGTGCATGTTTACGTAAACGACATCATTTTCGGTTCTACAAATGATAGTCTGTGCAAGGAATTCGAGAAGGTCATGAAAAACAAGTTTGAAAAGAGCTCAATGGGAGAAATGAAATTTTTTCTTGGGTTGCAGGTGGATCAATCTGAGGAAGGGATATTCATTCATCAGACCAAATATGTTGGTGACTTTCTGAGCCAGTTCAGTATGTCGGATGCAAAGCTTGCAGCAACCCCACTGGCTGTTAATCACGGGACCAGTATGAGAAAGTCTTATTTAAGAAAGTAATGTGTTAACCTATCATGTCTTAAAAGCTAAGGTGAATGCATAAACTGAAAACACACGAGAATTGTGAATTGATGTACTGATAGGCCGACTTTACAAAATGAATAGACTAGTTGTGATTACTTAGAAAGCCTGACCTGTGGGATCCATTTTAGAAAACCAGCTAAGTGACAAATAGTTTTTGACTCAAATCAGGCATACACCTGTTATCATAGGATCTAATAAGGTTTCAAATGATTCATGAATTCAAGTCTGTACACGTGCCATACTGCTTTGTAAAAACCTAGCTGAAGCCATCCATTCAGATGATTGAATCACAAGAAAATAAAAGTAAATCAAGCTGGTATTAAGCTTGGAAAATACAAAAATAAAATAAGTTTGATTCCACACACGTGCCATATTGCAATGTAAAGACCTAGCTGAAGCTGTCCATTTGGATAGAATAAGTTAATCGTGTCAACACAATTCTGTATACGTGCCATATTGCTTTGTAAAGACCTAGCTGAAGCCGTCCATGAGAATGTGTTGAACATGAGAGACAAATCAAAAATAAAAATACAAAAAGATAATAAAATTGGAACCTTATGGAATTTATGATTTCAGGTACTAAGTTATGCAGAGATGAGTTACAAACTGATTTTGATATTTGTTGGTTAAATAAAATGGGTGACTCAGTCAGAAAATATGAGTGATCATCAAATTTGTCAGGCTTAAAGTGGATAAGTTTATCAGTAATCATATCACAAGAAAAATGTGTCTGAAGTGAAACATTCAGTAATGCTGATTTGATGTTACCTGTATGTGTTAGTTTCTTGATAGACTTCTCACAAAAATATGTGTTTCTTTGTTGATTAGTTGTTAGTTGTACAGTCGTACTTTGTTTCAGAAAAATACAAAAAGATTTTATATTTTCAAATTTGTTTTAGATGATCATTTGTGTGTTCAGATGTTCAATCATCTCTGAATCCATCACCCACCAGACTACTCTTCATAATGGAATTTGTTTAACTGATCATCATGTTAAATTTGAAATTGAGTTGTGTTTGTGAGTGCCAAGTTTTCATTCGTGCGAATGAACAAGGAGAATAGGTCATTCGACCGAATGACATCATTCCAGCGAATGAGTCTTTCGGCAGAATCAACCTGGGCCGAAGTAACTCAATCGGTTGTTTCATTCGCCGAATGAAATTTTTTTAAAGGGTTCTTTCGGCCGAATGAAATTGGGGCGAAGCAATTCATTCGATTGAGTCATTCGCCAAATGAGAATTCCTATTTATAGGATTTCTTCGGCCGAGTAAGTTCATTCCCCAAAATTCATTCGGTTCGCCCAACTGTGTGTTCCTTTCGGCCGAAACACACTCTCTCTTCTATTCTTCGAATTCTCTTGGATTAAACTGCTTATTTTGCTAAGATTTCTTCTTGTGACCATCACAGGTACTTGTGGATCCAAGATGATCAACTTTTGTCCACAAATTCGTTGTAAACAGAACCGGACTTAGGGATTTAGGGTTCTTAACAATCGCCATTCAGTAAATGTCCAAATCGAACTCAAAATCACTTAATATGTTCATTAAAAGCTTTAATCGGTCGATTCTGAGTTTATTGGTGTAAATTTTATGGATTGATTTGGGATTTTGGCTACTTGGATTTTGAATCTCACACGGCCGACCGAATGACGTCTTTCGGGCCTAAGGATCCGACCAAATGAACTCAGCGATAGAATGGAGTCATTCGGTCGAATGAACCTCTTTCAGTCGCTACTCTCATTCGCTGGTCATACGGTTGATTAGCCTCATTCGCTGTTTCTTCTGTTGACTGAGCTCATTCGGTCAACATACTTATTCGGTCAAGGCCCATTCGGTCAAAATGGTCTCATTCGTACAAGTTTTGTTACTTGTAAAATTTTCTGATTTGATTAAACTGTTTAACTGAGTTGTACTGACACGTTTATTCTTTTGTTTTTTAGTATGGCTGAGTATAAAGCAGTGTCGAAGAACAACATCTGTGGGCATTTGGATCTTGCCTCCAAGAACGCCAAGCATTTCCGGGAGATTATCACTTTTCTCAGGCGTTCTAGGATCTTTGCTGCCATATCTACTGTATATAAGCCATATCAGTCACATCAGCAGGATTTTTGGAGATCTGCAGATATCGATTGTGAGTTTGAGCCACCGGTGATCAGGGGAAAGGTGCAGGGGCACGATGTTATG
The DNA here is from genome assembly GCA_009363875.1 of Mikania micrantha. Taxonomy (NCBI): domain Eukaryota; kingdom Viridiplantae; phylum Streptophyta; class Magnoliopsida; order Asterales; family Asteraceae; genus Mikania; species Mikania micrantha. Next base: position 25,441,944 of record CM018698.1, read on the forward strand.
GTTTCTGCTGAACATATCAGGAGGTATGTGGATTCCAGGATGCACCAGACCGGCCTATTTTACTTGATCCCTGTCTTGTACGAGGATGCCTCATGCGATGCAAATAAGATGGTGATCTGGGAGTTGGGATCCTTAACAAAGCTTTTCTGTCTCCACAGTTCAAGTACCTAGCACATGTACTTATCCATTGCTTAGGTTTGAGGCGAGGTGGATTTGATGATCTGAGGGAGACCATTCAGTGTGCATATGTCGCCTTGGTGCTGAATCTGCACTTCAACTTCTCTGATATGATCTTCACACACATGAAGGAGCATGTGGTGCTCGAGGGTGATAAGAAGTTTCTTATGTACCCTCGGTTTCAACAGCAAATCTTTGATGCTCAGGTGCCTAATCTGCCGAAGACCAGCACAGATATCATCCGGTTAGAGCATATGAATGACATCACTCTCAACATAGTGCTATCTTACAAGGGAAAGGATACGAAGCATTCTATTCGTACATTATTTGGTCATCTCCAGAGACCTGATTACATTGCTCCTAGTGGTCGGAAGTGGAGGCATGACGACTCAGATTCAGACACAGAGGACATTGTTGCACCAGGTGATGATGGTGATGACGATGGAGATGATGGTGCTGGTAATGTGGGTGGTGGTGATGCTGGAGTTGGTGTTAGTGCTGCTGATGTTGGTGCTTCTGGTGGAGATGTTGGTGAGGCTGGTTCTAGTGGAGGTGGTGTTGGTGTTAGTTCTGGTGCTGACGCAGGTGTGGGAGGTTCTGGTGGTGGTGAAGAAGAAGTTGATGTAGATGCTTTATTAGATATGGACTTCATGGCTGCTACACAGGCCACCATCTCTACTCCACTAGAGATGGTTGGTACCACTTTTGCAGAAGATAGAGATGATTCAGAGGAATCAGGTGATGCTGGTGGTGAGGCTGAAGGTGAAGAAGGCTCTGACAGCTCAGACTCTGAGGATACTCCTGATGAGTTTGAGAATGTTATGGTGGGCACTAGGCTGGTAAAGAAGAGGAAGATGCCTAGTGAGACTAAGCTTGAGGAGATTAGGGATCCTTTATTTATTCCCGAATTTGATCCTACTCCTCCTCCACGTACTTCTACTGCTACATCCACTGCAGCTGTGACTGTTGCTGCTTCTACTGTTCTGGCCACATCATCTCCCTCCAGCAAGAGAAGAAGGACAAGGTTTGTCCTGTAGAGGAGGTCAGAACTGTCAACTGTTGCAGCAACCACTGTTATATCAGCTGCAACAGTTACAGTTTCTTCACTGACCAGGTCACGGGCTGTTCCTACATTTACTACTATTTCCCCTCTGACATCCTCTAGTGTTCGTGCTCCTGTTTACACTACTGTTTCTACTGGTCTGTCACACCCCGGGCTCTCGGCGGCCCGGGCGCTGCGACCCGAATTGGTTTCATGAATATGTCTCGGTCAGAGTTTATTTTACTTTATTTTTTAATATGTTTCAGCGGAAGCTTTATTTCATAAATTCATAATTTTATAAATAATTCACATGCATAGATGTGAAAACCATTTTCCATGATTTATAAAAAGTTCATACGCATGAGTATGAAAACCCTCACTGTCACTTTTTGTAAAACATACTCATAAGTATGAAAAACCACATTTCGTTATTTGTAATTAACTTTTCAGGATTTTATAAAACTTCATACGCATAGGTATGAATATCATCATTTCATATTATTGTAAACCGGATTTTCACAAACTCACAATTTCGAATCATTTTATAGTATCCGGTTTATACATGACTTGGAGGCATAGCTCCAACAGCTCCATGTTCTCACCATAAGATCCTATTCAAGGCATCATAGGCCAAGAATCTTTAATCTTGCTTTTCTTTTACAGTTCATTATTACCTGAAAAGTTTTTGAAAATAAAACGTCAACATAATGTTGGTGAATACAAATAACAGACTCGATATGTAAGCATAGCATGTTCGGACCTTTAACCATAATTATTATTGGCCATACTACACATTTAGCAGGTTATTTCACTGATCGATACAACCACTGCATACCCTGGCTTGTACTGTCACTGGTTAGGAACAACAGCGGAGTACGTCTTACAATTATTCCCTCCAGCCCACAGCCCGTCACGGTAGGTTGCCTGCGGAGTGCGTCTTACGTATAACCTTCCAGCCCACGTTACCAGCCACATATGGGAATTTCACCCATAGCGGATACAATTTGCAAATCATACGTATACTAATGGCCTAAATGCTGGTCTAATAGTATCCCTTTATGCGTCAAAGTTTAAACATACAATGCTCAAAAATATCATTTATATTTAAAAAGAAGTTAAATGTATTCACCTGAATTTTTGATTGGCTGGGTAACAGCTTAGAACTTCTCAACATAAATTTGGGCAGCGTTTCTGCTTAATCTATCCTTATTACCATTTGCAAGGGTGATTCCTGATGCGTTTACTTCTCTGATCCCATAATAGATCATAATCAACATAATATTTGTATATATATGGAATTGAATCTTAATCCTAACCTTATAAGTTACTAATATCCAAATACTTAAATTTATTGTTAAACTGAAAGGTTAAAATATATACCTCAACGCGTACCGATCTTAATCTTAAAAGTTTTCAGAATAATTGTATCCGAAGAAAGTCGACCGGTTTTACCTTTAACTGCTTTTGCTTCCCTTAAGTTATGTTCTTTAATTGTAAAATAGCATGTATATTTATGTTGAAATACATACATACATACATACATACATACATACATACATACATACATACATACATACATACATACATACATACATACATACATACATACATAACGTACGCACATATATATATATATATATCTTTACTATTATATAATGAGTATTGGTGAGATAAAAATTAAAGTTCTTAAATTTAAGAAAAATACAACTTTAGAAGCTGGTGGTACAACTAATTTAAGCTTCACTTCCGCAACCTTATGGCTTCGTTTATAATTTCCCAGTGAAACCCTGGATTTTACTTTCCTTCTCCCCTAAAAGTTCTATGCCATTCTTGGCTTCAAATCTCCCAACTAGGTAATCTTTTGTCTATCATCGTTTCCTCTTTGATTCTTGTTACCTTAATTGGTTTATATGTCAACCGGGTGAGGGATTTGAGAACCTGATCTTGAAGCAAGCGACTGAAGCATCAAGATGTAAGTGGTAAGCATCTTCTCTTCTTTTCTTCAATTCTGAATCAAGAGAACCGATTAGAGCAAATTATGAAGAAATTTGGCTCCAAATTCAAACATTTGAAATTTTGAATTTGTTCTTTATAGGAAGCCGCTCTTCAATCGGCCCTCACCCCTCAACAGAAGATTGCTTTAGCATCAACGATCGTTGCCCTCTTTTCCTGCCATCGCCGATTCTCCATTGCTCTACCATTTTGGCATTGATCGTCGGTAAGAAATCAGAAGAACGATAGAAAATAAAATTCTTCCTATTTATTTATTTATTTATTTTTTGATTTTCAACATTTCCAGGCTATACCATTGAGCAGGAGACCAAACGAATTGGTAGGTTACGAATATGTTTTTTAAAAATTTATAAATTTTTTGAATTTTTCTTTAAATACAATTTACATATTGAAGCTTTTGAAGAAGAATGTGTTGTTGAAATCGATTTGTCTTGCTTCTAGGGTAATCCTCGACGTGATGATTATGAAAACAGTCATGGATGCTAGAAAATATCCGATGGTAACAACTTTAACTTCTACATGTGTTGTTTATGTTCTTTGTTAACTTAATTTTTTTAGTAGCAATTTAATTCAGTTGATAAGTGCAAGTTTTAAAAACAAAATATGTGATCATTTGTGTCTTATTTACTTACTTTTCAATTTCTTAAGGTTACTCCATAAGATAAAGCTATTGATGATTCTGTTTAGACACAAATGTGTTTGATTCTGAAATAGAAGGTTTTTTTTTTGCTTTAAGTCAAAATAGATATCACTATTTTAGTTTAGGCCCTAATTAGGTTCTTTGCAGTGCTCTGTTGACGCAATCATATTGGATTAAAAGATTATGAGTTGCACCTGATATGTTTCCATATGTAACAATGAGTAGGAATTTACAAAATATTGGTTTGAAGCAAATAGTTACGTGTAAATAGATATTTAAAATAGATATGAATTATTTATAAAAAACTATTGAAGGTGGGTCGGTTGTTCTATAGAGAACAAGATTTGATGCAGCTCCACATGGAGGCAATGCAAACTTGCATACTTTACCTAAGAACAACATATTTGACATTCAAAGCAAAACACAACTGATTTCAGTTCTCTTTCTTTGTCCTTTGAGTATATAAAGAACATGATTTGGATTGCTATTATTTTATAGGTGCAAGAAAGCTTTCATTTATCATTTGATTTGACATTGAAAGGATTTGGCCAAGAATCATAGAATAGAAATATGGAGAATCAACAAAGCAATATTGTTTTTCTAAATGGAAATCAAATTCCCCAACATGAAAGCTTTGACCAACACATTTACAGCTGATCTTCAATATGCAAATGTCATTGAATTGTAGGCACCAACAAAAATCATCACTTTTAGGAATTTTAAGAATAATTTTCATTTGCCTAAATTTTTTTATGGACTGTGATTTGCAGAGATTGGGCCATATCAAGCAAAAAAAGGTAGTCATGCCAAGGTCAAGGTAAAAGCTCATTTGAATCTGAACGAAATTGTCTCTAGGGCTGAGAATGGTGTTATGTTACATCATATAATCGTGTTCAAATGGAGACTGATGTGAAAGTTATGTTATCAAACTTTGTAAAAAATAACGTGACTACTTTATTGTTGTCGTTCAAATTTATTGGTTGTGGGTCCTTTTGTATGGATATCTAACGGTTAAACATAAAAGATTCTAACCCTTATATCGCATTTGATGCTTTTTCTCATATACGATATGGACAACAAACAATATATTTTTACGAGTCCCATTACAATTTACAAGATGATTTCTACGTTTTTCAGTTACTTTCTTTTGTTCGTATAGTCCCAGTTGAGTTTTGACTCCAATAATTTCAACCATGTTTGTAGATTTAGTTACAAGATTCCATAGTGGTCATTAAAGTTATCACAACTATTGGATTATCTTGATCAGTCGAGTTACGGGTCAAGTTACTTAATTGATTACGGTTCATGTTGGTTAACTGATCAATCAGGTTAGCACAACTAATCTTTTTATTTTTTTCTTTATTTTGAGTGTGATTTTGGGCCTGAACCCGAATATTTTTCTTTGCATTAGCTAATGTGTCTAACCCTAATGAGTAATGACAGATACCCATAATACATATACTAACTAATGTGTCTAACCCTAATGACAGATACCCATAATATTTTTCTTGGCATTAGCTAATGTGTCATATTTCGGTCTTATCATTTTTCTATGTAAAGTATTCATGTTATGATTTTTGTGTTCGGGTCTTGTTATCATTTTTGTACGTAAAGTATTCATGAATTTTCGACCCTTTGTGTGATGGTATTCAGATTCTCTAAGTTGAGTCATTATAGGAAATTTTGACCTTTTGTGTCATCCTTTTTGACTCTAGATTCTAGACTCTTATATCTTAATACATCTTACTAGACCCTCTTAGAAATGATCTTGCAACATTCTTTCCTTTTGAGTTTTGATCACACATGCTCACCAAACCCTCTTGGATTCGCTGTTGGTGGCCTGCTTCTATACATCTATAAGCATGAACTGCAACAAACCCAAAAGCAATTGTCCATAGAGTTTAGTACAAAATCTTTAGAATCATCAAATATATTCAAACACCCTAGAGACAAAAATTTTTTAGATAGCCACTGAAGACACAAAGGCATTTAAATATATTTCTATAATACTCTTTTTATATTTCTGGTAGGATTATATCATCACATACACGTAAATTAGATAAAAATAACATGTATGTATGATCCATAAAACTATATGTACAACCTCTCGATGCACAAAGATACCTATGTGATTAAACTAAGACCTAAGGTAAGATGTAATGGCACAGAAAGAAAGAAACTATAAACATAATCACCTGCATATGACTTCCATGCATGGTTGTAGTCTCCTCTCTTTCTAAATGTAAGTTGTTCTTCTAAATTTTATTATTTGTAAATGCAGATGACAACTTAACAAAATACAAATTTTCATGCAAGGGCAGGGTAGTACTTTCTTCTAAATTTCTATTTAGTTGCCACGATCATTCTTTTTCATTTAATGATAATTGACACATATCAGTGCTACATTAAGACTTTCTGTGGATATTGGTTTGTGATCATACTATGTTGAATATCAACTCATTAGTTGTTTTGGTGGTTTTTATATCTTATTTGTTGAGCAAGATGCTCCAAACAAACTGACCCACATTCCAGTTTATGTGAGTGAACTCTCAAGATCTTTCGTCATTTGGTCCAATTTTCATGATTTTTTTTTTTTTTGCATTCAAGGAATATATCCATTATACTGCACTTCTAATGATAGTATGTTCAAAATCAAACAACATATTGTGGTAACTGAGAGTTAAGTAAATGAGATTGACTACTTAATTCACAAGCATATTCCTATGTATGGTTGTATGCAATGAAGTAATGAACTATCTGATAGCCTGGATTCAATTGAATTCATTGATTTGTATTTTGAACTTTTGTTCAATTATTTGTAGGTAATCATGTCTAATCATACTGATTTTGAAGAAGAAGTTAGTTTATTTAGTTCTAACTAACTTGACCTGTTCTGACTTGGACCAAATTTGACCATTTTTTAGATGACATGTTCTGATCTGAAACTATTATTGTCAAAACCGTTCTAACCCGAGACCAAAATTACCATTTTATAGAATAACTCATTCTGACCCGAACCCGTTCAGACCTTAGACCAAAATAACCATTTTATAAAATAACACGTTCTGACCCGAACCCGTTTTGATCTACTGCACAAACCGACCCAACCCTCCCAATTTGCTAGGCCTAATAGTATAGGTGTGGCTTGTAAGTGGTAAAGATAAGAATCTTCAATCAGGTAGGACCTCTTCTTTTGTTTCAAAAGAGTTTAAAATCACCGATGATAATTCTTGCAGCACTAGGTACCTGCATTTTGTTTTTTTTAGTTGCTTGAAAAGCATATAAAATTTATGGTTCTTTTAAATTCATGACTTTGGCACTTACTCCATTTGATACTATTGTTATGGTGACAAAAAGATGCTTGAGTTTCATAGTAACTCTACCGTTGTTACAGTTAATAACAAGCCTCAATTAATTTTAACTTGACTTTCATTCTATTGTGTTTATTCATATGGTAATTTATATCATTTTAAATGCCAAAAAAAAGGATTGCAAAAGATACTTAACTCCAAAGGACATTGTTACAGCCGCCGCATTGCGCGGGCTTTCTACTAGTATATATATATATGTTGACATATGTTTTGAAGATAAGTTGATGCTTATCTCTTTCTTTCTTTTTTTTATGTACGTACACATCACACGTGCACAACTTTGAACCTTCTTTATTATTATTATTATTATTATTATTATTATTATTATTATTATTATTATTATTATTATTATTATTATTATTATTATTATTATTATTATTATTATTATTATTATTATTATTATTATTATTATTATTATTATTATTATTATTATTATTATTATTATTATTATTATTATTATATATTATTATTATTATTATTATTATTATTATTATTATTATTATTATTATTATTATTATTATTATTATTATTATTATTATTATTATTATTATTATTATTATTATTATTATTATTATTATTATTATTATTATTATTATTATTATTATTATTATTATTATTATTATTATTATTATTATATTTTAAGTAAACTAAAATTTTTAATATAGATACATAGGGTCGGATCTTAACCCTAACCCTATAAGCTAGTATTATATTAAATTCTTAAATTTGTAAGTTTAACTAAAAATTAGATAATATACCTATACGAACCGACTCCTTAATCTTGACCCTTTAATGTTGATCAGCACCTCCTAGCATCCAAACTTTCTATATTCTTCTTAACGGCGTATGTGTGTGTATATATATTGTGAATTGTAATCGAGACGAATTCGTGAGCTTAAATAGACAAATTAAACGTGCTGCCTAAGGAATCATAGATATAAGTTTTCTACGTGTGAGTTAATCATTCGTACGATTCCTTTCAAATTCAATTTGAATGTAAACTTTTAATATTTTAATATTTTATTATTTTATTAATATAATTAATTTAGCTCAAATTTTGTTTTTCTCTTATAACTTTTAAAATATGATGTTTTATAAAATTCTAAAAATACTGCTGGGATCAGCTCATTTTTCTCTACGTTTTGACCTAAGTTTCGTTAAAAACGGAGAAAGTTTAATTATAATAGATTTTATTAATTTTGAGCGGTCCCCAATGATATCAACTAACCGAATAAGTATGTCAAAACTTTTTAATAATCATTTTATTCGTTACTTACTAGTATGTAAGTGTCACATATGTGTATAAAATAACTATTATAATATCGCACAATATATTTTTTTTTATAAATTAAATATTCATGTGTTATATTCTAGTTATTCGTTTTAAACGAACGCTTCAAATCTTAAACGATCATTTCTAATATTAATTTCTCGAGCAATTATCTTTTATAAGTTAACTATAACTATTTTAAATATTTACACGAGACCTTATAATTCAATTGACCGTTTTTATTATTGTGTTTTTAAATAATAACATTTTAATTATAAATGAAAGTAGTTAATTTATATCTTCAAAACAGGATGTTACATGGTCCCTCCGTCACACGAGCCGATACGATTATACCTACTGTTTCAGTGACTGAGCAGCTCACTACACTGAACAGTTTGTTACTTAGGTTGATGGAGAAGAACCTTCAACAGGAGGAGGCTATTGCCCAACTCACGCTGAGGGTCAGTGAGCAAGATGCTCTACTTCTTCAGGCTGCTGACCAGCATGCAGATTTACGGGCCAGATCTGCTCAACAAAAGGAGCAACTACTTAAGTACATAGATGAACATAACCAGTTGGCTTTGACTGCCTCTGGTTTCAATGATCAGATCCTGAATCTTGAAGCTGAGAATGCCAGACTTACAGAGCAGGTAGAGAGTCTTAGGGAGGGTACTCCCAGGATAGAGGGCACTGAATCTCACTCCAATGAGTCAGACGAAGAGAAGATGAAGAAGATGATGAGGAGTCTGATGAGGAGAAAGTAGACTATGAAGCTTCAGATAAAGGTGATGATTCTGATGATGGTTCTAGGAGTGGGTCTGCTAGTTCATCAGGTGCAGCAGCCGAACAGTCCCCTCCCACAGAAATCAGAACCAAAACAAAGCACGACAAAGGTGCTAAGGCTTCTCCTCCACCTCCTCCTACTCAGACAGATGATCCAAAAGCTATTGAGGAAGTCGAAGTTGTGCCTTTGAGACGTCGACTGGATGAGACATTGACTATGATCTTAGACGCTCAAGGTATTATATAGCACTCAGTCGGCTACGATAAGTGTTGGTTTGGTTGAAACCGATCAGGATCGAATACGAAGTCCTACGAACTATCAACCACGTGCGGAATCCATAGTCAATATGTATAAATCCAAAGAACACAATCAATTCAATAAACACCTCTTGTATTATCAACAAATGATTACAAGATCACAATTCTCACACAGAGAAAATACAGAGAATTTCTAACAATCTGTCCAAAGTTCTACCAGATCTACAAACAAACCTGCTATTTATAGAAACTGGTACCAGCGAACCTTTACTGCTAGCCGAACCTATGGTTTGCCAACCGAACCCTAAGGTTCGCTGAGCGAACCCTTAGGTTTGTTAGACGAACCTATGAAAACAATCAAAAGGTCCGCCTCAGCGAACCCTTAGGTTTGTTAGACGAACCTATGAAAACAATCAAAAGGTCCGCCGAACCTTTGCCAGGCTATAGGTTCGCTAAACCTATCAACTCAATAGGTTCGCCAATATGCTAAGGTTCGTGGGCCAGACGAACCTTAGGCATAATCTAGCCGAACCTTTATTCAAACTCAAAATAAATACGTGTTTTGAATAGCAAACAATTACAAACATGTACTAACAAACTCCCCCTAAATGTTTGCTATCAAAATCTTTAATCTTTGCCTTCAGCTCTATCTTCAACTTTATCTTCAACTGTTTCTTCAACTCTGTCTTGTACTCCACTCGATTCTCCAACTTCAACAACCACATTATCCACCGCTCGTATAACAACCGAACGTGGTATCTTTGCTAACCTTTCTGCTTCAATCTTAGCAATTCTTTCATCTCTCTCCTTTTGAACTTGCATCAATTTAGTATAAAGATAATTCACATCTTTCCAATTACAAATAGAATGTATACCCAAGGTGTAACACATTCGTGCAATAGTCTGATATTGAATTGCCATATCTTTGTAGCTCACTCCAACATCATGATAACCATCTTCAGCATAAATCTCTGCAGTGTTGAGTAAATCAATATCATCTTTTGAGCAATTTACAATCCAAATAGGATCAAGCATTCGAATCAACCTCCAATCATCATCTTGCTTCAATACAATTACCCCTTCAGAAGTTCTCTCATCATAAAACCAAAATTTAAAGAATGGATTCCAATCTTGTTTCATCTTTCGGAGTCTTGGTCTCTTGAATACTTTAGACTTTACATAATCTTTGAATCTTTCTCTGAATTGTGGTGTCAACAAACTCCATCCCATTCGAGCTTCTTTCTTCAACAGATTCTCAAAAATTTCATTGTGTCGAGTCTGTATAGGCTTTATCATCCTTAATCTTGAAAGATCTTTGCATTCAAATGCTGGTAGACTCATCAGATCAGTAGCCTTGCCAAAGTATTGGCATCCATCTATTCTTTTCACCACATAACATCCCTTATCCATCAAACTCCCTGAAATGTTATGAAAATAACCATAACTAATAACCCATCCAATCATCTTGGATTTAGATCCAATCTTGAACTTCTTGGATTGTCTAGTTAGGTTTTCTGGATCTTTATCTTCAAACACTTCTGTCATAATCTTGAAAGAATGTAAGTGATCAATGATGTACTTTGTTTCATCTTGAAATGCTTTCCAATAATCCAAATTTGTCTTAGCTTTAACTGGATCTAATGTTGTTCTTGACATACTTCCAGCTTCAAATATTTTCTTCATCATGTTTAAATTCAACAACTCTTCATCAATGACATCCTTATCAAAATCAGATAAATCAGTATCTTCATCTTCTTCAAAATCAAACATCAATGCATCATCATCATCATCAAATAAATTTTGATAGTCTTGAACTGAGTAGTCACCCATAATTTCTCCTTCTTCTATTTCTTAATAAACTTGAACTTCAGAAATATTTCTCTGCAAATCTATATCAGAATGCATTTTAAATAAATCAAGAAAAGTAGGCAGAGAGTAATCAAGAATACTCATGGGATGTTCTATTGCATCTAAATCTTCAAAATCAACTTCAGTACAATCCCTAGCTCTATCAGATGACACAGAACTAATCGGAACAGCTTCAGAAGACACCTTTGAAGGAGAATAAATCACTAAAGCACCAGTAACAGAGTTCAACTCTCCAGATCCTCCAGTCACACCTCCAGCACCAGCACCATCATTCTGATCTCCACCATAATCATAATCATCAGGATGTTCACTAATATCAGTATCACCATAATCCAATTTTTCTTCTTCTTCTTCTTCTTCCACTTTCTCTTCCTCTTCCACCTTCTTTTCCTCTTTTTCAATATCTACATCAATCACCACCTTTTCAACTCTAGAACTTGAAGCTTCTGGCTTTGCAGTCTTTGACTCCAACTCTTTGATCTTGAATCTTAAGTCAGTATTCTCATTCTTCAACACAACTATATCTTCTGATTGTAATTTGATGAAGAAATCCAACTCAGAGATTTTGTCTTTAATCTTCTTCTTTTCTACCAGATCCTCCTCTCTCCACTTTATCATTAAGGACATTTGTGCTTTAAGCTCATCTATCTCAGCAACCTTTTGCTCTTTCTCTTTCCTATAGCTCTCAAACTCCTTGGAAAGAATAGATAATCTTCTCTTAAGATCAGTATCATCATAGTTCACTGTGAAATTGATGTCTCCAAGCTCATCAAGTCCCGAAAATAAATCATCTCTAGGAATTGAATCCTGAGGAATAGAAGTCTCTGGCAAGGAAGTAACAGTAGTAGTCTCCACAAAAGAAGGCATAAAAGTAGCTACATTTACAAACTCAGGAGTTTGCAAAGTAGATGCATGAATAGTAGAAGCAGAAACAGAAGAATGAATAACAGGAGAAACAGGAACAGAAACTGAAGTATGCATCATAGGTGAAGACACAGTGGTCTTAGCAGTTTTGGCCTTCTTCCTTTCGTACGGCCCTCCCTTGGCCATTCTCTTCATCTTCTTAGGCTTAGAAGACTCAGGCTCCTCAGGAATAAAGCTAGGATCAGCTCTTTCTGCCCTTTCTTCTTCAGCCTTTTCTGCAAACTTCTTCTTCAGTCTTCTCACCATCTGGTTCCCCTCCTGAACCATCTCATACTCTGACTCTGTGTCAGAAGATTCAACTTCTTCATCACCAGCAGCAGAAGTCTCTGTCTGATGCTCAGACATATCAACCTCTAAAGGTTCTTGAGAACTCTGTTCTTGAGATGATTTGGCTTGAGGAGTGGATCGAGATGATTGACCAGTAGTTTTCCTTGGTTGTTGCCTTGGTGGAGGTGGAGGTGGTGCTTGATCTTCATCAGCTGCAAATTCTTCGTTGTCAGATCCTGGATCAGCATGTCTCCAGGCATCTTCCTCAGGTGCAACATAGTTTGCCCTGGCACAGTGACCAATCAGGTCTTTCTCTAGAACAGCATCCCCAGTCCTCTGGTAAACTCTGACCTGACCCAAGCTGGAATCAGTCATATGTTTGAGTTTCAGAAGATCCCCTGCTTCCCTGGGTAACATGTCTTCAGGCAACCTCTCGTCTATCAGCATCTGTACGAATCTAGGATACATGTAAAATCTATCCTTAGCCTTCGTCACATTATCACACATGTAACGGAATATCATGCCAGAGAAATTGAACGGCTTGTTCAATATAAGCGCCACCATCGCTGATCGCATGAAATCCCTCAACTCATCAAACGTGCCTTTCCTCATGCTAAGACAATGAAGTAGAACATGAGCCAGAAATTTGTACTGGAGAGGTAGCTTTCCCTTCTTCACAGAAATGGAATTATAAGCTCCAAAGTAACGAATGCGAAGAAAGCAACCTTTGATGCACCTCTCAGGAATGAGAGTTACACCTTCAGGTTCACCTCCAAACTGTAAAACCCTCCTTATGTCAGCCTCAGATATACGAATTGCTTGTCCAAGCACATTCGCATCAATGACATAGTCCTCATCAACTGAAATAACACGAGCTGATTCCCAGAAGCTCTGGATATGAGATTCATATATCTGACAAGAGTTGGAAATAGCATGATAAATCCGTGACCTCCTGAGAAACTCGATCTTAGGCCTGAAATCTTGATCGTTCCTTGTTGTTGGATCCAAGTAAGCACAAACATTGTGTTTGTCTCCGAAAGTTAGATTCGCCATATCTACAATTTGAAATAAAAACAATTAGAAACAAAAATTAATCAAAAATTAACAAAAATTTAAAAAATTTGAAAAATTTCTAAGTAGACCAGCGAACCTATTCTCCTTAGACGAACCTAATGCTAGGCGAACCTAATTCAGACGAACCTATTAATCAGACAATCCTTTTGAACGAACCTTATCATGAACGAACCTTTTGATGAACGAACCTTCTGAATGAACGAACCTTCTGATGAACGAACCTCAGAATGAACGAACCTCAGAATGAACGAACCTTCACATGAACGAACCTTGTTGGTCAAACGAACCTTGACCAAAAGGTTCGGTTCTTTTGAAATTCATAGGTTCGCCACAAACCTATCAGATTCAGACGAACCTCCAAGGTTCGGCGAACCTTTGTTCATCCAACGAACCTGTTCATTAGCGAACCTTTTTCAGATTTCAAATCAAATTTTAAAAACTTTGAATCTGATGATAAAAATCATACACCCAGGTTCGAAACATGCCGATGAACAACTTTAATGAAGATGGTTTGTTCAATTTTTAGATTTTAACCAGTTTTAAGTCCAAAAACAGATTCAATCTTAAAAATCCTAAAATCGCTCAGATCTCTCAAATTAGCCGGTCAAATTCAAAAATTTCTACCTAGAAATGTTCACGAGATGATTCTGAATCTAATGATATCAATGAAAACGTCTAGGTATTCCAGAATCAAAAATCTAAAAATTCCGTTTTGCAGGTTCGTGAGTCGTGAAACAGATTAGAGTGACGAACCCTTCTGGCGAACCCTCTATATATATGTCACGAACCTTTTCCAGACGAGCCTTTCACGATCCTTTGCTGCGAACCTTTTGCAGCGAACATATACACCGAACCATTTCAAACGAACCTAATAAGCGAACCTAGTCAACGAACCTAACCAGCGAACCTTATCAACGAACCTTACTCCACGAACCTTCTCAGCGAACCTTCTCCAAACCCAGACGAACCTTTTTTAAAATTTTGAATTTTTTATTAATTTTCAAAACAACTTCATGTTTAATCATTCAAAAGTCAAACAAATAATCAAAAATTATTGATTTAACATCAGATGAAAAATTAAAATCTTTTTGGAATTTTTCAAATTTTTTAGAACAATTAAACTGCAAAAATTAACAAAAGAACTACCCTAAAAAAATAAAATCTTTTTGTTTGAGAAAGATCCTAACATGAGATCAGATTATTTTACAATTTTCAACACATCTGTTTGTATTATTTCAAATATTATCTGAAAATTACAAGTTTAAGATGATTGTCAGTATACTTATCCTTTTAAATTTATTACTTAGTCAAGAAATCAGTTTAAAACAAGATTATGAAAACACTTTATAATAATCCATTTACTTGAACACATCCCCGATTTGTGAATAACTAAACAAACATAAATGTTCTCAAACTTATAATTTCAATTTTAACTAATCTGATCATGCAAAAAAATAAAGCATAATTTCTTTTTGAAAATAACAAAATAGAAAACAATTTGAAATTGTTCAAGATCTTGGAATCAAGGTTGATACTTACGTATGCTCAAATGACCCTGAAAATGAACGAAACAATAATTTAAGATTAAGCTTTTAACAATCAGTTCGATATATTCATATACGCAGAGATTGTCCAAATCTTAATCAGAACCAAGAAAATAAATTTGAATTATTTAAATCTATAACAATCAGGTCGATACGTAAGTATACGCAAAGAATGTTCATGCTTTAAACTAAAATAAAAGAAAAACAAAAACAGAATTTCTTTTAAAAATTAAACACATGATCAAACTAGTACTTTGACTTTTTGTTCAAGAACATTTTGTCAGAAAAATTACCACTCTTTCAGGACAAAACTAAGTACTGTATTCTAAGCACCTGTTTCTTATAAAATATAATCAAAACTTTGTTTAAACTTATCCTGACTAAGTTATAAACCTACTTTTATATCATACTTAATACTTGTAATAATTCATTAAATTTTAATAACACATACAGATATGTTTCCAAATGCAAATAATGTGTTATCATTTCTCATTAGGTCGAATCAATTTCTCAGATTTTTAATTTTTTTTTTTTTATGTTTTTGTATTTTTGATTTTGATTTTTTTTTTATATTTTTCAAAATTTTCTCCCCCTAAAAACAAAAACACAAAAGAGAAAATAAAAAATCAGATGTTAATTCAATAAAAAATGATTATGAAGGAACTTGATTCTTGATTACCTCACCCATGACCCTGATCCCATTTAATTTGAGTAAATACTCAAAACGTTGTTTGTCAAAGGCCTTGGTGAGAAGGTCTGCCCTTTGCTCGTTTGTGTGTATCTTCACCACATCAATCAGTTTATTTTCATAACAGTCACGTATGAAATGAAACCGAATATCAATGTGCTTGGAACGTGAATGATACACTGGATTCTTGGTAATTGCAATGGCAGCCTCATTATCTACATGAATCGGGGTAGATAAAAAATTCAGTCCATAGTCTCTCATCTGTTGTTGTATCCACAAGACTTGGGAACAACAACTGGCAGCAGCTACATATTTAGCTTCACATGTAGATGTAGCCACAGATGTTTGCTTTTTACACTGCCATGAGACTAATCTCTCCCCCAGAAACTGAGCACCTCCAGTAGTTGATTTGGAATCAGTCTTGCATCCTCCATAGTCTGAATCACTATATGCATGGAAAGTATAGTTATACAGACCGGTGTCTGGTGTACCCTTCAGATAACGTAAAATCCTCTTGACTGCAATCAGATGAGAAACTTTAGGCTTTGATTGATAGCGAGCACAGATACTTGTAGCGAATACAATATCTGGTCTTGAGGCTGTCAAATACATCAAGCTCCCGATCATTCCACGATATAATGTAGCATCAATTAGCTCCCCCTTAAGATCAGGCTCAATCCCGTGATTGGGTTGAATGGGCGTGGAAATGGGTTTACAATCAAGCATGCTAAACCGTTTTAGCACATCTTGAATGTATTTGGTCTGATGAATAAAAATGCCATCATCAGTCTGATCAATTTGTAAACCCAAAAAGAACTTGATGTCAGACATAGCACTCATCTCAAACTTCTCAATCATCACCTCTTTAAACTCCAAACACAATTGTTCATCACTAGATCCGAAGATGATATCATCAACATAGATCTGAACTAGAAGAATGTCCTTGCCCTTTTCCCAATAAAACAATGTTTTGTCTATCTGACCCCTATTGAACCCGTGTTCAATAAGGTGAGTCGAGAGGGTCTCATACCAAGCTCGAGGAGCCTAATGAAGACCATACAGTGCTTTGTCCAGGAGGTATACCTGATCCCGGTGGATAGGATCCTCAAAGCCCGGTGGCTGACAAACATACACTGTCTCCTTCAATGAACCATAAAGGAATGCAGACTTCACATCCAGTTGAAACACTTTGAATTTCTTGTGAGCAGCAAAAGATAGAAATAATCTAATCGCTTCAAGCCGCGCCACAGGTGCAAAAACCTCATCATAATCAATTCCCTCTATCTGTTTGAACCCTTGAACAACCAAACGTGCCTTGTTTCGAACAATCACGCCTCTATCGTCTCGCTTACACTTCAACACCCACCTGGTGCCAATCTTCTTTTCACCTTTTTGCAAATCTACCAAATGCCAAACTCCCAGTTTCTGACACTGATTAAGCTCCTCTTGCATGGCCTCCACCCAGGCAGGCTCACGCAGGGCTTCAGTTACAGATTTAGGCTCAATCTGAGAAACAAATGCAGAATGCATCCATAACTCTTGAGTCCCATAATTACGCTCCAGCTCGACATACAAACTCTCCGCGTTTGTAATTTTTCGCCTCGTCTGTACTCCAACAAACGGGTCTCCAATGATCTGCTTCACAGGGTGATTCACATGTACTCTAGACACTGGCACTTGCGGGACTCCAACACCATGATCAAGATTTGTGATATTCTGATCTTCATCTTGATCTTGAGAAACGGCATCTTCAAAAACATCCTGATCATCCTCCGATGACCAATCATCATTAACTGCTCCAAAAATGCCTTCCTCTGTTGGATAATTATCATCAATCTGATGAGAAACTCCTTGATCTTCAGAATTTTGTAAATCATATAACATCTGCAAAGAAATTTCATCATCAGTAACAGTAGGAAACAAGTTAAAAGACTCGAAAATTTTATCATAATCGAATAACCAATTTGGACCTTTGCCTTCTGGTATAGGTGTATGTCGTTGAACATCCACATTATACCAGAGTTCCACAACACCCGTGCGTTTGTTAAACACACGTTTATTGGGAAGGCTATAGCCCAGAAAGAAACCTTCTTCAACCTTAGAGTTGAATTTAGCATCTTTCTTGAGCATGGTACAAGGAGCCCCGAAAGGTTCCAAGTGTTCCAAATTTGGTTTCCGATTCTGAAGAAGTTCATAACAAGTCTTGTTATGTCGTTTGACAATCAGCACTCGGTTGAGAGTAAAACAGGCGGTCGCTACCACTTCACTCCAGAAAGTAATGGGCAGCTTAGAATCAGCAAGCATCGTCCGAGCAGACTCTATCAATGTACGATTCTTCCTTTCAGCTACACCGTTCATTTGTGGTTCATACGGTGCACTAAATTGCTGTTGGATGCCCTTTGAATCACAGAATGCTTCCATGTTCTGATTCTTAAATTTTGTCCCATTGTCTGATCGAACACGCCTAACCCTCAACTTGTACAAAATCTCCAATCTGTTCACAAGCAACACAAAGTTTTCATAAGTTTCAGATTTAAATTTTAAGAACATAACCCATGAAAATCTAGAAAAATCATCGGTCCCTACAAAACAATATGATTCACCCCCAATACTTTTCACATTAATCGGTCCAAACAGATCCATGTGAAGAAGTTCTAGAGGTTTATCAATAGAAAAAACAGTTTTAGTCTTATGTGACCTCCTTTTCTGTTTGCCTTTCTTACAAGAAACACACACATCAGGTAATTTGAAATGTTTAACCGGTACACCATCAATCAATTGATTGTGTACAAGATGATTCATCTTTCTGATATGTATGTGACCCATTCTCCTGTGCCAAGACCGAGTATCTTGTTCTGTGGCCTTCGACACCAAACACGTCTCAACTTTATTAACTGTCTCCGCCTTCGCCATGTCCAACACATACAGATCTTTACACCTGTCTGCAGTCATCAGAATCCAGTTATCAGGAATTTCAATTCCTTGTTTGAGCACATAGCATTTCTTCTCGTCAAACAAAACCTTATAACCTTTATCACTTATCTGCGACACACTCAAAAGATTATTAGTTAACTCTTTGCAGTAATTCACATTGTCAAAGGAAACTTTACCGTTAGTCAAACTACCACTCCCGGTAATTTGACCACCTTTGTCTCCTGCAAAGTTAACATAACATCCATTCATCTCCCGAAATTCTTTCAACAAGCTAATCTCTCCCGTCATGTGCCTGGAGCATCATCCACTATCAACAATCCATCGACTATTGATATGGCCCGTGAATGCCACCTGCACCATAAATTAAAACAAAATATGATCAATACCAAAAGGGATGACTCCCGCCATTCCGGCGTTGAGTCTCCCTGAACAGCCTCCTGCCGTTTGATCTCGATGAACTACTTGAAGACCCCTCTTCCAAGTATTCATCATTTCTCACATCAAATCTATCACCCGACCTGTATCTGGATTTCCAACAAGGATTAGAATTAAAATTTTGTTTTGAAAATCTTTTATGAGGAAAATTATCATAAAATTCATCATCAGATGATGATGACCTGTTCAAAACTCTTTTACCTTTTTGTTGATTATCAAAAACTTGTCTTTTATGAAATTGTTCATCCTTGACCCAGACACACTCAGGATCAAATTTCCTGAGAATTTTCATCTCTTCCTCACTAGGCTTTACCCTCCTAGGATTCCCACTTGCATGGATCACACAATTGTCATTAACAGAAGTTTTCTTCTTGACTTTGTGATTTGGAAAATTAACAGAAATATGCCCTTTTCCTCCACAAGTGAAACACTGTCGTGTTTCTCGTGGAATAAAAGTATGAAATCTGTTACAATTGTCCATATCACATTCAGCAATGACATGACCCAGTTTCCCGCATCTGTAACATTTCCTTGATGACACTTTCTTTGGCTTTTCATCACACCCCTTAGATTATTCCAAAGATTTGGATGCTACAGATGGAGATAAAATCTTTTTCTTCAAACCTGTGTCTTTAATCATGTCATTCTTTTGATAAATCTTTGATTTTCCCTTGTTTCCAGCCCCACTTTGGTTAACCTTGTCAACAATTTTGACAAACTTCTTGTCAATCTTTTTAGAAAATTTCTCTGGTTTTTGAAAAACTTTGCTTGACTCTCCTTTTTGTGTAGTTGAAGATTCAACAAACACAATTGGCTTGATAGTAGAAGTAGTCTTGACTTTTAGGTTTGATTTAGAAACAAATTTTTGTTTAGCCACTGAATTCCCTGCAGATTTTACTTCAGATTTTGATTTCTGAAAAACTGGACTCTTCTTTTCAACAGAATTTGCCTTTTGATGACCAATCATCCTTAGAATATCATCTGGATATTCTAAATCAGTGATGTCCTCAATGATAGGAGCATCATTGTTAATAAAAATCACTCTCATGATCAGATTCACTCTCCTTTAATGAAATAGGATCAACTTCTAAATCCGGTTCAAGTTGTGGTCTCGGTGTAAAACTAGAAGGAGGTGGGAAAGAATGAAAACCAATCCCAGAATTATCACGAGATCTTTGCATAGCCGCAAAATGATCAATGACATATGCGGAATTCTGATAATTCTCAAGCTTGGCTTTGTTCAACTCAGCTTCAGCTTTTGCAGCTGATAACTCAACTTTCAACTTCTGAACTGAATCCAGATGCACAGAAACAGCTTGATTATTCTGTAAAACCTTGATTTTTAAATCTTCATTCTCTTTACTAAGATCAATTATCTTCTTATCAAACGCCTTTTCTTTTGAAATCAATTTCTTGTTTGCTTCTGTGCATACTCACAGATCAGAAGTCAACTGTGAGTTCATCTCTTTGAGTCTATCTATCATCTCATACAAATCACTCTGTACCTCAGTCATCTCATCAATCTTCTCCTTTCCTTTCCCTGATTCTTCTTCCAAAGAAGCCATGAAAGCACCAATAAGATCATCATACTTAACACCCCAATCATACCCTTCATCAGCTTGACTCACAAGTGCTTTAGAAGATGATTCATCAGATTTCTCTTTCTTTTTCTGATTCTCTTCTCTTCGCTTGAATGGATTCAGATTGCCTTGCTTCTTGGGATTCTTGCACTCTCTTGCAAAATGACCATGTTCACCACAGTCATAACACTGTGTAGATTTTGGATTAAATCCAAACTTTGTGTTCCGGTCAAAGGTGAATTTCTTCCCGGTTTTCTTCTCATATCTATTAATTATGCGAATAACACTCGCCAATGCCCACTGCGTATCTATCAACTCCATCTCATCCTCATCAATTTGTGCATAATCTTCAAAAGTCAGATTTGCATTTCCAATTCTCCCAGCCACCTGCTCATCATAAGCACTCACTACACATGACAAAATAGACATATGATCTTTAACGGCTTCAACTGTCACTTTTCCCAAATTTGTTGTGTTAAGCTGAACTGGAGGTGGTGTAGACTCAGACTTTTTCTCATTGACAGGACAGTGTGAGCTAGAACTTGTAGGCACTGAAGAACTCTGAGTAGATTCAGAAGTTCTAGACACGAAAGCAGTCTGTATCTTTGCAGATGCAATAGGAGGTGTAGCAACTGAACCACCATACAAGGAAGGGTCTTGAGTGACATTTACTCATCTTGCTTTACGTTTGTCCTTCATTTCTTGTTCCTCCAGTTTCTGAATAAACTCTACCAATGTCAATCCAGGTAGGTTTTCTCTCAATGTGAGCACCAAGGAGTTCCATTTGTCAGGTAATGCATCAGCCAAACAGTCTATCTTCTCATCCTCTGAATACTCAATACCATATTTCCTCACTTCAGTCAACAAGTGTCTGTATCTGGTAATTAAGGCATCCAAAGTTTCATTTCCGATGATGTTGAAATTCTCAAACTCCTTTCTGATGTCAGTAGCCTTCATTTTCTTCAGATTGGTATTTCCTTCAACTCTTGCCTTTAATGCATTCCAAAGACTGTAAGCAGTCTTGTGTTCATCAAATTGATGCAGAATTTGATTAGGAATGGCTTGACTCAATAACCAATAAGCTTTCTTCTCTAAGTCATACTTTTTCCTCTCATCTACATCCAGTCTTTCCAAGAGTTGAAACAAATTAGTACCAACTACCCTTGGTCTCTCATAAGGAGATAAAATTCTTTCCCATAAGTTTGTATCTGTGCCATTGAGATGAGTCTCGAATCGTCCTTTCCAGTTGTCATAATCAGCTAAATCCAATAGCTTTGGCACTTTATTTGTACTACCCACTTCAGTCTCACTGATTAAGATGCTCTGAAGTTTGGAATTTTGACTTGCCATTGCAGCGTACATGTCAGACATGATTTTAGAAATATAAGCAGCGAACCTTTTTCCAAAATACTACTAGCCGAACCTCAACCGAACCTCTGCCGAACCTTCAGACAAAATTTTGACTTAGCCGAACCTACAGGCGAACCTCAGCCGAACCTATGGACTAAAATTTGTCTTAGCCGAACCTTCAGGCGAACCTCAGCCGAACCTATGGACAAAATTTGTCTTCTGAGCAGCGAACCTTTGAGCAACGAACCTTGAAACTCACGAACCTTTGCACAGACGAACCAAGAAACTGACGAACCTTTAGTTCAAACGAACCCTCAGCCGAACTATACACAGTAAGCAACGAACCTCTGCCGAACTATCACCCAAACTTGCCGAACCTTGACAAAATCTTTGCTGAACCTTCGTCGAACTATAGCCGAACCTCTGCCGAACTATCACATGAACCCTCTGAAAAACCAGAATATCAGCGAACCTTTGTCTTCAGCAAGTCACAGGTTCGTCCCACGAACCTGTAGCACAGATTTTGAAATTTTTTAGCGGGAAACCTTCCAAAACTTCAAAAAATCCTTCCAAATCTCTACCAAAACACCTCCAAAACTTCAATTGTTGTAATTCAACAACAATTGATGATAAACACAGTCACAAATCACCAGAAAATCAATCAAGAAGAGAGAATTTGATCCATTAAATATCTTCAAATCTTCAATTGCTTGAATTCTTTGAAATTGTTGTGTAGAACCTCAACCAAACGCTCTGATACCACTGTTGGTTTGGTTGAAACCGATCAGGATCGAATACGAAGTCCTACGAACTATCAACCACGTGCGGAATCCATAGTCAATATGTATAAATCCAAAGAACACAATCAATTCAATAAACACCTCTTGTATTATCAACAAATGATTACAAGATCACAATTCTCTCACAGAGAAAATACAGAGAATTTCTAACAATCTGTCCAAAGTTCTACCAGATCTACAAACAAACCTGCTATTTATAGAAACTGGTACCAGCGAACCTTTACTGCTAGCCGAACCTATGGTTTGCCAGTCGAACCCTAAGGTTCGCTGAGCGAACCCTTAGGTTTGTTAGACGAACCTATGAAAACAATCAAAAGGTTCGCCGAACCTTTTCCAGGCTATAGGTTCGCTAAACCTATCAACTCAATAGGTTCGCCAATATGCTAAGGTTCGTGGGCCAGAAGAAGTAATCTAGCCGAACCTTTATTCAAACCCAAAATAAATACATCTTTTGAATAGCAAACAATTACAAACATGTACTAACAATAAGGAGGAGGGAGAGATCATTCACTGCTTAACCAAGGAGCAGATTGCAGAGCTGTTCAGGTTGAATCCTGACGAGGTTGTGATTGATGACACCTCAGCTCATGTTTCTGATGTGCCTTCTCCTGAGATCTTTGATGACATTGATGAAGTGATTTTGGAGGACATCACTGAAGAAGAGACTACAAACTATACTTCAGCTGAGGGTGAAGTACCAACTTTTACTGAGCTTTTTGGACAACATACTGAAGAGGAGCTAAGCAGAAAGGTTGAAGAAAAGGTCAGCAGTAGTGAGTCTTCAGTGGAAGACATTCATCAAAGGAAAGATGAGTGGAAAGCTTACTGGGAGATCTTGAAGAAAGAAAGCACTATGAAGATGCCAGCAACTCACACTAAAGTTTACAGGACCAAAGGCTATAAGGTTGAAGGTCAGATCATTAGCTGGGCATACTTTCATGATCTACAGTGTTATGATGTCAAGAGAGAACAGGGAATCTAGTATTTCAAGCACCCCCATGACTTCAAGACGTTGCCAGGCTTTGAAGTCAATCAGCTCACACATTTGAAGATGTTATACATTGGAGATTCGGGGTGTCTGCTTGGTTCTCTCGACAGATTCAATATGAGTACAGAAAGAGGTGGGTTAACTTCAAGCCTCAGGAACCAGAGAGATACTACATGCCAGAGATAAATGCAGATACTCGTAGGCATAAAGTCATCCTGAAGTGGCTACCTCCAAAAGTCATGAAGAAGATTCCTTTGAGGAAGATGCGTCAAGACTTCTTGGAAGGCTTCCGATGGTGGTATTATGATGGGCATACTAGAGAGGTTGTGATAGTGCTCTGCAAAGAAAGAAGTGGGAGACTGAACGTATCTTTGACCCGATGTGGTTGACTAATCTATCACACAGCGATGTCAAAGCTCTTTACATGCACTAGATTTTCTTTGATGTAGAAAATATGGAGCAGGCATTACAATTTATGAGGGTGATTCGGATCTGTATTGTTTTCAGGATTCATGCTGGATCAGACTGGAAAGCCATTTCAGACAAACATTTCAAGAAGGATGCTGCAAAATGAAGAACTAGGTCCAAGGGGGAGTATGTTGGTGCACGAAATGTCCCTAGTTCAGTTTTGTATGATCTTTTGATGTCTAAAGTTTATGTCATTAATGAAATCAGTATTTCTATCTTGTTCTTAATGTTTATTTTAGTTTATTTGTGTTTGATTATGTTTAACTTTGAATTGATATCTCTTATAGACCCATTCAGGCGAATGACTCTAAGGATGAAGTCATTCGGCCGAATGAACGTTTACAGAATGTCTAGGCCGATCGAATGAGTCATCCGCATGACTCATTCGGTCGTCCAAGTTCATTCGGCTGAGCCATTTGCCGAATGAGTTGATTCGGCCACTCATTCGGCCGAATGAGTACAGTCTATAAATACTAGTTCAAACAGATTCAAACTTAACTTTTCTGAGCCCTCCTTCTTCCCAGAGCACTCTAGTGTCAAACCCTAGAAGTTTTGAGCGGTTCTTGCCTGTCCAACTTCGATTATCATCCCATGGTGTTCGATCTTGCTTCAAACATTCATCCTTCACCTTCGGATTACCACGGGTGCTGTTGGTTTCGATTGGAAAACCCTGGAATAGGATTCCGCACTATTCTAGAGGCTGTCGAGCATATCTCCATTGGAACCGGGTCGTTTTCGGGCTCCTAGTTGGTCCTACAAGAAGGTTGAGACTGAGCTGCTCAATCATGTGATGGTTGGTCCTACCGGATTGTTATTGGTGCATATTGTAATAGGTTGTTTTCAAGTTTGTTTTGGTTAAGTTAGAAAGGTTTGGGATAGGTTTGTGCTAGGTTCGTCTGGCCCACGAACCTATGCATGCGTGTAAGTTCAAATGAACCTATGGTATGTTTATTGTAAAGGTCCGTCCAGCGAACCTATTGGTTCGTCTGGCGAACCTATAGTTTCCTGTAGGTTCGTTTGCTGTTTGTATATATTTGCAGGTTTGCTGATTTTGTAATTAGTCTTAACAGAACCTGTAATTCTCAGATTAGTGTGTGTGATAGAACTGTGTGTTCTTTGATGTATGCAATTTGTAATTGATTTTAGTATCAATGAAAAGGATATTTACAACCATGATTGTATTGTCTTTGATTCATATAGGTGTTATCTAGATTCCGCATAGATAAAACTGTTAATAAAATTCACATTACAGATTCGGAGCCTAAAACAGTGGTATCAGAGCATTTGGAGGAGTTCTATATACGTTTTGAAGACTATCAATCATTCTTGACTATTTTGTAAATGGCTGGAGTTTGATTTTCAGTATCTGAATGTTTTTTTGACATTTCGTCTTTATATGTTGACATTTTGCGGGTTAAAACCAGATATTTCGTCAAAATAGTACACTAGAAGGTCTGAAGTTTTGAAGGTTTTCCCTCCAAATTTTTAAGATTTTCCCGCTAAAATTTTCAAGACAAAACTACATGTTCGTGAGACGAACCTACTTGATTCACAACCGAACCCTAAGGTTCGTTAAGGTTCGTGTGACGAACCTATTCAGACTGACGGTTCGTTGGTTAAAAGGTTTTCAAGAAGGTTCGCTGATCTAAAAGGTTTTGGAAAAGGTTCGTTGATCAAGAAGGTTCGTTGGTCAAAAAGGTTTTGGAAAAGGTTCTTTGATCAAGAATGTTCGTTGGTCAAAAAGGTTTTGGAGAAGGTTCGTTAATCAAAAGGTTTTCAAGAAGGTTCGTCTGATTGTTAGGTTCTTGAGTCTTGAAAATTGTGAAAGGTTTGTTCATCATTTTTTCTTAAAAATGGCGGATATGCTTGCAGAAGTTGCGAATCAGAATTCAAAGATTCAAAGTATATTGATTAGTGAAACTGAGTCTCGGAGCACAAACAAAGTACAAAAACTTCTTGATTTGTCTGATTATGAGAATTGAAAAGGTCGATTTGAGACACATCTCAATGGTACCGATACAAACCTTTGGGAGAGAATTTTATTACCATATGAACGACCAAAGGTGGTTGGAACGGATCTTGACCAATCTCTTGATCGATTGGATGTTGAACAATGAAAGAAACATGATTCTGAGAAGAAAGCATATTGGATGTTAAGCCAAGCTATTCCTAATCAAATTCTTCATCAGTTTGATGAACAAAAGTCATCATATGGAGGAAAATATTAAACTCAAGAAGATGAAGGCAACTGATTTGAGAAAAGAATTTGAGAATTTCAACTACATAGGCAATGAGTGTATTGATGCTTTGATTACTAGATATCGACAATTGTTGACAGAAGTACGTAAATGTGGTATTGAGTATTCAGAAGAAGAGAAGATAGATTGTTTTGCAGATGCTTTGCCTGATAAGTGGAACTCATTGGTACTGATTATGAGAGAAAATCTTCCTGAAATGACACTTGTGGAGTTTATTTAAATGATAGAAGAACATGTATTATGTTGACGAGGCACAAAACACGTTATTATGTTCATCCTGGAAGGACCTTCAAGTGAAGGTGGCCTGCATGGGGATGGATTTGGGTTGTAGGGCTTGGTTACTCAAGACTGTTGAGACAAGCTCAGTAGGCTTAGTCACATCAGCCTGAATGTGAGCAACAGAATCCGTCAATTCCTTTATTTTAAGATCTGATTCGTCCATCCTTTTACGGATGTCATCCGAATCCTTGACTAATGAGTCAGTTTTATCATGACCTGAGTCCATCTCAAGAATGTCATGGACCCCATTTTCTTGGTTCCGGGGATTTCCAGCTTCAGTTTCAAAAACTTCATGGGCTGTTGCCATATCTAGAGTCTTATTGCCTGATCCATTCAAATGAGATCCAATTGGAGTCTCATGTGAGATGGATGCTCCAAATAAATGATCAAGAGGTCTAGATGGACTGGACATCCTAATCGCATCCTCTTCTCCATGGGTAGGAGATTGATAAGTTTGAGCAAAGGTTTGATGTGGTTGTTCCTCTAGTGGAGAAGGCGGAGGAGAACCAAGTTGCTCAAACACAGAATCAATCTCATGGAGAACATGGGTAGGAGATTTAAGGGCTATATGTGGGGAAGAAACAGAGATGTCCTTGGGAGAGTGGACCGCCATCTGAGTGTCAAGTGACATTTCATTGGTTAGAGAAGGTTCCCTTTGGAATACAACATCATCCTATTAAGAGGATTGATGAGGAGCTAGATAGGGTGGAGATGCTTGATTCATCTGTGAGTATGGAACAGATGTATCCAATTGCCCAGTGGGGGCAGAGACATGTTCAGGGATCTCATCTTACTGAATAGTCTTTTTGGGCTTTTTAGGTTTAGAGGCTTTGGATGAGGCTTTTCTTTTAGCCGGTACCTGTACAGGTGTGGAAGAAGAGTTGGATGTGGGTTCATCGAGAATGGGTGTTTCCTCAGTGTCATCCATTTGTCTTGCATCAGTGTTCAATCTTGTGAACACCTGTTTGTCAATGCTCTTAACAGTAGTAAGAGGAGCAATATGACAAACATTGTTAAGATCAGCAAAGAGACAGGACATTACAAACCTAGGATACAGTAGAAACTTGGGACTCTTCTGGTGATGTACCAGATGGTCAAAAATTATTTGGGACACGTCGACCTTTTCGTTGGACAGAACAACATACATGACATATTGCATGTCATATGGCATTTCTCCCCAACTTGTCGACTTTTAAGACAGACACTGTAAAATGGTGTGATACAGGAACTTGTACTTAGGGTAGAAGAAAGCTTTGTACAAGGTCCTGTTTTTCAGGTCACCCTGATAATAACACTGAACAAAAGCATTATGGAGAAATTTTAAAGAAACAGTTGTGGGAGCCTCGGTGTCGTTCAGATTTAGGGGAACGCTTATTTTGGTGGGGGTGACAGTGACTCGTTGACCAGCGATCACGGAAGCGATGCTTTCAACAGAGTCATCCTTTGTCACCAAGGATGAGTTTGCCCAAAACTGGTTTAGAGCAACTTCCGGGATAGGAGGGTTTAGAATGAGAGCAGTATGAACGAAGGATTTTACTAGAATGTCGATTGCTTCGTTGTAGTGAGGGTACTCAGAAGATTTGACAAGGTAAGCTCCGAGGTTGTGGATCGGCTTGATTTTCAAGGCCATTTTTCTTTTGCGACGATGAACACCGAGCAGTTATGAACGCAAAGTGCGAGTACAAACTTTGCTTTAGAGAAAAAGAGACGAGGAAGTTTAACCGTTCGCACACAAGGGCGGTTTCAAAAATAAAAATGTCACTACTTATAACATATCAAAAGCTTTACCTCAGGGTTTTTACCCATTGGACAAACCTGTGATCATGAAAGAGAAAAACAAACGACAAAGAAATACGTTTATGCACACCCTGAAGTACAGACAAAGCTTTTTAAGGAATGAAGCCTGGTCCGATGTCGTTACACCATCATCATGAGCATCAACCTCAGACGGAATCAGTGTAATTGCGTCGTGCCAGGCGATATCCTGACAAGCAGTTGTCCTTCGCCATGAGCAGCATTTAGAAGATTCAAATTTGAACGAAGAGTTTTCTTGATCAAATGGAAGATCAAGCAACTTCGTTGAGTTATTGTGAAAGAATTGAAGGACTTAAGAGGGTAACCACTGATATAAATAATATCAGTGGTCATTAGAGAAAAGAAGGGTAAAAAGGTAAAATGCAAAGATATTATCGAGCCGTGAGAACAATTAATGAGGGTCAATTCAATTAATTGTAGGAGGTCTAATCTTGCAGAGCGATTAGTGACCGTCAAATCAGACGTAAGTCTCAAGAATTAGTTAACTATAAAGAAGAAAAGTTAACCACAGAGGAGATTTTTAACATCGGAAGAACCTTATCCTCGGAAGGAAAGTAACCATGGATAAGTAATGAGGTTAAAAGTCTCGGAAGAAAAGGAGACATCGGAAGTGAAATAAATCACGGAAGGTTTAAAGTGTAACAACGGAAGTTCTAACCACGGATAGATATGAAACAGTGGTTATAACAGCCACTGAACCTATCCGTGTTATGGGATAACCACTGAGAGAGACCAAGGTTGCTTCATCAATGGTTTATCAAATATCCGTTGTTAGGATAATCTTTGAAGATTATCCTTTTATATATTTATTAAAAGGTTTAAGAAACACATTCTTAACCATGTTTATTAGCTCATATTTATCATTCCCAATTTGGCCACAAACTTAGAAAAGGTTGAAGAGTCCAAGGGTTTGGTAAATATGTCTGCTATTTGGTCACTTGTAGAGACATGTTCTGGGACAATTAGTCCCTTTTCAAAACAGTCTCTAATAAAGTGATGCCTTATTTCTATGTGTTTGGTTTTTGAATGGTAGACAGGATTCTTTATTATGTTTTTGGCAGCTTCGCTGTCTATTAGGATAGGTGTTTTTAGTTCAGTTATTCCAAAATCCAGCAGTTGGTGTTGCAACCAAAAGATTTGGGCAGTGCAATGGGCTGCTGCAATGTACTCAGCTTCAGCAGTTGAATTTGACACCGACGTTTGCTTCTTGCTTTGCCATGACACTAAGCAATTTGCAAAGAACTGACATCCTCCCGATGTAGACTTTCTGGTGAGCGAGCATCCAGCATAATCATTGTCTGAAAAACCAACAAGCTTACAAGTTTGATTAGCAGGATAGCAAATACCTAGCATAGGAGTGCCTTTAAGATATCCGAGTATCCTCTTCACAAATGACAAATGGGATTGTTTGGGGGCTGATTGGTATCTTGCATAGACACATGTTGCATACATGATTTCTGGCCTTAATGTAGTAAGTGACATCAAAGATCCAATCATGCACATGTAGAGGGTTTGATCTACAGGTTCACCATTTTCATCTGGACTGATTCTTGGACTTGTAGCCATAGGGGTAGAAATTATTTTGCAATCATTCATATCAAATTTATTTAAAAGATTTCTTTACGTATTTAGATTGATGAATGAAAGTCACATTGGAGGTTTGTTTGACTTGGAGTCCTAAAAATGTTTTTAGTTCACTTAAAGCACTCATTTCAAACTTAGAAGACATTAATTTAGAAAATTGTTGACACAAGGAAGGTTTTGTTGATCCAAAAATGATGTCATCGACATAAATTTGGACCAGCAAAAGTTCCTTGTCAACCCTCTTGATGAACAAAGTCTTATCAATGGTTCCCCGAGAAAATTTATTAGAAAGAAGAAATTGAGAAAGAGTTTCATACCATGCTCTAGGGGCCTATTTCAGACCATAAAGTGCTTTTTCTAGTCTGTACACCCAATAAGGATGATGAACATCATCAAATCCTGGAGGTTGACACACATAGACTTCCTCATTATTGTCCCATACAGGAATGCACTTCTTATAACCATTTGATATACCTTTATATTATGGGATATAGCAAATGCTAGGAAGAGTCTGATGGCTTCTAGTCTGTCCACGGGAGAAAAGGTTTCATAATAATTGATGCCTTCCTATTGGCAGTACGCTTGCACCACCAATCTGGCTTTATTTTTTATCATGATGCCTCTGTCATCTGTTTTATTTATGAATACTCATCTAGTTCCGATATTGTATTTTCCTGTTGGCAAGGGGCAGAGAATCCAAACATTTTGCCTTTTGAACTGTAATAGTTCATCTTGCATAGCCTCAACCCAATTATTATCTTTAAGAGCTTCCTGGTATTTGGAAGGCTCAACTTGGGACAAAAAGGCTGCATGAAGGCAGAAGTTTGAAATCTGGCTCCTAGTTTGAACACCTTTATTTAAATCACCTAAGATTTGTTCTAGAGGATGATTTCTGCTGAAGGGAATGATATCCAAACAGTTATTTGAAGCGGCAACATCGGAAGAAGGTAAGTTTTCGGTGAGGCCAGGAGAGTTTTCTGGTGGGGACGTATGAACATGTTCAGGTACATCTACAGGTACATTATCCAAGGCTGGGGATAAAGGAGTAGATATTTGTTCATCTTGGAGTTGAGAATTTATTTGATAGGAAGGAATGGAGGTAAAGAATTTAGATACGGAACATTCCTCAAGAGAGGATAGATCTTCAGAAGTTTGACATGATTCTGAAGAAGGAGAAGAAGAGGGGGTAGAAGAGATATAGGTGAAGCTTTCATGGTCGAAGAGGTCATCAGTAGTAGAAGGGAAAGATGAAGTTGATGCAGATTCATTGAATTTGTCATCAATAATTTCCTCAACAATTGTGGTCATGAGATTGAAAGCTCGGTAAGCCGTAGAGGTCTGAGAGTATCCAACAAAATATCCAGAGTCAACTTTAGCAGCAAACTTGGATAAAGAGTCTTTTGTGTTCAAAATGAAACACGGACACCCAAAGACTTTAAAAAAAGAAATGAGAGGCTTTATGTTATGAAGGACTTCATAGGCAGTCTTGTTATGTCTCTTCACAATGTGAACTCTGTTTAAAACATAGCAAGCAGTGTTTACTACCTCAGCCCAGAAGGATAAAGGCAATCCTGAGTCTACAGACATAGTTCTTGTAGCTTCAATAAGTGTCCTATTCTTTCTTTCCACAACTCAATTTTGAGCGTGAGTTCTAGGAACACTATATTGTCTGAGGATTCCTTTAGAGATGCAGAACTTATCAAGAACTTGATTCTTGAATTCAGTCCCATTATCACTCCTTATGTCTTGACAGGAAGACCAAATTGTCTTTCAAGTTGGGTGATAAGGGCAATTATTTTATCAGAAGTCTCATCTTTGCTGAAAAGAAAGAAGGTTCAGCAAAATCTTGAGTAGTCATCCACAACAACTAAACAATATCTCTTTCTTGCCAAACTGGCGACCTTCACTGGACCAAACAGATCCATATGAAGCAGATTTAGACAGTTAGTTGCTTTGGATTCCTCAATAGACTTATGTGATGTTTTATGTTGCTTTCCCTTTAAGCAAGATTCACATTGACCTTCAAAGTCAAATTCTTTGGAAGGTAACCCTCTTACTAAAGATAGGGTAGAAAGCTTATGAAGAGATTGGTGCTTAAGGTGACTGAATCTTCTGTGCCAGAGGGCAGTTTCAGAAGATGATGCTTTGGCTATCAAACAAGTAGGAGAAGATGTTTGAGAATCAGTGGTCATGTCTACAACGTAGACATTTCCACTTCTTTTTGCCGTTAGCAAGGTGTGTTGATCAATTAAGACCTTTATTTTTGAATTTATTTCAGGAGAAAGAATTTTGCAACTGTCCTTGGTGAAAAATGAACTAAAGTTCTTGTCAGCTAGTTGAGAAATGCTCAATAGATTAAACTTGAGATTTTCAACTAAGCTTACATCTTCGAAGTGCAGTTTTCCACTTAGGACAGAACCAGACCCTACTATCCAACCTTTTGCATTATTTCCGAAGGAAACAGACCCTCCATTCTTTGGAATGAAGTTAGTTAAGATGGATCTGCATCCTGTCATGTGCCTAGAGCCTCCACTGTCCACATACCATAGATTATTTTGGTTTGAAGAAGGTCTCTGCACATGAGAATTAAATGCAATAGGTTAGATATGGGTCTTATCTTATTTTTAGAAGAAAAAGGAGATGCTTATTTGTTTTGCTGAGTATTATTCATCAATTTCTACATCATCAGTATCAGATGTTGCTGATTTTGATGCAAGATATTGATTTGTGTATCCACGGAAGAAGGGTTCACATCAGCAGGAGAATGGGCAGCAGGAGTCACCATGGGATAAGAAGGTGGTGTTCCAAGGATGGATGGTCCGGGAGAAGCAGATGGAGGGGAAGACAAGCGAAGAGATGGATGAGAGTTAGATCTTATTGAACTGTTAGCTGAAGATCTATTAGCTTTCTTTGATTTCTTCATCTTATTAGGGAGGTTCCCTTTAGATGAGGAAACATGTTCAGCTTTCAGTCTTTCAGCATTCAGTTTATCCCTAGCTTTCTCCAAAGGATTTTTTGTCCAACAGTACTTGGAACACTTTAGACAAGCAGGAGAAAGAAAGGAATAGTTAGGGATGAAAGGCTTATTTGCCTTCATTATTGGATAGGGTGGATGAGGATGAGAATGAGGGAATCTGATGTCAACCATGGGCCTCTTTCCTTTGTCAAGGTGGGCAGCATGATTAACAGAGGTTTCAAGAAGAATTGTACCTTTCGAACTTCGAGTAGAGCACATGGTTGGAGCAATCTCAATTTGTTCAGAAGAATTATTGTTGTGATCACTTTCCAACTGTGTTTCCTCCAGTTTTTCAACGTTAGTTTCAGTGGGATAAACAAACGTAGGAAACTGCCTAGGTTGGTACACCCTTGGAGGTGTGATTTTTATGGACGGAATTTCATCCGGAAGAAAGGTAGGGGAGATAGGTTCAGAATCTGTCTCATTTATTTCATTGTCAATCGGGCTATAGTCCTCTGGAGGACTAGTATGATTATACCCGATTCCAAATTGGGCCTTGCTGTGAACTTGCTTACTTAGAAGCATTTTGAACCCTTTGCAGGATTCAACCCACTTGTCACAGCTGACCTTGGTCTGAGACAGTTCATCTCTACAAGCTGCATATTTTTCATTTTACAAATCAAATAGAGCTTGTTAGTTGGATTTTTTTAGTCTTTAGGATAGAGATTTGACTGTCTTTATTCTTTATTTAATTTTCTACTTCAGAATTTTTATTATCTAGCAGTTGCTCCAACTCCTAATTTTGTTGTTGAAGCAACATATTGGCTTTGTTTCTTTTTGCAAAAGCTTCTATGCACGCATCGGTACATAGTTTTTCTAGAGTAGAAAAAGATACATGCGCATCAGGATTGTTTGCAACATGTTGTTCAGAAGTAGTATAATCGTCACCAACAGCCATGAGAGCGAAATCTGTTGGTTCAGAGGTGATGAGGGCATAGCCTACATCTTCATGCAGGCTGCTCCAGTCTACGTACTCTTGGGTGAAAAGAGCCGGATGACTAGAAGAAGGGGACTGGACAGCAGGGCCTGGAACATTTATTTGAGAAGGGATGGTGCAACAATTTGAAGAGGGGCAGGAGTAAGTTGAAACATGCTACCATTGGCAGCTTGTACAAATTGTACATTGGTTGGAGGAGGGGTTTGTACAATGTGTGCTGACACCTGAGAATTGTTGTGTCTTCTGAAAGATGAGGAAGAAGAAGAAGAAAAAGGTGCTGAAGAAGTATGTGATTGTGAGTTAGGGAAAGTCACATACGGTGAAGCATTTCAGTTGGGAGCATTTTTTGCATTCCTTGGCAAAGTGTCCAGTGCCATGACATCTATAGCATTGGACCTTAGCCTTATTTAGGCCGAACCTGGTTTTCCCATGAATACCAGGAAATTTCCTTCCAGTCCTCTTGTAGAACTTATTCGTTCTTATGCTCAAGAGGGCCAGTTGGTGAAGAATGTCCATCTCTTCCAAGTCATCACTTGGAACTTGATGGAGATTATCCATGATAAAGCACATATGATCAGAAATAGGAGAATGGTCATCACAAGCAGAAGAAGAAGTGATGCTGGTAGTTATGTCTATGTATTCATCATAACCCTGATCATTTGTCTTAGAGTTATGACTGAGAAAAGTTGAGTTCTCTTGAACATACTCTTCAGTTGATTTACCAGACTTTATTAGTTTTCGTTTCTGGTCAATCTCTCACTCAAAGGTGAGCAACTTACCATGGAGTTGGGTAACTGAGAGTTTCCCAAAGTCTGGAGAAGATCTCATGGCAATGGAAATAAGTTTCCCATTTTTCAGGCAGAGATCTCAAGAAACGATTCAGAACAAAGACAGGGGGTACACTTGACCAGCTAGTTTTAATTCACTTAAGAGAGAAGTGAATCGTTCAAACTGCTGAGTCAGTGACTCATTATTTAGTTGGGAGAATGTCTCATATTGTTGAGCTAATATCTCCTTGGTATTAACCACAACATCTTCGGTACCACTGAATTGCTTTTTTAGAGCATCCCACAAGTCTTTAGCAGACTCGTGACGAAGAAGACCAGAGTATATTTCATTAGGATGGGCCATAGCCAGTTGAGCATGTGCCTTTGCATCAAGCTCTAACTTCTGGTAGTCTTCTTCGGTGTAATTCTGAGGATCTTTCGGGACATGGTCTCCAGTCTCCGTGTCCAGGACCGTTGGTTTATGCGGTCCGAACATGACAGACTTCCAACATCCTGTATGATTATTGGACAGGAAGTGTAGCATTCGTCTCTGCCAAATGTTATATTGGTGCCTAACCAAGATTGGTGGCTTTGTGGAAAAACCGGTGTTATGAGGGTCTAGGGTGAATTTTTTTGCCATTGGTTCACAAATAGTTATGAGCAAATCAACGAGTGATGAGTTCTCAAAGTGATTTGTTAGAATGATTTTTGAACACAGTTTAATTCAAAAACCAAACTCCTGAAGATTTAGAGAAAATAGAAAGACAGAAGAGACAGAACACAGAAAACTAAACAACAAGATATCAGTGAGAGCTTTGAGTTTTAGTCTTGATGGTTAAACCAAGACTAAGGACAAGGCTCTGATACCAATTATTGAACTACAGAAACCTTAAGGAGTAGCTGTTTTACCTGGAACAAGGCTTTAAACACTTAGTCAAAGCTTTCGTTTTATCTCCCTCTGAAGTTTTGCACAAGATTATTTTCGTTGTTTAGTTTTCTTGCTTAGAAAGAGAGAAGAGAACAGATAGAAAGCACAAGGAATTTTGGGGGAAGTAATTCATTTTATTCAGAGAATGTTAGGACTTAAATACCCAAACATTCTGAGGTACAAGACAAGAAATAATAAGACAAATAGTTGACATTGTTACAGACAGTGAATCAACAAAATAGTACAAATACAAAGTCAATAACAACGGAAATAAGAGTCTTCAGGTCTTCCGAGGTTGAAGTAGTTGTGCTGATGTTCAGTGGTTATTCTTTCGGAAGATGATCATCGGAAGCTGATTAATCAATCAGTTATTTCAAAATAGGAGATTGTCTTCCGAGCCATTTTGTAACATCTGGTTTTCTCAACATCATAAATATTATTATTATTATACGATATGTATGTGCTTCCGTTTGCCTTAAAACCAATGTTATTATACAGTAATTTAGCAAAACCCTAAAACGAACTAATTAAATAAGAGAATACACTTATCTAATCCGAGCAAATAAGTTATCTTTAAGAATAAAAATAATGTAGAGATAGAAATGATCAAAATAAGTGTAAGCGAAATTTCGAAACAAGGCTCCGAATAAAAGTTATGACAGGCCGAAGTTCCGAGCGGTAGTCGTAAATCCGAGCATTTTCATGGGATTAAAAAAAATATATATATGTACATAAAATAATAATAATAATAATAATAATAATAATAATAATAATAATAATAATTTAATAAAGGATACGACCGTGCCCCATGAGATACGAATGTATCTATGAATCAACTACTACGTGTCGATCGATGACATGATTATAAACACGTGGCGTGACTAGAGAAACATAAAACGACCCACAACCATGCCTATTGAGTTGAAAGTTTATTATTATAGGAGACCGTCTAAAATTAATAAAATATATTATTTTTGACCCTGCTCCGTTTTCAACGAAACTTAGGTAGAAACGTAGAGAATAATTAGTAGATTCCAACAGCATATTCGAAACTTTTTAAAACATCATATATTAAAAGTTATAAGAGAAAAACAAGATTTAAGCTAAATTAATTATAATAATAATAATAATAATAATAATAAAATAATAATAATAATAATAATAATAATAATAATAAAAATCATACAAACATCAGACATTTTGTTGAAAGCATATACGTGGAACATATTGAAACATTTTTTTTCTTTCTTCGTGTCGAAGGAATTGACATCTATAAATAGATGTAGTTCAACGATCAAATTTTCATTTTTCTTAAGTAACAAAACTCTGTCAAAATACTCTCTTAAAACCTCTGTGCGAGTATGATAGTTACTAAAAGTTCGTCCAAGTATTTTTTAAGCGAGCATTGGCACGAGCTATTTTGAGGTAATCACCTGTTACACTCTTATTTTAAATTTATTATTTAAATAGTATAGTCGAGATACTGTTTGTTTAAAAATCTTATTTAGATTATGCGTGGAGACTATTTTCAATATTTTTGTAAAATACGAAGTATGTAGAGATGATGCTTAAATATTTTATAAAAACGTATATTTATAAGACGAGGCTCTGCCCGATTTGAAACTCTAAAATAAAGTTTTATAAGCCGAAATTCTGCCCAAGTATTTTTAAGAAAACCAAAAAGCATAAGCCGTTATGCTGTCCAATTAAAGACTCGAGTCAATGCCTGAAAATATAAAGATACATTAAGTAATTCCACTAGGGTACTGATGTTATTAGGAAATTGGCGGTAACGTAAGTTAAGAATTGAGGAGCTAAAGTTGTACGATAGAAGCGTAGATCAGGTGAGTTCTATGAGCCATGTTTTACTGTTTTAAATACTTTGGGCTGATGTGAATGTTATATTGATAATGTTTTGATATATATGATATTACATTTATGCCGGGATGTTTCCCGTTTATACCAATGTTAAATCGGGATAATGCCGAATTTTCTGTACGTATTTTTCAAAATATAAAAAGGCAACCCGAAAATTTGTTTTGAAAACAGAGTTACCTTCGGGTAAAATAGAGCACCTTCAGGTGAACAGAGGTACCTTCGGGTAAAACAGAGCACCGTCAGGTGAACAGAGTTTTAATTAATGAAGGTTTTTGGTATAATATGATATATGTATATTGATGTATGATTCTATGAATTGTTTTTGAAATATATGATTTGAAATGAAAAGATGGTTACTAAACTTAGAACTCACCAGTTTAAGCTGACAACTTTTAACATGCACATCAGGTAAAGATGGTGAAGCCTCAGCTAGTCGAGGCAAGAAACTATTGGCATAAGTGACCCTGGATGAATGCTGGCTGCAGGTTTTGAGAAGACTGGCATAGATGTAGATTTTGTAAAAAAATAAATAAATAAAAATGGTTGTGTGACATATATGTAATCGGGCTTACTTATGTATAATATGTTTTATTTCCGCTGCGATTGAGTTATCTCTATTTTATTTCCGGGCGTTACACATTTGACTTCTTCCGATGCAATGGTTGTCTTCCGAAGATGTCAAAATCAGCTAGTGTCTTTTGAGGTAGATAAGTTCACCGGTAGTTCTTTTTGGCGGATCTTCCGATGCTTAAGCAATTCTTCAATCGGAAGAGTAGCATCCGCGGCTTCTTATTCCGCGGTTTATTCAATTGTCTGGCTTCAGTGGTTTTGCTCATCAGTCCTTATTTTCCAACAACTTTGTACAAACCATTTGACAAACACATTTGACGAAGTGTCGTCCAAACATCTGACAAACAATTTTGACCAACATTTGGGTCACGAACTGGACAAACATTTTGACCTAACAACTGGGTCAACAAGCTGGGCAAACACTCTTGACCAACATCAGGGTCAACACAACTGGGCAAACATTATGTCAAACATATTTTTATGTATTACTGTTATGTTGTCCAAACATTTGAGAGTGAAAATATCGTAAGAAAAGTCATCATACAGTCATACCGTTAGTTACTTGTAAGCGAGGTGTTATCAAATAGTACTATGGGTGTGACAAGCCCCGCTTGGCGCCAACTGTGACTAGAGGTCACGACGGGCATGATATCAACATATGCCATTGTTTTTACGATAGACATGGCGGAGGCAAGAGCAAACAGTCTAGTTTCGGTAGTGGCGCAACACTTACACTTGAGGTCTCGGACTAGAAAAACTTTTAGCATTTCAGTAGACATCCGAATCAGACATTTCGGGACATGGACCCGACGAACATTGGTAAAACATTTTTACATATGAGTCATACTCACTAGGCCCTATACCTGGAAAATTTTTGATAAAACAGAGTATGTATGATTTAAGTGTTTACTTACTTTTGAACTAAACCTGTGAACTCACCAACTTTATGTTGACAAACTTTAGCATGTATTTCTCAGGTACTCAGCACGCGTAAGGGCATAGGATTGCACTTAAGGAACCTCAGGAAGGAGTCTTGCATGCATCTAAACTTTTATTTGAACATTTTTATAATGACGTACTTATAAAACAATGTAGTGTCTTGACATTTTACCTTCCGCTGCTTAACACTTACACTATTCCGCTACTATTTATTACAACAACTTGATTTATATTATTGAAACAGTGTATTTTCAAACTCATATAGAGTCGTTCTATATGACTAAGAGCTGTGATTCTGGCCACGTCACACACAGCGGTCTGACACCGCGAGTGGGAATTTTGGGTGTGACAAAACAACAATTCAATATCGTTTACGAAGAATAAACTGACAGTGTGTTTGCGTTGGTGAAGATTCACACAAACATATATGCGGGTTTAACGTTCTGAATGCTAACTGAAAAGTTGAAACAAAATCAGAAAGTAAACCATCTTCGTTTTCGTTCGAGTGACGATTCGAACGGATACGCGCGAAGGTAAAACGATCTGACGAAACGGTAATAATAAACGTTTTCGAAACAACAAAACAAGAAAAAGAAATAGAAAACCTTTACTAGGAATTACCACATTTTAAAGAATTAAAATAAAACCATTTTTATCTAGAGTTTGTAAATTTCTCGTTATGTTACGGAATGTGACGTAAACGTAAAACCGAGAAACCGAACGAACCCGAAACAAGATCGGGTATAAAGACCCTAGATAGCATTAAATTCCTCAATAAACTCATCACCAACCTCTCTCCCTCTCTCTCCTCATTTCCGGATTAACTCTCTCTCAAGAAAACACGTACAAAAACCCACCTAAATCCCTCATTTCTTACTCAAATCAAGAAATCATAGTATCAAATTGAAGCCGTCAACCTCTACTACATGAAAGTAGAAGAAATTGAAGCTAAAATCGACTGAAATCTAGGTAAAAAACCAAGCTAAGACTCGGGTTTTCATGGTTTTCTCAAACCCAACATCTTCAGTCTTGTAACTCGATTTTTAGCCTTCCAAACACTTAGATATTTCACGAAAATTGGTTTGGGATACTTGGGATAAGTAGGATTGAGGATCTAGAAAGTTTGGAACCAATACTGAAGTTAGAACTTCTAATACCGATGGATAACATCGGCTGAGCATAGTATCAATAGGACTGCAAGAAGAAGACAACTTCCCATCAACAATCTAATGCCGACAGGCCTAGAATCAATGAACAACTGTCGAAATTAACAAGTTCGAAGCCCTCCAAGGGACCTGACCTGGAACCTGTCGATATTAATAAGTTCGACAAGGATAGGGCATCAATATTGTTAAGTGTCGACACTAACAATGTCGACAGCCTCACTTCTGAATTTTCTAACTTTGAATCAAAAGTAAGCCGTAGATATTAACTAGTGTCAACCGTAGATATTACAGCCACATGTGATCCATCGATATTGTTGTTAGGGGCCATCGATAGTTGTTAAACCAGGTTTAAAACCCTCCTAAACTATAAAATCAAGTGTTCTATAACAAAATTGGGGTTACAATATAACAAAGGAGGTTAAATAAACTACATTTTCTTTATTTAATATTAGGGTTTTCATAAAAGTGTTAACTAAATTTTCTAACTAAGTTGTTATAACAGTTTCTAAACTTCTTGGTAATATGGTTAAATGGTTAAGTTTTTAGAACAAGATACTTATAATCACACACTTAAGTGATAATAATCATTTTAAGTTAACCAAAGGGGTAGTAATCAAGTTTTAACACAAAAACCTAAGTTATACGTACACAATATTATGATTTCAAAATTCATGAAATGTGTTAAGGTTTTAAGTCAAGCTTAAAACATGTAAACAAAAGAACATTACAATATACTAAGCTTAACTTAATTGACTAAGTGTTAGCATGTTTCATCACAAGGGAACTAGGGCAAATCAAACGAAAAAGACTTTTATAAAAGTTAACCAACTTTAGTGTTAACCTACCAAATAATCATTCGTACGTATAAGATACAAACAGCATTGAATCCAACACAGGGCTTTGATTACAACATCATCGCAACAACAATGAGCGCGTGCATTTCTTGATTTCTTAGTCAACCACTACAACCACAAGGTGAGTTCATATGCCCCTTTTATAGTCTTTTGATTTTAAAAGCGGGGCTGAGAAACATACCAACTCTTTTAATTATTTTAAAAGTTTTAGTACATTATTGCAATTATCATGCTTTCTAGATAATAAAGGTTTTATCTTTATTATCATATCAATGTGTATGCTTATGTGTGCAATGAGAACTATTACAAATCTAGGATGATTCATGATAACATAACTTCATGGAATCATCAAATCATTTAAATAACCTAAGTGTATTAAGATGTGATCTTATAACACTTTGTTATTAACACTGAGATGATAATGAGATAACATTGAGAAATTAATCTTTTGATTTTAAATGCGCAGGCGATTGAGGTCGGTACGTTATTCGTAACATTATCATTGGCTGGTATCATATGACCGATAACAGGGCTGCATCAGTCAGGTTTGGTAAACGACACATGGGTGATATTAATCTTCAGACACTGATTATAATTGTACCCTTTGTTTCTATTAACTGGTGGACTGAGGAATTGATTTTCTCTCATGTCATAATACTGGTAATAGATTCGTTGTGAAGTCACGGATCCATTAGAGGCTAAGAGACCTATGACTTTGATTATGCTTACTTCTGATCTATAAACATCAATACAAACTGCATAAGAAGCATTAAATTGTTTCTTTCCATTCTAACATGAACCCATCTCCAATTTCCAAAGCAGGGGTCATAGTTTATACATATTTATTATTTACTATAGTTGAACTAAAACGATTTTCAACTAAATTCAATATATTTTCTTTAAATCATGAACAAAAATAGGCAGATTTCGTCTCTAAAGCACAGAACACAGCAAACTGTTGAAAGAAGATGTTATAATTACTATTATAAACTGATAATCAAGGCCATGTTATATATATATATATATATATATATTCGAAACCCAATACACGAAATGAGTAATAAACAAGATAATGGGCACGTGAAGTATTGGGTGAAAACTAATAAACTATACCTACTTTTGATCTTATCATCGAGAAGCTAATAAACTAAACCAGCTTGATTAACAATTTGCCAGTTTTGACTGGTTCATAAAGTAGTTTTAATATATCAGTATTCAGTAGCGTTCAAAAAAATTGAATACGTGGATTGCCTTTGAATACTTGATTTCCATTGAATCTAGCAACAATAGTTGTTCTAGTGGTCTAGATGCTACATTCTCTTCTCGGTTACCACTCCCTTCACTTGCATCGTACCTACATAAGAGAAAAAAGGATTATACATGGAATAACATTTAAAATAAACACATTATTTCCTAAATGATATAAACACAATCTTTAAGATAAACATATACATGGAATAACATGAAATTTATAATGATAATAATAACCAGATATTATCTAATACATGTATAATCATTTTTTGCAAATATCTCAAGAAATCCACCCTCATCCCTTTCTCCAAAGATTTTTTTAAGCTAATCGTCACATACAATCACCATTTTATTTACTGGATCATGAATTCACTACACACTCACAAGTTTAAAATTTTAAGTTAGAATTGAATAAAATAACCAAAAACCTGAAATCACTACCAAAATCATCAACTATTACTGAACATAAAACTTAATGTTATATGTATAAGGTTTCATATAAACTATTCAAGTCGATTGCAATCTAAAGTAAGTTAGGGTTTCTTGAGTAAAAAAAGCTTTACCTGGTGACCATTTTCTTTGATATCAGCCCATATCATCTTGAGAGCCTCTTTGCAGGGGATTTCGTTTCTACCACCAAGAATTTCCCTCATCTACGATGAAACAAGACGTGGCTTCCAGAACCCTCTCGGCGCTCTCTTATTCTTTTAAGAGCGGCATCCTAATTAAAGAAGAAATCAAAGATTTCAAACATGAGCCAATTTTCTTCATAATTTGCTCTAACCGGTTCTATTGATTCAAAATCGACGAAAAAAAGGATAAGATGCTTACCAGTTTTACGTTGATGCTTCAGTGGCGAGCATATCAAGATAGGTTGCTTCAAGATTCGGTTCTGAAATCCCATTCACCTGGTTGAGATATTAACCGATTAAGGTAAGAAGAATCAAAGGGGAACGATGATCAATCAAACTATTACCTGGTTTGAAGAGTGGATGCCTAGAATGGTATAGGAATTTTGGGGGAGATGGAAAGCATAAACCAGGGTTTCATTCGTATTCAACGTTTAAGCAAACCTTGGAGTGGATTTAGGCTTAGATGGGTAGTACCACATGCTTG
The DNA here is from genome assembly GCA_009363875.1 of Mikania micrantha. Classification (NCBI taxonomy): domain Eukaryota; kingdom Viridiplantae; phylum Streptophyta; class Magnoliopsida; order Asterales; family Asteraceae; genus Mikania; species Mikania micrantha. The sequence goes on from CM018698.1 coordinate 25,485,777, forward strand.
TGAACTTGTATTTTTCTTAAATTTAAGACACTTGAATTTCATCTCACCTATACTCATTATAAAGTAGTCTAGATATTTATGGAACACATTTGTTGAGATTGAGCCTAAATTTTTAATTTATTATAATTCATTTCTTTAAAACAAAATGTCTGGCCCCTCTTTTAATCTAGTTTTTTTTTAATTAAATTAATTTTGATTTTGGTTATATTGAATGTGAATGTGTCTCACAATCGAATAAAATTGCAATAATATTTGTTTATTCTCTTGAATTCTAAAAACAATATTAACAAACTTTGTATCTAATTTAACCTACACGTGTAGATTACGTTAGATACAAACTTGTGTTGAAACTGGACAATCTTCTATTTATTTGTTTTCTAGACTTGATTTCTTAATCAAATGATATAATAGTAAATATAGTTTTATTATTTTAGTCAAATAAGAAGTTTAACAACTCTTCTAACGTTATAACTTTATTCTCTTTTCATTAATTTTATTTTTTTAACCAAATTTTACATCAGATCTATTATAAAATTTCTTAAGATTAAAGATTAAAACTTGTGGTTTAATATTTTGTAGATGTAGTATTTATTTTTTTCGGATCAAATTCTAGAACACATTAAATTTAACTTAAACATCAACTTTTTTATTTATTATTGGATGACCCCATAATATATATATATGATAGAAAAGTTTTTAGTAAGAATTAGACATACTTTTCAATAGTAGACATAATATTTTTATAAAAGAATATATGTATTATCATTTCATAATTTACCTTAAATTTATATATGTAAGTCGCCAACAACACATAAGCAAATTTCATACATAAATGATTGTTACATTAAATAGTTTCTTATAAATCAATATATATATATATATATATATATATATACTAGTCGGAAACCCGCGCGATACGGCGGCGGCAACGACAATATACAACGCGATGTTCGTATTTTGCTAATTTATCACTATTTTTGTGATATTGATAATGCTCTCGATAGTTTTCTTTTATGTATGCAGTTCTGTGTGGATTATCAATGCCATGAGTTTTACAAAATTCCACTAAATTAATATACACAAATAAAAAAAATAGTTATAAACACAATGATATTGTAAAAAAGAAAACCCGCACGATTAAGCGATGACAACCCATTTCCAAATCACATGTTATAACACCCTATTTTTAAAAAAGTTACTTTTAAACACATGAGATTATGGTCATAGAGTTCTAAAAAAAATTTGGCATGACTCATTCTAAAATCGTAATTTCTTTACGAAATGTAAACTTGCTCATATTCATTTTTAAAGATAAGCATCTTAAGTTGAAAGAGTGTACATAAGTCTAACATTATAAGTAAAATCAACCCATAATATTGTTTCAAAACCCACTTCACCTAGAGGCTTTTTGTATATCCGCTTGTTTCGTTTGCAACTATTTCCCACATGCTTCAAACAAGTTGAAAAATTAACAAAAGATTTTTTAAAATTTTAAAATCAAAATTCTTTACAAAATGGTGATTCATTTTCAGTTTTGCAAAATGCGAAAAACAGAATATGTATATGTACAACTACGTGTGCTCCTTAAGCACATTTGGAGATTTTTCCCTTGCATAGTTGCATGTAAACAACTACTCTAATTGATCTAAGGTTATTATAAATCATATATCACATGTCACCACATGATAATAAGAAAAAAATTGTACTTAGGCAAATATTTAAGTTCAACTCGATCAAAAAATTGTACGTTGCTTTGCTCTTCATGCTAAGTACCTTGCCAACTATATCACTTCAACTCAAATTCCATCATTCCTAACACCCTAAAAGCTAAGATCCGATTATTAACATAAACAATTTAATAATCAAGGTTAATTAGATTAATTAAGAATGAAGGATAACATACTATTCACACTAAACCTCCTTTTTGGTACCATTAATATAAACATGAAAATTCAAACATCAAGAGTTATTAGAACATCTTGTTGAAAAAAATAATAAACATTACCCACAAGAACCATATTTGACCTTTTGCGGTTTCCCAATCATATTTTTTTCCAGCGTCACATCCGTGCCAGACCTAAGCCGTTCCAGTGTTATAGCCATGCCAAAGACAGTGTCCGGCCTGGAGCAAACATGTGCCACCACCATGCCAGCCATGGGCCGCGCATGTGTCCCAGCCAAGCCACACCAGCATCTGCCTGTGTCATTGGCCCCTAGCTCCCCACAACCCTGCACCCAAGCAGTACAACAGGTCATCTGCTGCCTGCACAAGCTGATCCAAAGCCACTTGACTCCGTTCAAGCTGCACATGTTCGTATTCATCACTTGATTTCTCCCCCATAATAACAACCCATAGGCTTCCCATACCACCACCCCAAGTGATGAATGACCCAAACCAACCCACGAAACCAGTTGCCAAAAACCCCAGGAATACTAAATCTTTGACCAGACAAAGTCAACCATTTGTTCCTTGCTACTTTATGCTCTGTTTTTTTAATACAATAGTCTGACTTTGGCTTATCTTAAACGTAAATGCTTGTTTATTAATGTTTGGATGTGTTTTATAATAATCTAATGTAAATATGCTGGTATGCGTAGTTGCCTCCTGTAGCTCTCAATGCACAGATTGTTCCACCTTCAACAATAACAGCAAGTTAGTTAGTTTTACAGTTACTTTTTATGCTCACTGGTAGCGCTACTTGAATTTTGTTGCTTTGGTTGTGACGTACAACTTTCTCTATTACTAATTTACTTCTTTGTTATCCCCTAACTTTGATATTTAACAATAGTCTAGAATTTTTATAAATCTTTGTGCTTTTGCATTTGTGTGATGAAGAGAATATTTATAAAATTAATTTTCAATTTCTGCAGCGGGTGCTTCACCAGTCACATCCGAAACACACTCTAGAAGACGAGGCATGACCCTCCCTTTGAAGCCGTTGTCAATAATTCCATTTCATAACGTCAATTATTTTGTTGAAATGCCAAAGGTAAATGTTACAGATTTTTGTGTACTGACATCCTAGTGGTAAGTGGCCTATTATCTTGAAGAACTTTGGAATCTTACCAAAAAGACGTTTATAATCTTCATCCCATGCTTTGTCGTTTAACACATCAATCTGAAAATCAACAAAGATTTAACCAAAGTTAAATACTTGCAGTGACTAAATGGAAAAAGATAATTTTTTGAACTGTAATGGATATTAGGATGTAAGAACCCTAAACATAATAAATAAAAAAGAAAAGTAAAATGCATATCTCAAATACAATTAGTTGTTGTGAACTGTTGGAGATAAAACATATCCCAATTCCCAAATAGACCCTTTTGGAATCTAACCAAATTATATTCATCCCATGCTTTGTCGTTTAACACATCAAACTGAAATCAGCAAAGATTTAACCAAAGTTAAAAACATGCAGTGACTACCGGTAAGAACACCGTGTTTTTGTATCGTTCCAAGTTTCATTTAGTCTACTTGTTCTAAATGCAACTTAAATTACAAATGGCACCAATTTCACAAACTCAAGCCTCAAATTATGAAAATTAAAAACAAAGATGAAATACCTCAAATTATAAAAACTTAGATCTGCCTTTCTTGTCATTCTTCATCCTCTTTTCTCTCAATGTCTCAAAACTAAAATTATATTAGGTTGTAATCATAGATCCAGCTAGATCTAAATAAATGAGAAATTCTTTGTTGATTTTGAACAAAATTTAAAATTTAACCGAAAGAACTGTGTACACCAACAGACCAGTTTTAGAAAGTTTTGAAGCTTTAGTGGTTCTTTCACGGCTAAAAAAGTAGGTAACCCAAAACATAAACCGGACCAATGCAGTAATGTAGGCTATTGTTCTATTAATTCGCCCCTAAATTTATTTATTTTATAAGTAAATCATATTTTCTCCTTATCAGCCAAAATTTGACATTCCTTGACAATTGGCTCAATTGTTGTAGCAGCTTAAACTCAAGTCAGCACACAGACCAATAAACCTACAAATTAAATGTCATAGAGCGACTTAAACAAAAGTCACAAATAGCATAAAAGCCAACAACCCACCGTTCTTGCTCTTTGGTCAAATTGAAATCCTAATCCTGAAAATGTCATAAAGGTTGATGCTATAACTTTAAATTAGTTATGTGACCCAGACCTGTTTAACTTTTTGTCTAATCAAAGGTAACATGGGACTGGTATAAGCTTTTGGCTCTATGTAGCAGTCATGTTCAAGTATTATCAAACATTAATGTCCAAAACATTTTGCTCAAAGATTTAGATTAGTATTGTAAAAACATTAAAGATAGATTTACCTTGCAATATCAAATGCAACTTTCATTGTTGCTGCCAGCTTAAATTAGTATCTTTACACCCAAATGTAACAAACTTTAATGTCTTGTAGAAGGTCAAAAATCAACCTTTTGTAGCAACTGTAGTTTCCGTTGCAATAGTCCGTGAATGAGGTCCAACATGTCTTCAACTAACGCATAGGTTGAAGAAAATACCACTTGACCAAAAAGGATAAACAAATAAAAATCAAAGACTCAAATTAAAATTATGCTCAACTTCAACCCCTATTAACAAAGAAAAGATTAAAGATGGAGATCAACCTGAAATAAAGAAACTGCCGACTCTTTTTATTCCTTTGTAAAATCTGCTTTCAAGAAACTCAGAATGAAGTTTTCATGAATTTTACATTAGTTTTGGAACTCCGAATGAAGTTTTTATGAATTTTACATTAGTTTTGCCTCTGAATCTCCATTCTTGACATATATATAACTGAATACGTAGACATAATTTACTGCCATACATAAACACATACATATAAACTTGAGTGTACAGTTAAAATTTGATAAAAAAATGAACATTAAGAACAAAGAACAGAACTATTAACAAAAAGATGATACATATTGATTATAGAGGCTTTCTAATTTCTGTGTCAGCTTCAAAGAGCAAAATTTAGGTTAAAAATTATGGACAAAATTTAGGTTAAAAATTATTCTGAAACATATCGACAATGAAGAGCAGCAAACGAAAGAGGGATGGGGTTCGATTGATGAGCGGCATCCTATTTAAAGAAGAAATCAAACATTTCAAACATTTGAATTTGGAGCCAAAATCGAAGAAAACCGGTTCTATCTATTCAAAATCGAAGAAAAGAGGATAAGATGCTTACCACTTTGGAGCCAAAATGTGAAGATAACTTGTTGATGCATCATTGGCGAGTATGCCAAGATTGGTTGCTTCAAGATCTGCTTATGAAATCCCATTCACCTGGTTGAGATTTTAACAGATTAGGGTAAGAAGATTCAAAGAGGAACAGTGGTCAATAGAACGAATTACCTGGATTGGAGAGTGGATGCTGAGAATGGAAAATGAAATTTGGGGGAGATGGAAAGCGTGCACCAGGCTTTCGATCGGTTTTAAGGTTTAAGAAAATGCTGGAGTGGATTTATGCTTAGATTGGTTGTACCACATGCTTGTCGAGTGGTATTTTTCTTAATTTTAAGACTCTTGATTTACATCTCACCAATATTCATTATAAAGTAGATATATATCTATCTGCGTGTGTATCTTAAATATTCATTTAGAACTCTTACACGATAATATGTATCTAGCACATAAAAAATGTGAAATCAATGGTATTCATAACTTGTAATTATCTTAACTAAAAGGGGCATTACATGTTTTTCATTATTAAATTGCAAAATTATATATTTTCTTAAATCATGCAAGAATAGCATCGTGTAGTATGTATTAAAAGTTTGTATCTTATGAAATATGTAATTTTACGAATTTAAAAAATGAAATATGTAATTCTTCCTAACTAAAAATGTCGTTTTATAATTTTGAAAACCTTATTACAAAGCATTTAACATTATGTGTATTCAACCGGTGTAATATAATGTTTCTAATAAAGTATGTGTGTTTTTAAAGTTATTATATTAAAAGAGTGTTTAACCATAAAATATCTCAATTAATGATGGAAATTAAATTTTAAGAGAAAAAATTGTTTAAAGTGTTGTTAGTAGTCACGTTGACTTTTTGGTGATTTTTTTTTTTCTTTTAAGAGACAAAATTGGTGAAAAGTTACTCGCATATGGTATTATCACACATAATCTATCTATGTGACAATTTCATTTGTGATTGATAATTATCACATAGGTGCTAATCATTCTCGGTGATAATTTTATGCAAACCTCGTATATTTCGCATGTAAAAACAAGTTTATATTTTATACATTCAATATACATATATAAATCAATATATACCGACTACTCATAGTTTTAATCATTTGGAACTTAGTATACACGCAACATAGCTAAAAGTCTATGGCGACAATCAATGGTGGTTATTGTTGGCTTGGGGTTGTGAAAGTGTACCAAGAAAATCGTGCTATGGTTGAACGTAGCCTCACATATATTGTTAGTTGAACATACATGTTTGACTTTAATTTGCACGGAAAATTATTCAACATTTATTGAAAATGCATCTATAGAAAGATCTTCTGATAAACAACTTCAATAAAACATATAAACTTGTGGCATGTTTTTGTTTATCCTAAAGTTAGGTAACTCGTGTTCACAAATGAAAATTTGATCATTAATTCCTCTATGTGTGACTATTTGTATTTGTTTGGTTCACATGCACTCTGTTTATAGAGTGTTAGAATCTATAAAGAAATTGAAATCAATTTCACTTAAAATTTATAAAATGTATTGTTTGTAAATTTATTAAAAAAGCATTTGTCCTTTCTTCATCATATCTTAACTCTAAAAATTAAGTTCTATCGTAATCAGTTCTTTTAAAGCTATTGTTAAGAGCTTTATAGTATATGTTCTGTCAAAAGACTTGGTGTCTTTTCTTCTTTTGTACTTGACAAAGATGAATGATATAGTTATATGCTTAATTTACTGACAAATGTGGCCCAAGACACTTATATAGTTATATGCTTAATTTACTGATTGAATTCATGATGGTTAAGTTAAATGGAATTAGTTGTTTATTACAACTATTTTGATCATAATTATGTTTAAATTTCGAAAGTCTTTAACTTAAATTATAAACTCACCTACGGAAACTAACTTAATTTAACATGCTTATAAGGTTAGAAATTTAGAAAGTAGATGAATGTTATATGAAACTCAGTAACAAAAATGAGAAGGATTAGTGACTGGCATCGGTGTCTATTCTATATATTCAGTTTATAACATTTACATTTAAAGAAGAGATGCTATTCACTTGAATGTTACCCTTAGATGATTTTGTTGCTCATACTTTATAAATTATTCTAGCTTGTAATTTATTAATCCAAATTTGAGATCTTTTGAATTTGAAGGCTTTATCAATGGTTCTATAACATAGAGAATGAGGGATAAAGCTTAGCATTCTTGAGGTCCCATGTTTTAATCTTAACTTTGGAGGTGTTTTACCATAAGACTATACGGTATGCCATGGGAGTGGGCGTGGGAGGGGCGTGAGAGGGCGTGGCACACCGCCCCCCTTGGGGCGTGAGTGGGCGTGGGAGGGGGAGGCGTGAATGGAACCACGGCGCGATGTCTATTTCTCTCTCTCTTTCTCTCACAGACACACACACATGTATATATATAAATGAATGATGACGTGGAGTGAGTGGATAATGGGGTATTTCCACCAAAATGGTGGGGTGGATGGTTGTGGTGAGTGCCTATGTGGCGCATATGTGGAGTGAGTGGGTCAAGAGGCATACCTGATAGCCTAATAGTGAGTTTCCTCATGTATGTATTGGTTAGATATAGTTGAAGTGACTCATGTACAAGTTTCCCATTAGGGATGTGTGTTAGATCGGGTTGAAGACTCGGAATAACATTTAGCAAGGATTTCCTCTTAACAAGCTAACATATGTGGAATTATCTGTCAGAAGGATCTCACAAATAGTTAGGAAATTATAAGAGAAATACAAACAAAAACATATTACTTTAAACTCAAAGTATATTTCTTTAAACTAATATTTCAAATACCTTAATTTCAAATCTGTATGCTTTTAGCAATATGCAAATTACAAATGAATAGATTTTTTGCTTAATTATTATGGTATAAAACGAAAAATAAAAAAATTAAGACTATACAACGCATTTAATTAATAAATATATAACTGAACTTAAGGTATTTGTTCCTTTCGAGGACTGAATACTTGTTAGGAATAATTCTATTGTTTAGCAACTTTCTTGTACTTTCATGGGAGGTTTGAATTTGTGTGGAGTGATGCTACACCGAAGATGTGGTTTTGGTAAGCACCGTTCTTCACTCTCCTCCTAAGCTGATGCAACCAATACACTTGGTCTTCGTTACAACCAATTAATTATCTCTTCACCGCCTTGGTTATCATTGATCCACTAAAGAAATTTTGAGGGTTATTGAGAGGAAATACTGCAATGTTGGACAAGCTCTCAACAGGAAGACCAAGCATATCAACTTCGGAAACAACCTGTATCCCTCCTATTTGTCTCTTTAAAGTGAAGAGCCTTGTGATGCATGTTTTAATTTTCTATATTTTAATCTTTTTATAAAACCATATGCAGTATACAGGTTAATATGCTAGTCTAATATGTACTTATTTATTTCTTTTTATGACCCTTTAAATGCGTTTTATTTTTTATTAGTGCTCTATTTTAAACCAAAATAAAATTTTATATTTATACATATACCTTTAAAACACATTTTTCTTCATCTAAGTTTATATATTAATAGTCGAACTGCCACAACTTATACCCCTTTTATATAAATTTAATCATATTAACATCATAATTATACGTATACAATAAGCTAGAGTTTACTAGTGAACATATTCATTTCCTTATGAAATAACAAGTGATCTGACTTAGAGAGCAAATGGAACTGCCAACATCTTTAAAAATTGTTACCACATAACATTCAACCGATAAAGATAGTTAATCATTTCAACATATTCTGAAAATGAAGTTAAATAAAAAGGATATAACTAATGTTCAAACAACAGTCATATTAACTTAAAACTTAAATAGAAAATATAATCAGAGCTATAATAATACACGGAATCTATAACACATACATTATAAAAACATATGCACAACTATTCTTTTTTAAAACCAACTAAATAAGGTGATACTTGAGCCAAAAATTACGTAATTAATGACAAAACATGTTTTTAACATATTTCTCTTGATCTGTATTCCTTACACTGATTCATGATTTTGAGAAACAGATGGCTAGCCTCAAGTTACGCCTTTGACTCCAATCGCCTTATTTTGCGCGGCGGAGGAGATGCTATTGTTAAGAAAAATGAGATCCACAAGATACAAAAACATATTTGACATTTTTTAGACTGTACAAACAAACATATTGATGCATTTGTGTGCATAGGATTATTCGCTTAATTAGTTTTATAATTTAGAGATTGTTAGTAAACAAAGTACCTTTTTTCTTGTTGGAATCGTGATTATCCCAGCTTGCCCAACCACCCCATGAAGTCATCAATGATGTGGATAGTGGTGATTTAGTTGGCGATAGAATCAGCCCAACTTTTACTCCTCTTTTAATAATTGTAGCCTCAGAGTGATGACGTAGGATAGAGTATCCTGGCTATCCTGTCAAAAATATGAACACTGCGGAAAATGGAACGTCCGGGCTGACTTACCAAGACGGCAAGGACAAGTGAAATATCCTGACTAACTTGCTAAACAATCCAACGACACAAGGCAAGACAGCCAGACGGCCGGGCACACATGAGTCAGATAAACCTGATCGTACATATAAAGGCGTAAAAGGAGCCTAGAAGGTGACAAAGGAAGCCATCTTGTGTCTAAAGGGTAAAGATGGTGTTTCACGAAATGGCAGGGCTGACAGAAAGCAACATATAGCAACAGTACCATTCTTACACCAAAAAGGAACTAATCACGGTAATCAAGGAAAATGCCTGGATACCAAGAAGATATGACACCCAAAGAGGAAGGGAGTAAATCTGGGAGGGCACAGGCTCCCAGGACTCCCAGCACTATATATAGAGGAGCAAGGCATTCAGCAAAGGAGACACACATTCAATCTTGGCTCTCACCTCTACTCTCACCTTCGTCTATATATCATCTCCAACTTACCGGTGACTGATCCCGATGTCCGAGCATGGTCGTAGGAGGTCTCCTCCTGAAGTATAGCAAGGCGTCGTTCCTGCCGTAGCCGGATAGCAAGGAACGGTAGCTCCTGGCCTCCTACCAAGACCCAGCAAGTAAATACCTCAGCGTGAGTTATACGACCGAGTTGGTCTTGCCAACTTGCCAACTATAACCAGGTGTTTCATCTTCCAGCCTTACTTCTTACATATATTGCTAACCAGGTTTAAAGTAAGGTCTTGGTTCCTGGAAAGACCAAGACAACCCTTCCTTACAGCTCTCCTAGCCTTCCTGGCACCCACATTTCTCATATCTCTTATCTTTTATAATTAGTTGTCTATACGATTATATATTCTTCATAAAGATACTGACTTGAGCGTCGGAGTGCCCTCGGAGGAAAACCCCCTCGGGCCCTCTAACGTAGATATTCTATGTTGTTGCAGATAGGTTTCATACCCGGGATAGTAAGGTGTAACCTGACTCGAGATAGCAAGGCATCACTCGACCCGACATCATACCCGCCCGAACTTGGACCCTTCAACACAGAGCAAATGAGAGCAAGAGAGAAAAATGATAGAAAGGAAAGAAGCACGAAAGCTATAAAAGCTCATCTTGATAAATTGTAAAATGATAAGTAGCACCTTTTCAATATGCATGTTCATGTATATATAGCATTTTTTTAAATAAATCTTAAATATATCAAAATTTCAAAAATTTTGGTTATATTATATCACAATTAAAACCATTCTTAAAGCATTTTCTCCTATTTATAAATACTATGTAGCTCTAACAGAAACGCAACCCAACCAACCAACCATACATGCATGCTACATACATACACACACATACATACATACATACATACATGCATACACACATGCATACATATATACATGCATACACACATACTACATGCATACACACATGCATACTTACATACACACATATATATGCATGCATGCATACATACATACATATATATTATGAAAACTTGATTTTAAAGAGAAAATTTAAAACCTATCAGGATCGGCAATTTCTAATCTTAAAAATAAACTCATGATAATTTTTTTTACTAATAATAGTGTATTTATTAGTAAACAAAGTTTATTTATTCATACGAATTTATACATGTGTTTATGAATATATATATATATAGTCGTGTGTATATATACAAGTATATGTAAAATAATTCTTAAAATATTCAATGTTACAGTTTTTTTAAAATAAAAAGAACCTTTTGCCAGTTTGATTCATTGGAGAGATAAACCTTATTTGAGAGATAAGCAAGTGGCACTTCCTATTGTATAAACAAGATTGGTTGGATTTGCCCTTTTTTGTAGCTTATATATTTACATATGCAGTTTTTTTGATTGCGTTTAAGTTAGGAAAATTTGGTTAATTTTTTTAATTGAATATTTTATATCCGTTATAATCTCATTTGTTTCAATGAAAACGAGATCTACCTTCTTATCTTATATTTTTACATCTAGGATCCAACTTGTATCATGATTAGTAATAGGAAGTTAACGAGGAAGCAAACAAATTTGAATGAGAGGGAAAAAAGGATGCAAAAAATGGAATTGAAAAATATTTGATTTGTTGGTCCTCAAAAAAAGGAAATAAACAAAGTTCGATTGTTAAGTGACAAATGAGAAATTTTTGGAAAGTTACATGCCCCACCTCTGAATATTGCACCTACATGGCTTCATTGAGATTATTTTTCAACTTTATGGTCAACAGCCAACTACCTAGACTTTGGACAATCCGACATATATTTCGTGAAATGGTTCATGCATGTTTGTTTCCAGGGCTGACAAGATCGAGTTAGTAAGGATTAAAATGTCACTTAATTTTATTTCTATGATTGAAGATTATGGATAACCTTTTTACCATTTTGTATAAACTAGGTTTTTTCCTGCCGCGCGTTGCGGCGGGTAATCACAGCATACTCCTGATAACGGATATTATATATTATTTGCAAAAGCATAAGGTACATAACAAAATCAAATCTCTCATCACGAGCTATACACAAATTTTTCATAAAACATTAAATCATACAAAATATATACAAATATGTTATGAAAATAATGGAAAAATTACTTACAAAATCACTCACCGTTATCTTCTCTATAAAAAGAGCTTCTTTTTTTTATATATATATATACATATATAATATTTACTATTCAATATAATCTTACTACTATATATAATGGATATTGGTGAGAGAGTATTGCAATGTCTTAAATTTAAGAAATGTACAACTAGGTAAGCTTGTGGTACAACAATTTAATGCAGTGATCGTTTAATACATGTCTGGTTCCCATATATTGAATACACATCTGGTTACCCTACTTTCCCATCCTCCTCAACTTTCTTTGCCTTCTTCGTCTTCTACACCCCAAACCAAGAAATCTTCACATGCTAATTTTCAAGCACAGGGCTCGTGGTTGATTTTCTTTCCTTGTTTAGAATTTTTCTCAACCAAAATTCAAAATTTCAACACATGAAAAACTCTGAAGCACCAAGACGAAAGAGGCAGCCTTTATTGTCTTGGATTCATCGTTTCAGAACCCAGCATACACGAATAAAGGAGAAATGGCTCCACATTCAAATTTCAAAAATTCGGATTTCACCTTTAAAGAAGGCTGCTTCTCTTCAATTTTTGTCTCCACCGATCCTCTGCTACTCTTGCGTTTGCCAAATCAATATCAATCGCAGAATCCGATTCATCACGCCAAGCCCTAATCGCGATTCGACGGGAATTGATCCTATTTCGTCAGGTTTTACACAACTCATTCTTCATCTGGTTCTTTAATTTCTATTGTTTTCAATCTAGGGTTTGTTTTGTTTTTTTATAATTTAGGATGATGTAGTGGGATCTGTTGCATATTTGATCACGCAATCCAACTTGATCCTCGCCAAAAAACTTGTGAGTCCCTCTCATTTGTTGCCTGATTGTAGAGTTATCAATTAATGTGGTTAGTTTACTTAAATTTAGTTTTTGATTGTGTGTTATTAGATCTTTGGCAAAGAGGGCTTTAACTCTATTACATGAATAGGTATTTTAAGAAACAAAACATATTATTTTTGGGGAGTGTGGTGGTTCCAGTTTGGTTATGGAGATTTGCTAAACAGGTATAATGGTTATTTATTTAATTTTATTATTATTATTTTTTTGTGTTGAAGTTCCTACTAACTGACTGATTTGGGTGATCATATACTTAAAAATTTGTCTTTATTATGGATGAAGTGAGTTAGCATTGTGAATTTGATTGAATGAAATGTTTTCAAAGTATAAAAGTTGTTGTTTTGAGGATATAAGTAAATTTGAGATAAGGATTTTTTTTATTGTAGATATGCATGTATGACTTTTCGATAAAATGTGCCTGGGTTGTGAATTTGGCTGTGTTTAATGTTTTTATATGAAAGTATTGGTATTTTTGAAGGGAAAAACGGATAGAAAGAAATGTGACTTTTGTTTGCATTGAATAATTGGATGTTTGAATTTTTTCTTATAGTTTTTATAGAATGGGTCATTTTTTTTTATCTTGGTTCATATGTATGTGTGTGCATGAGTACATACATGTATATACATATAGGCATATATACAAGCATATGTGTGTATGCGGTGTTTGAATGAGCCGCCTGCAAACCTATCAAGTTTGTAGTGTTCACCATAATCACTTTTTAAAATTTAATTCATACATCATACACAACTCTATACTTGTATAATTGAGCATACAAACACTTAAATTTGAGCACATAAATGTATATCTATTAAACAAATTTCTCTTCTTGCATTTATACAAGAATAGGCATATACTAAAATATAATATGAGCTACCCCAACGCGAGTTTATGATTTTTTTTGCATTTTTTTGTTCTTACAATCTTACCGCTATGGCGCCATTGGGCAATATCGTTTATCTATTCATGTATCAACTCATGGATCAACTCAGGTTCAAATTGGTTTTCAGCACATGGGAAGTAGGAGGATAAGTAAGCCATGTGTTCGGATTGCTTCTGTGTTTTCAACTCTGCATTTTCTTTCTTTTAAACCCTGATATTCTTATTCTAGCTTCTGTGTTTTAATGGTTGTAAATTGGAATGTGTTCAGATTGCTTGCTTCACTATACTCTTTCAGGTTATATAAGTTGATTGAAACTCAATCTTAACAAATTTTCTATTATAAATGCAGATGACATCTTATGACAGGGATAAACTTCAATATGTTTTTCACTTTTACAACGTTAATGCATAAACTGTCACAGAATTAATAATTTGCAGCTTTGCTTTTGTTTTCATCTCATAATATTAAAAAAAAAAAGAATTTAAGCTATGTTGATGGCCCAATTGATTTGCCTTTGGATGACATATATCTTATGGATAACATGTAAATAATATATATATTTGGCTTGCATACCTTTCTACTATTCTTAAAGATGGTTTTAGATATAATCATCATGTAAGATTCATCTACTTTAATCATAGAATTTTGACACCTTATTGTTATTTTATCTATGATTCTTGTAAAGATTGTATTTTTGTTTCATAAACAATTTTTGATTTTAGGAAATAAGATATGCATGTTATGAGGATGAGGTTGTTTGTAATTTTGTGTGGGTTGTATAACATTTAAAGTGTAACATCAACCCTCTTCAAAGTTGAAGTTGCAGGTAATTTTAAGGCTGCTAGCATTTTTTGGTTCATAATCAACCCTTTTCAAAAATTCATATTCTTAAAACTCTGTTTGCTCCTGATGATGTAGCTTATGTTAAAGCATTTCCTTTTATTATAGGATTAAAGAACTAAAAAGATTAATTTTGATTACTACCTCAATTCCATATATAAGTTATAATTAAAACCAAAATGTATGCTAACATAGTTTGAATTGCAAAACAAATAAAGATTTTCCCTTTTTTCATTTATGTGATGTATCTTGTTAGTGATTATTAATTGTGACAGTTGCATACGAGAATTACGTCATCAGTGACGTAAACACATTTGATCGTTCTAGAAATCCACGTTGTTTTAGTACTTGTAATTGTTACAAAATGATAGTAGGTGAGAAATGATGAATGTGGGCGAAAACCGTGCTCAAAACGGAGTCCTAGATAGCCCGGAATCGAAAAAATGAAGAAAAAATTACTAAGTGTTGGTCGACTGGACCCATCGCGGTACGCGATGGAGGGATTGAGAATCCTCCGCGGTACGCGATGGTTGCAAAATATCTGAAATTCCCGAAAAGCTTCACGGTACGCGAAGCCCCTTTTGGCTTTTGGTCGCGGTACGCGACGAATGTGGCGGTGCAACAATCTGATCTACTTCATCAGATTTCATGCAAGATGTAAACTTAATACATCTACTACGCTTCTGTTTCATTTCCAGCAAGAGAACAACCATAAATCACCATCTAAACCCCTTTCTGAAGCTGCCAGACTCCACCGATTGCACCCGTGAACGTGTTTACAAGTTCTGATCGTCGTTTTAGCCGCAGATATCCGTCTGATTAGGTAATGATCCGTTTAAAACCTTCTAGTTTGATTTTGATTGATTAGATATTGATTTTGAACGTAATGACATAGTTAGGATTGTTGATTATTGCCTAGATGATGGCTAGGATTGATTATAAACAAAGAACACGAAGTTTTAACGGTTAAATCCTTGTTTTGATCCGTTGTAATGCCCGGTTTGCATGAAACCTTACCCATAATTATAATTGTTTAATCCATTTGATTATAACAATGTAGGTGATTAGTTGGGTTAATCCTTGAAATGCAAGGTTAAATCCAAGTGTTTCAAACTAATCACAATCATTAACATACTCATTGGAACGATTATCTGATGTTAATAATAACAGTCAGATTAGTATGTTAAACTTGGTTATTACACCTATTGTGATCCTACATTGTGATATTTCATGATAACTGGGTAATCAATAACAAGGATTGATCATTCCTAAGCCATTAAATTGTTTAGAAACTGTTACAGTATCATAATCAACAACATTAACTATTTGGTTAATCTGGGATTATTCTGATTAATCAAGAATGTCATCAACCTTGTATTAGGAATCTAATGCAATGTAGGTTCCTACATTATCATACATTGTATGATACAATACTAAATTAACCAATTAAACATGTAATAATGGTTTGATGACTTACTACGCAATGTCTTTGACATTGAATGTTCAGAAAGATCTAATCAGTAAAATAGAACATAAATAACTCATTAAATATAACTAATGCAGAATCATCTCTGTACTACCAGTTTGGTGATACTCTGCTATACCTATATATCATCAGGTGAGTTTCGTACAACCCCTTTTATTTTTTCTTTTATAAACATCGGGGAAACTCTGTAAACTGTTGTCTGAACATATGATATGCATCAATGATATCTGTGTGATTTCATGTGATTTTGTGGGATTTCATGGGATTTTGCCTATAGACTGAACTCTATCATGGAACTGAAAGTCCTCATTTCTGAACTGTATCTAGTGAACCCATGTGTGGCCGAGCAGAAAACATTGATAGTACTATTGGTTGACACCCCATTCGCTGGGAGGGTTGCATCTCCCCTTGTGTGAATGTTTGTTATCTGTTTCCTGAACTTCTTAATGGTATGATAGACATTAAGATAATGAGGCACTAAGATATGTACCGACGGGTAATATCTTGAGACAGACTAGAGCTCCGAAAGGAACTAGATACGGGTCCCATGGTTATCCAGAACTGAACTTTTGAGAACGTGCTTATCATATCATATTGTTTTAAATTGAACTGTCGAACTCACCAGCTTTGTGCTGACGTTTCAAACTTAAATCTTTTTGCAGGGAGACAGTGACACTCGGTGAGGCAACACTTCAAACACTAGTAATTAAATAAGTCAGTTGTATAATAAACTTCGTTGTAAACTATGATACTGATTGTAATGACGGAACCCTGTATTGTATTTATTTTAAGTTAATCTGTGTGCTTATGATATCGGTTCAAGTAAGTCACCCTCACCTCGACATCACTCACCACTATGCTTCCGCAAACCGGTTCAGTGACGTCAGGCTAGACACGAGTGACGAGGGGTGGGGGTGTGACATTAATTTTAATACTCTGTTGTAGGGTCAAACCTCTGATTGGTTTACTTTAAGAATGAACAACCGGAACCATCCATTGATGACTGACATTGGATTATTCTCACTTTCAGGTATCTTAGAAACTTAAAACTGTATTTGTCATTCTTAATGGTTATGGTATTAAAAGAACTTCTGTTTTCTTATTTTTCAGCTTCAAAATGCACCTCAGAAAGCTCAATGGTTTCTCCTCTATTATTAGATTTATGCACTTCGCTTATAAAGTTTTATTTAGATTTATCATACCCACATTTGATATATCTAAAATTGAAGAGGTGACATCTACACTAAGGTTTTTTCAAGTTTTAAATAATTAATTTCTCTGTTTGATTAAACAAAATAACTTTTTAAAAAAAGGAGTCGCAACTTTTTTAACTACTTTTGAACATGTACAGTGTTTCACTTGTGAAGCTTTTTTTTTTTGATCCTTTAAGCACATTATGATATTTTTATTTTTAAGTCCATATTTAGGTCCTTTAACGCGTTTCTTGATATCTGGGGCTTATTCTTTGCCAACTATTCATCTTGTTATTAAATGAAGATAGTTAGGTAGTTTCCAAATATCATAAAAGTGAAAAAATGGGCATGGTGGATCATGGTTCCAAACTGTTACTTTTTGGTATGACTTAAACATACAGGATTGGGTTGATCTGAAGAGCTTTTGTCCAATTTTTTATATTATTGTTAAAAAATAAATTAGGTTTAGGAAATATATTACTATAGTTATATTATTTCTTTAATATATTAACTCACAATTATTAATAATTGAAAAAAAAAATACAATTTGTTTTAAATGAACTGTCGAACTCACCAGCTTTGTGCTGACGTTTCAAAATTAAATCTTTTTGCAGGGAGACAGTGACACTCGGTGAGGCAACACTTCAAACACTAGTAATTAAATAAGTCAGTTGTATAATAAACTTAGTTGTAAACTATGATACTGATTGTAATGACGGAACCCTGTATTGTATTTATTTTAAGTTATCTGTGTGCTTATGATATCGGTTCAAGTAAGTCACCCCTCACCTCGGAGACATCACCACTATGCTTCCGCAACCGGTTCAGTGACGTCAGGCTAGACACGAGGTGACGAGGGGTGGGGGTGTGACAGGGTGGTATCAGAGCCACAGGTTATAGAGAATTAGGTTGACTTAGAGACCTAGACTATAACCATAGGCTCGTATAGTAACCAGAGAGCACCGAACATTATAAATGAACAAAACTTGTTTTGAATTAAGCCAGGATAATCAGGTGGTACAAATCCAGTTATGAGTGGCCAGCATAACTGAAATTTGCAACACGTGTGCATTCTAGTTTGATTTGATTCAAGCGGAACATTAATAACTAAAGGAACAAATAGTTGCTATGAGATAGGAGAAAGCATCATATCATGTTCATATTAAATGTTGTTATTTAATATTTATGTCAGGATATTGATTAGAAATTTTGATTGTACAGCGATGGCCGATCCAGCTGAGCAGTATATTTATCAGAGGTTCCCTTATTTGAGGTTGGATGACACACCTAGCTCTAGTGCAGGATCAGATTCAGGTCCTAGTGAGGCATCATCGGCAGCCTCACAGGCGATCCCTGCCGGACCTTATACACCGTCAGACCCCAGACCTGTTACTCCACCACCACCATCACCAGTACTACCACCAGCAGCCCCCATCACGTCATTCACCTTTAGTTCATATTTCTGCCGAGAGGAGACAGGACTCCTCTCCACGGAGAGTCCCTGAGTGGGACGGGTTGAGGCGGATGCGAGGCCAAGCTCGCAAGACGACAGGCCTTCCCCCGAGACGTCAAATGGCTCCCCGAGATGAGCCACCGACTATACATGAGGTGGGAGAATCCTCCCATCAGGCAGAGTTGAGAGCACAGCTGCAGCAAGTTACTCAGAACTTGCAGGAGACACAGCAGACCTACTACAGCAGTGTCAGGCTACGTTGAGGATACACGTATGACCATATTAGAGATCCTCACTTCTCACTTGACCCTGATGGATCAAGTGAAGGGCTTTGGACACCGATACTCGAGCGTGGAGGATCGCGATGGATGATAGATTGAGGATGACCTGGGTACAGATTATGCTTGCTGCATTTTGCGGCAAGTGGCGTTGGTGACTGAGCGATGGATTTGGGTGAGAGAGAGAGCGACAGAGTTTTTGGTGAATTGGTTTGGAGTGGCGAGTACCGAGACCAGGATGATGATCCTGGCAGTAGTCATGGCAATGGTGGCCATGATACTTTCTTTCTTATCATACTTTATGCGATGAGTATGTACAGAAGATCATTCTGGGATCTTCAGATCAGCAGTGTGTAGATGGAGGAGTTCTCTTTATGTTCTTTTCTTTTTTTTGCTTGTAGTGCCTTGTGTTGTTTCGGTAGTCTGTACATATTAAAACAATAGTGATGTAATAAAATGGGTGTTTTTGGTGTATCGATCTGTGTAATGTACTATTTGAGTGTTGTGTGAACTATGTTGTTATAATGAATTATGTGTATGAACTATAATTAATTCTTCTGTGTGAGAACATAACGATATGTGAATGTACTAAAATGAGAACATGTTGAACTAAAATATATATTTCGCTGAAATACAGTACGGGAGCAATACTGTATGCGAATATATCGAACTAAAATATATATATTTTGCTGAAATACAGTACGGGAGCAATACTGTATGCAAATATATATGTTACTTAAGTACAGTACGAGAGCTATAGTGTACGAGAACATGTCTGAATTGTGAACGTGTCTAATTGTGAATGTGTCTGTAACTAAAGTACAGTACGAGAGCCATACTGTACGAGAACATGTCTAAACGTGAATGTATCTAATTGTGAACATGTCTGTTACTAAAATACAGTACGAGAGCCATACTGTACAAGAACATATCTATTGTTGTTATGAGAACTTAGTGCATGAACTGAGAACATATCAGAGAACTTGTGTGAGAACATGTCCTAGTCCTGTATGAACATATCTCTAAAAACATGTGTTGCAATGCAAGGAGCTGGGTAAGACTCTAACATGTTTTTGAAATAACAGGACTAAGTATAACTACGAACAATTGTGTGATCTGTGTGTAGTGCAACCATGTCTGGACTAAATTCATGTAGTTATACTATATTCTTTATAATCACATTTCAATATAAATTTTCAGTATAACTGAATATGATTGAAATTATGTGATAAAACGGGTTATATCCTTAATGTTCTTAAACTGACCTGAATTTGTCTGCTTGTGAGCAGATTAATGGCTCCTAAAAGAGGTCGACCAGCTAAGAAAGCTGCTCAGAACATTACAAACCCTGAACAAATCAAGTCCCACCTGTGAATGTTGAATCAAATCCGGATCCGCATGTTATCCGAAGCGAACGTGGTTCCACCTGAGAACTTGGAAACGAATACTACTCCACCAGTGAACCCTGGAGCAGGCATTGTTCCACCTGCTGGTACAAGCGGATCTGAAACAAATGAAGCTATGATAGCTCGAATTGTGCGTGAACAATTATCTACTTGTGGTGTTCTGACACAGCAACACAATACTTCGGGTTCTGGTGGGAACCATGTGGAACAAAACGTTACTGGTGGACATCCAGAAACCCATCAGACCACCGGTACAACTACCATTATTCCTGATCCACCTCGACAGGATGTACTTACAAGTATTTTGCTTCCTGTAACCCTCCTACTTTTACTGGCAAAGAAGGAGCGGCTGGTCTTTTAAGGTGGATCGAGGAAATGGAAACCAAGCTCAAAATCAGTCAGTGTTTGGAGGAGCATAAGGTGTCTTATGCTGCCTGTTCTTTGAAAGACTCAGCTTTGACCTGGTGGAATACCCAGGCCAAGATTTGGGTTCAGCCACAGTCGACTCAATGGGCTGGAATGATTTCAAAACTCTGATTAGATCAGAGTACTGTCCCATCACTGAAATTCAAAAACTCCAGGAGGAATTCTGGAATCACTCTATGATCGGTGCTGATTGTCTAGCATATACCGATCGTTTCCATGAACTCACTTGTTTACTTCCCGATATGTTTCCTACGGAAGCAGCTTTAATCGAGAAGTACATTAAGGGTTTGATTCCCCAGATCCGGGGATGGTGACTGCTGCTAAACCTACAACCCTAAAACACACGATTCTTTTGACCACTAAGCTTACCAATGAGGCGGTAAGGAGTGGTACTCTGTCTTTGAAACCTCAGACGGCTCATAGTCGTAGTGATGTCGGTACCTAGAATGTGTCGAAAGGTACAAATGAAAGTGGTTTGGCAAAACCAAGGCGAAGGCTCCGGCTGAGATCACCCAGAGCAAGCCAACTGTGAAAAACTATGGTACTACTATTTCTGAGAGGAAAGTTTATACTGGGCAGGCGCCCAAATGCAATAAGTGTCCACTCCATCACACGGGACCATGTCCTGTTTGTCTGAACTGTAACCGAGTTGGACATTATGCTAAATATTGCAACTTTCCTGCTCAACCACAAAATCAAGCACCACGACAAACCACTCAAACCAACCGGTCATGTTACAAATGTGGAAGCCCTGATCATCTCATACGAAACTGTCCGAACAATAACACCAATCCGGGAACTGAAGCTAGGGGGAGAGCTTTTCAGATTGGTGCGACCGAGGCGAGACATGATGCAAATTTGTTACTGGTACGTTTCTTCTTAATAATCTATATGCATCAGTTCTGTTTGACACAGGAGCAGATAAAAGTTTATCTCTCCTGAATTTGCATCATTAATTTCATTGCCTACGGTAGATCTAGAAACTCCTTATGTTATTGAACTTGCTAACGGCAAGTTGATCAAAACTAACAGTGTTATTCAAGGATGTTCCTTGAATTTGAATGATCATCTTTTCAAAATTTATTTACTTCCTATTGAGCTTGGGAGCTTTGATGTTGTTGTAGGTATGGACTGGCTTTCTGATAACCAAGCGGAAGTTGTGTGTCAAAACAAGGTGATCCGTATTCCATTACCTAACGGTAATACACTGGTAGTTCAAGGAGAACGAGCTGGTAGAAGACTTGGTATTATATCTTGTATGCGAGCCCATAAATTCTTAAGGAAAGGCTGTTATGCTTTCCTGGCACATGCGACTGAGCACAATTCTTCACCCAAACAAATCACAGATATCCCAGTAGTCAAGGATTTTCCTGAAGTTTTTCCTGAGGACATATCAGGATTACCCCCAGTAAGACAAGTTGAATTTCGAATCGACTTGATTCCAGGTGCAGCACCTGTTGCTAAAGCCCCTTATCGGCTTGCACCATCCGAAATGCAAGAACTTTCAGGTCAATTGCAAGAACTATTAGACAAAGGTTTTATCAGACCTAGTTTCTCACCCTGGGGAGCACCTATTCTTTTTGTGAAAAAGAAGGATGGTTCATTCAGGATGTGTATTGACTATAGGGAACTCAATAAACTGACAATCAAGAACCGTTATCCACTACCCCGTATCGATGATCTGTTTGATCAACTACAAGGTGTACTTATTTTTCAAAAATCGATTTAAGATCTGGATATCATCAGTTACGTATTCATGATGATGACATTCCTAAAACTGCTTTCAGAACTCGATACGGACATTACGAATTTTTAGTGATGCCATTTGGTTTAACCAATGCACCAGCAGTTTTCATGGATCTGATGAATCGAATATGTAGACTTATCTGGATAAATTTGTGATTGTGTTTATTGATGATATTCTCATTTATTCCCGAAACCAACAAGAACATGCTCAACACTTGAAATTAATCTTAGAACTTTTGGCACGTGAAAAATTATATGCCAAGTTCTCCAGTGTGAGTTCTGGTTACGAGAAGTTCAATTTCTTGGTCATGTAGTAAATCAAAACGGTATTCAAGTGGATCCCAGTAAGATTCAGGCGGTAAAACAATGGAGACACCACGAACCCCGACTGAAATACGCCAATTTTTGGGGTTGGCAGGTTATTATCGCCGGTTTATCAAGACTTTTCAAAGATAGCCTTGCCACTGACCACATTGACAACCGTTTATATGGGATTTTCAACAGGAGGAGGCATTCCAACTGTTGAAACACAAACTCTGCAACGCACCTATCTTGACACTACCGGAGGTACTGATAACTTCACAGTGTATTGTGATGTTTCACGTCAAGGTCTTGGGTGTGTTCTAATGCAGAAGGATAAGGTAATTGCTTACGCTTCTCGACAACTGAAAGTACACGAGAAGAACTATACCACACATGATCTAGAACTTGGTGCACAGTGGTGTTTGCACTCAAGATTTGGAGACATTATCTATACGGAACTAGGTGTATTATATTACTGATCACAAAAGCCTCCACACATTCTAGATCAGAAAATGTTGAACATGCGACAGAGGCGATGGGTTGAACTGTTGAACGATTACGACTGTGAGATTCGTTATCACCCAGGCAAAGCAAATGTGTAGCTGATGCTTTAAGTCGCAAGGAACGAGTCAAGCCTTTACGTGTGAAAGCGTTAGGTATGACTATTCAAACCAGTCTAATTCCTCAAATCAAAGACGCTCAGCAACAAGCTTTACAAGCAACGAACTATTCTGCTGAGGGACTGAGAGGATTAGATAAGAAACTTGATACCAAAGACGATGGACTATTGTATTTCAAAAACCGAATGTGGATTCCTTTATTCGGTAACTCTCGAACTATTATCTTGGATGAGGCGCATAAATCCAGGTATTCTATTCATCCAGGTGCTGATAAAATGTATAAAGATCTTAAAGACTTTTACTGGTGGCCTGGAATGAAGAAACACATAGCGGAATACGTGGGTCGATGTCTAACATGTCTCAAAGTTAAGGCTGAACATCAACGACCTTCTGGGTTATTGCAACAACCTGAGATTCCCATGTGGAAATGGGATCAGATCTCTATGGATTTCATTACTAAATTACCCAGAACATCACGTAATCATGACTCTATATGGGTTATCGTTGATCGCCTTACGAAATCTGCGCATTTCTTACCCATCCGAGAAGATTATTCTATGGATCGACTCGCTAAACTCTATGTTAATGAGATTGTATCTCGACATGGGTACCGATCTCTATCATTTCTGACAGAGATAGTCGATTTATGTCACGATTTTGGCAACTCTTCAGAATGCTCTGGGCACGCAAATCAATATGAGCACAACTTATCATCCACAAACTGACGGACAGACTGAACGAACAAATCAAACTCTTGAAGACATGCTCAGAAGCTGTGTGATTGATTTTGGAGGTAGTTGGGATATTCATTTTCCACTTGTTGAATTGTCATACTATAACCTACCATACCAGTATTCAATGCGCTCCATTTGAAGCACTTTATGGACGCAAATGTAGATCACCTATCTGTTGGTCAGAAGTAGGTGAGATTCAAATCATAGGCCCAGAATTCATTCAGGAAACAACTGATAAGATCGCCCTTATTCAGGAACGAATTAAAACTGCACGCGATCGTCAAAAGAGTTATGCTGATAATCGTCGTAGACCGTTAGAATTCCAAATCGGTGATCGAGTAATGTTGAAAGTGTCACCTTGGAAAGGCATTTTCAGATTCGGAAGCGAGGTAAACTTTCGCCAAGATTTGTAGGGCCATTTAAAATTCTTGAACAATTGGATCAGTAGCCTACAAACTTGAATTACCTTTTGAACTTAGTAACATTCACGATGTCTTTCATGTATCTAATATGAAGAAATGTTTAACTGATGAATCATTGATCGTACCTCTCGAAGAGATTCACATTGATGAAAAACTTCAGTTCAGTGAAGAGCCAGTAGAGGTAATGGATCGAGAAATGAAGTGCTGAAACGTAGTCGCATACCAATTGTTAAAGTGCGATGGA